>OY728129.1:1703551166-1704039331 GCA_963277665.1 Viscum album | reverse complement strand
GATTAGATATTGTTTCGGTGCGGATGTGCGTCGGGTTACGCTGTTCCGCCAGGACGCGTTCGCGCGTGCACCCGTCAACCCGAGGGGATGGGCGCGCGGCTTGTGGTCCCGCAGTCCCGCTTTCCAAGGGCGGGCGGCATCCGTCCCTTATTCAGGGGCGTCTGCTCCTTGATCGAAACCGGGATGATGGGATGTCGGCTTCTCCTTCCTTGGACGTCTCCTCGGAACTTGTCGCCTAATCCGGGTCTCCCTCATAGACTTAAGAATGTTCGTGAATCTCGTTCCCGGCGCCATATCTTCATGGACACCGGTTAATTACGCTGCTTCCGCCCGGACGTTCCAAGGAGTCTGGGCGGGGCAGCAACCTGCGGTGAGAAGGCCGGGTGGCTCTGGGTGCTGGGGGCGTGTTGTAACACTGCGGCTCTGCACGTCTGTCTTCCGTCCCTAATAGGGCTTCTCGAAGGCACGATGGCCTGAGGCATCCCGTACTAGGTGCGGGGAACTGTGTCACCTGAGGTTTTCCTCAGCTTCCCGTGTTTAACACGGGGTATGCCGCGAGTTTAACGTCCAGCGGGGACGGCATCGGACCGATCAACACGAGAAGTGGATCAGATGACAGAACCCCTTGCGGGGAACCTCCGACGCTGGGGCCAGCACATGGGCGGCTTCCCAAGTAACGTGGAGTGAAGTGAAGTGGCATGACCCCACCGGGATGTGGCGGCCCAGGTAAGGATCAGGGTGGATGATGGAGTAAAGAGCTTGGACCCCAGAGGGGCTTCCTACGTACCGCGCGTTAACACGGATCAAAGTCAACGTAGTTCGGGCATACAGTTTAACGTCATGCTGGACGTCGGCAAGCCGACTCACGAAGAGGTCGAGGCCGCCGGGCGGAGGATTGAACCGAACCACCTCGCACGGAGGGGGATGGAACGGCCGGGTGGATCACAGTTTCACGTCATGCTGGACGATAAAAGGGGAAATGGAAAAGGGGGGCTGTGGGGAGGCACCGTGGAGATACACACGGGCGGTCTCCCACAGGGGCGGATTCATAGGTGAATCAACGCAAGCGTGAACCCTGGAGGGGTCCACTGATGGACGAACCGACGTAAATACGACCGGGACGACCAGGTGGTGGGCTTGGACCTCAGGGAGGCTTCCTACGTACCCTGTATAGAACACAGGGATCAAAGTCCACGTAGTTCATTCTGTCAGGACTTACGCACTTGGGGCAGCCCGGATACTGCAAAACTCAGTTGGAAGGGACTTGGACCGAAAGCAAAAGACACCTCGATCCCAGTCAGACCCTCTACTGGCTTCGGCAGTGGGGAGGTGCAATGGAGATACACATGTGCAGCCTCCCACGAGAAACTAGGGGTTTGTAATACCCTGCCCCCGTAGGGAAAAGCCACTCCCATTAAATCGTCCCAAAAGGGGGACAATCCCGACATCCCTGCAGAGACGAGCGGGTGGGGGCCACGTCCAAACCGGGGGAGACCCTGCGTGCGGAGCACGGGATCAGGTTGCGGACGGTTTAGCGTCTTGCCAGACGAAGTACAGTTTAACGTCATGTGTTGAGGACGAGGCACTTGGCAGTTTAACGTCTTGCAGCACGGACGATGGGGGCTAGGCAGTTTAATGTCGTGCAGCTTGGACGGGTGTGCAGTTTAACGTCATGCTAGGCATAGGTTGCCGGACGAAGCACTTGGCAGTTTAACGTCTTGCAGCGCGGACGATGTACAGTTTAACGTCGTGCAGGACGTATAGGCAGTTTAACGTCATGCTGGACGAGTATGCAGTTTAACGTCATGCTGGACATATATGCAGTTTAACGTCATGCTGGACATAGGTGCGTGTCACTTCGCGCAAGCCTGGAGGGCCGCACGGGAAGACAACGCACGGTGCGGGCACCCGGGATGAGAATCATCGGGTGCCACACAGGCGGGTAACCTTAGGAGGTCAACGGGGACGACCCTGGCAGATTGCGCGCAAAAAGGAAGCTTTGCGCGCAATACTGCGGGCCGGCGCGCAATCGGGGCGGCTGGCGCGCAATTGGGCCAGCGCCTTGCGCGCGGATGCTTGAGATTGCTCACACCGGGCTTCGGATAGCGCGCGGGGGCAACGGCTCATTCTTTAACGAATGGCCACTTGAAAGAAGGGGGGGTGCGCGCAATCAGGCCGGATTGCGCGCACCCCGGGGGCAATTGCGCGCAAGCGGGTTCTTTTGCGCGCAAAGGCCTTAGGGTGAGTTTTTATTCAAATGAAAGGAGCCAGCGGGGATTGCGCGCGAAGGCGGACCCCGAGGCTTTCTTGCGCGAAAGAAAGGAGGTTACCTGAAGTTCGTCATTGCGCGCGGAAGGGGTTGAATTGCGCGCACGGGAGACGTTTCGACTTCCAGCAACCTTTGAAACGTTGGGGGTCGCCTTGTATTTATAGGCAACCCCGGGCGCGGAATCCAGGATGCGAGCGCGAAATTCCCCCCGCGGGCGCGGAATCGGGCGCGGCGCGTAAGGGAGTCGCGCGGACCCGCGGCGCGCAGAATTGCGCGCCGAGCCGGCGCATTGCGCGCATCCCGGGGGTTTTTCGCGCGGGACATCCCTTTGCGCGCGGGCCTCTGAAATTCCGCGCACGGCCTCCGGGCCCTCCGAAACATCCTTCCGACTCCAAATATGACCTCGCTTTCCGCATCCGGAGCTTCGTTTGGGAGCAACGGACTTTTCCGGCGTCTACAAAAGCCCCCCCTCGGAATCTGATCGGCGAGAGGTCGCAACGATCGGGTTCCGAGGGAGACGCCGGAATGCCGAAGTCCTGGGCGGCGCGGGACTTAGGCGCGCAAAAAGGGGCACCGGTCGCGAAATTCGCCGCTGCGGTCGCGCAAAGCGCTTTCCGCGCAGCGCGGGCCCGGCCTCGCCTATAAATAGGGGCGCTGGGTCCCGCGTTCCGTACTCTGGCCTTCCGCGCGATAAGCTCCCAAGCTCTCGTGCGCGAAATTGCCTCTTCCGGTCGCGAAATTCGCCCGATCGGCGCGCAAAACCGTCCGGATTTCGCCTGCTTTTGCGCGAAAACCCGGAACTTTGCGCGACAGTCTTCCCAATTGCGCGCCGTCCACTTGGATTGCGCGCCAACCTTCAAACTTTTCCACCAGCCTCGTCCGATCCCGCACTCTTCATCCCTTAACCCGCACGACTCCCGAAACTTCTGAGATGGCCGCGCACAGAGGAAATGAGGGGGATGCCGCCACTCGCAGAGCTGAGATGGCGACGAACGAGGAGGTTTACGGAGCCAAGGAGATTGTTTCCAACAATCAATCCTTGTTCGACTTACTAACGCCGGCCCAGAAGACATATCCACTGTCGGACAACCTGCCGCTCTGGAACTTCGGCATCCTCGATGAGGTTCCGGTGCCAGGGTTCGAGATTGATGCGCCGCGGACCTGGGTGACCCGGGAGGACGAGCTTCTCCGCTATAACATCACCAACAATGGGCATCCTGCCAGGGAGACCAGACACTTGGATGTCTATGTCCTGAACCCGAGGACGCGAACCATTGATGGGGGTGAGCCTACTGTGGAGAATTCTCCAGCCCTCTACTCGAGCACATACCGTCAGAGTGTCACTGACGACACCAAGGGCTGGCTGAAGGACTGGGACTTGCGATCCGGGGGCAACTTTACCAGTGAATGGGCCTGGGCGTTCTGGGTACGCCACACTTGCGATCACTTCGCAGAGGAGCTGCGGTACATCGGCCTGTTCGAGGCGGTGTGGACGTCGCAGTTCCACTTCTACCAGCAGTCTGAGCTCGGGCCGGAGCTGTTCACTCGCTGGTCCCCGGATACCAACACCTTCCATCTTCACCATGGGGAGGTCGGCATCGGTCTCTGGGACATCCACTGCATCGGAGGTATCCCGCTGGAGGGCTACCAGTACGATGAGTTCCTGCCACCGAAGAACATCTGGGAGGACAGGTCACGGACTCCCATTCTGACCTGGCATCTTCTTGACCTGGCTACGCAGCGGCTCGGGATCCAAGACTTCCAGAAGGACATAGCCTACAAGGATTGGTTCGGCCAGTTCCTGGAGCATGACCCGGCGGTCAAGATGCCAGGCAGGGGGAAGCGGTGCCCGACCGCAGCTCAGAGGAGCCGGAACGGGTCGTACTGGCGGGTCCTGGAGACGGGCGATTACCGCTCATGGGGGTACCGCGTCATCGAGGCCCGGGACCCGAACATCCGGTACGCGGCGTTCCTGGCCGCCTTTCTGAGCGGGTGGCTCCTGCCAGTGCGGGATGCGAGGATGGGCGTCCGTCCGGCGACGCTGGCGATGGCGGGCGCCATGGCTGCCAATAAGAGGTACAACCTCGGGGTCCCAGTACTGGCGAGGCTGTATGCCATTCTGGGACGCATCTCACGAGGGGGGTCGCCACGAAGGATCTGTGGGCCCTTTCAGTTCTTCCACGGCTGGGTGGCTGCTCACCTTGGTGGGTATACGTTCCCAAATGCCATCAGTCCTCCGGGCAACGGCCTGCGACCCTCCCTGCTGAACATTGCGGGGGTCGCTCCGATGACCCTCAGTGAGGAGGGCGTGAGGGTTCGGATTGGCAATCATGCCAATTTCAACTTCAGCCCGTTCCCCACTCCCGTCGGCCAGATGATCGACAACGGACAGGGCCCGCTGGAGCAGCATGAATACTTCCTGAACATGCGGGGCGGGGTGCTCGTGGCTCGGATCGACGGGAAGGTGATCTGCGAGCCTTACGTGCCGACCCGGTTCGCCAGGCAGTTCGGGTGCCTTCAGCGGATGCCGAAGAGGGTATTCACTGCTGTCCGGGAGGAGACGAACCCCGGCGTCCTTCGCCAGATGTGGCTGATGTTCGTCGCCTTCGGCTCTGGCGACGTCATCACCCTCCCTCCTACCGGAGTTAACGCAGGCTTGGCAACCGAGTACGCCGAACACTAGGCCATCGCGTACCCTGAGGGGCTCTTGCGGAAGCTAGTTCGGCGGCTCGAGGCTACCCGTGCGGAGACCGGGCGTCAAGGAAGGAGGCGAGGCGCCGCCACACGGGGGAGAACGGAGGCGCGCCAAGCAGCGGAGCCGGCGCGGGCAGGGACTTCGGCGGCGGGCGCATCGCAGGCTGCCGCCACGACCTCGGCGCCCAGAGAGGGGGCACATGCGGCGGTCGAGGAGCGGCCCGGGAAGCAGGTGAGACGTCTGCTCGAACCCTCCCACAATGCAGTCTTCCCGGCGCTGTGGTCGGCCTGGATGACCCTGCGGCAGTCACTGGGGACCGACGTCATCTGGCGAAAGATACTCAGAGAAGGAATCTATCTGCCAGAGGTCGGGCGCCTCCAGATCACCGACAGGGTGGACTTCAACCGGCAATATGCATATCTGACGGCCATGGACGAGTACGCGCGCCAACGTGGTCAGCGTGCGGAGCCATCCCTTCTGGTGAAGGTGATGCTCGGTCTCGAGCCCGCTCCGGAACAGATGCCGCCGGAAGAAGATGACAGTAACGACTCCGAGGAGGAGGAGGAGACGGGGGAGGATGAAGGCTCCGAGGGAAGGTCCCATCGGGGGAGCCCACGGGAGAGCGGCGAGGTGGCCGGCTCTGACAACGTTGATGTCACTGAGCTCCTCGAGGTCCGCTTCTATCCCTACTCAACTTGCTTCATCCATTCTCTTATGCAGCTTCTAACCCGTTTCTCCATCCTTCTCAGGAGCACACGGACGTCGGTCAGGCGTCCTCAACAGGAGTAGGAGAGGCGCCAGCAGGACAAGGCGGGGGCCAGGCACCCATTATCGAATTGACAAGCGCTAAGGGGTCCCCTGCTGCAACTTTTCCTGCGGCGACCGGGGTAGCGGAAGATGATGCTCCGAACTCCCGTAAGTCTCCCTACTTTACTGCTGGTGCTTGCCATTGACGATCCGTGACTAACCATGGCATGCCCTGCGCAGTGATCTCAACATCGGAGGCTCGTCGGGTTGCCGAACCCGGGCCATCTAAGAGTGGACCAGTGGTGGACATGCCGCCTGCTCCGGAACAGGCTTCCCAAACCGAGCCGGCCCCACCAACTGCTGATCAAGGGGCTGCGGACGTCGGCGGTGCTGCCACCGGAGAGAGGCTGGGGGCTGACGAGGGTGTCAGCGCCGCTGGGGAGAGAGAAGAAGGTTGCCCGGATGTTGGGGAACCTTTCCCTCGTGAGGACCTCCCAGGGGCGGACCCTGCAGCAGACCTGCTGGCTGCCTTCCCTGCCTACCGGCCTGCCGACCCAGAGGAGATGGATGACTCGGACGCGGAGGCGGTCGAGGATAGCCGGGTAACGCGACGCAGGGGGTGGAAGTGCATCCAGCGCTTCCTCAAGCGAGACCCATCGGAATGGCTGGGGCGCATGGGATCACTTCAGACCTGGCTGCGCTTCCTGTGTGCCGGGGGAGCTGATGCTCAACGCCTCCATCTGACGGTCCGTGATTACATGGCCGAGAAGATGCGCGAGAGCCGCCGGCGTGCCGACGTCGCACAAAGTCGGGACATGTCGGAGAGCACGCAGGCGCTCATCGCGGCAGAGCAGGAAGTCCGGCGCCTCGAAGGGCAGGCGGCAGAGAAGGAGGCCTTCGTCGCAGCATGTACCGAGCTTGTGGAGCAACTATCGGCACAACTGATCGACGCTCAGGTACAGCTGACGGAGGCGGGCCAACAGATGGTCACACTCCAAGTCGAGCGGGAGCGTGCACAGGCCAGGATTGACGAACTGCGTGCTGCGACCGCCGACGAGGAGAGGGCACGCAGAGAACGAGAAGCAGCCCTGGAGGCCGCCAGCCAAAGGGTAGCGGCATTAGAAAGACTCATTCAGCACGCTAATCCCTAAGGGCTGTTTTTTGCCATTCCCAGAACATTTGCTTCCGCTACTTAATATTTGATCCACTTGTACGAATCGCCATATTTATCTGCGTCTTTTGGTTTAACATGCTCAACCACAAATTGTCTCGTGGGAGCGTTAACCAAGCATCAGGCATCCATAATTGGGCCTGGGTTTCTGGAGAAAAGAGGGAGGTCATTCCTGGGAAAGGAGACCTCAGACCTAACCAATGTATCGTCCCCCAACTTGTTCCAACACACGAGCGGGACAACGCTAGGGGCGTTGAGATTTTATCCGAACATAGGGAAATGAGAAAGGGTGAATCGCGTGTCCCGAATCCAGACATCCACAACGATCGGCCTTCCAGGAAATGCCCAAGACGGTAGGCGGACAGTGGATCGACCATAACAACTGCAATAGACGGACCGAAAAAGGCCATCATTCATATTGCAGGAGGCGGACCACATGTCATCATGAATACCGCTTTGGGGTTCCTTCAGACACAAGGGTGGAAAATCCAGATCAACAGGGCATGCGAAGCGTGGGGCGAAGTGACGATTTGTTCGGACAGAATCCAACGCTCTCAAAATTGCGCCACCGTGGGGAAAGCGTATTGGGCGGATGCACTAATCTGGCCGTGAGTCACCTCAATTCTCAGACAGCACCTCTCTGACGAGGAAACTGTCGCTTCCCATCATTGCGATGGGGCATCCCGAGCTGAATCGGGGAGAATATCACAACTGCACCACTCTACCCGAAGTCAGGCCAGACGGCCGGCGACGAGGAGGGGCGGGACTTATCGATCCCTGAGGCTGGACCCGAGTCGAAATGTCCGGGCGTTCCTACGTACTCCATCAGGCTGGAGATCAAGCCACACGTAGTTCTGTGAGTGCAGTTTAACGTCATGCAGGACGTAGGACCCCATTTGGGGTAGATCTTAGTTTAGGGTCTTAGAGCTCGGACCATAAGGGCTGGATCTTAGTTTAAGGTCTTAGAGCTCGGACCATAAAGGTGGAGGATCTTAGTTTAAGGTCTTAGAGCTCGGACCATAAGGGCTAGAGGATCTTAGTTTAAGGTCTTAGAGCTCGGACCATAAGGGCTAGATCTTAGTTTAAGGTCTTAGAGCTCGGACCAGAAGGGGAGATCTTAGTTTAAGGTCTTAGAGCTCGGACCATAAAGGGGGGATCTTAGTTTAAGGTCTTAGAGCTCGGACCATAAGGGGAGATCTTAGTTTAAGGTCTTAGAGCTCGGACCATAAAGGGGGGATCTTAGTTTAAGGTCTTAGAGCTCGGACCATAAGGGGAGATCTTAGTTTAAGGTCTTAGAGCTCGGACCAGAAGGGCTCAAAGCACGCCACATCGTGGTCATATCCCCTGGATATGCGAAGATGCACTGAGGGATAGTGTCAAGAGTGTCGAGGTTTCGCCTGGTCAGAATGGGAGGTGGAAAATGTGAATCATGCGGCCATTCACTCGAGGACCGGGAGCACCGGCGTGACGATATGAGAATACTGCCGACCGTGGCGGAAAAGCAGCATCAACATCGCACCAACCGTTGGTGGAATGAGGCAGAAAACGAGCATCGACCGCTCAATCGCAGGATTTATATCAATTTGCTGCCCGAGGCCATTGGGGGTACCGGCCCGAGTCGGTGGGAGAGCACTGAGGCATTGTGTCCGAACCGTTCACGGGGGCTCCACCCAGGGCGTAGACGATGGGTCCGAATGAAAGGGAGCACGAAGCCTGAAAAGTGGAGGAAACCTGACCAAGCGGATCCTGACCCTCCTGGCAATAAACCAGAGTACTCTTGACACCGGTGGACCACGGCAAGGGGTCGGGGAACACGCCTTGAGGGTGACCTGAAGGCGGCGGATTCCCCAGAGAAGGGGGAATCTCTAAGAGGTGGGGGGCTGGACCCGAAGTTTCAAACATCCGGGCGTTCCTACGTATCCCATAAGGATGGGAATCAAGCCGCACGTAGTTCTTGAAGCGCGGTGCAACACAATCGGGCACCAGCGCGGGGAAGAGTGCGGGTCTGACCCTCGCACACAAAAGGAGCGGCATTTGATATTTCTTGTTTGTCCTTAAAGATGAATGGTTTTTCTTTGTGCGGCGACATGCCCGTGATTGAGAAATCTCTGGCGTCGCCACAATAATCAAGCCATGGAAGGCATTGATGAATGGCGTGGTCATTAACCAGCGCCCAACATGAGTGTCCCCTGAGGAGGACATCACGATGCAGTGCCGTTTCTCGTCGGGCGGCCAAGACGATCACAGTTTACGGTCGTGTGGTAGGACCAGACAACACAGTTTAAGGTCGTGTGGTTCGGACCATGGAGGAATCCGCTTACCGCGGTACGGCGGACACGGCGGAGGTGGGAGCATACCCAGCCCTGCGGTCACGCACGATTCCAGGAGAAGAGTCTTGGGATGGGGGTCTGCGTGTGTCCATCACCCGAGGGGCAGAGATGCTAGCCTCCAGATATACTGGGCCCAGAACGCAATTGTTCGGGCGACTCCCTCCTCCTTATGGGGACGAGGGTCCAGCTACGCATGGCCCTTAGGGAGGATATCTGCATATATCCTTGGTGCTCAGATCATGGGAGCCTCGAACGACATCATTACCCTGGTTGGTCTGCCTAACGTGTAGAGGCGTACCGGAGGTCGGTATGAAGAGAGTGTCAAGATCCCACTACAACGCACAAAGGCGGAGTGTGATGAGGACTGCGCAACCAATGTTCAGAGCCCGAGAGAGCTGACATGGCGATCAAGGACGTTGCTGACGCATTCGCAACACAACATCCGATCGCGTCAGCCTAAGACGGGGCAAGCAAACGAGCATCAACCGCTCAATCGCAGGATTCATATCGATTTGCGGCCCAAGACCCGCCGGTAAATCGACCCGGAGCGGTGGGAGAGCACTGAGGCATCGTACCCAAACCGCTAACGAGGATCCCTTTGAGTGAAGGCTCGAACAAGAGGAAGCGCGAGGCCTGACAAGCAACACAGGACTTGTCGGGATTGAATCTGACACTACGAGTCATAGACCGAAGCACCCCAAAACATGTTAACAGATCTCCGGAAAGGGTCGGAGGACTCACCCTGAGAGCAACCGAAGGGGGGCAGGTCCCCGTGATCAACCAAGAGACGGGGCTGGACCTGAGACACAAGCGTCCAGGCGGTCCTACGTATCCCATAAGGATGGGAATCAAGCCATACGTAGTTCTTGAAAGGCAGTTTAACGTCATGCAGGACGATGAGGGGTGTGAGGTAGTCCCACACACGGGGGAGGCGTACGGCGCGGCCAGTAGACCGACGCGAATGAGGACATAATCCCCCGCTCACGCGATACGCCTCGCACAAAAAGGAGGGGAACTGGGGCCAGAGGCCCAACGCGGGATAGGGATTCCCGGGAAATGGGGCTGGGCCTGAAACATGATGTCCAGGCGGTCCTACGTATCCCATAAGGATGGGAATCAAGCCATACGTAGTTCTTGAAGTGCAGTTTAACGTCATGCAGGACGATGAGGAAAGAAAGAGAAAAAAAAAAGGGGGAGCAGAAGGCATCCCCAAACGTGGAGGGGGGCGTACAGCGTGACGAGCAAACCGACGTGAATGAGGGCATAACCCCACACTCACACCATACGCCGCACACCCCGGGGCAACTGGGCCAAGGGCCCGAGATGGGATGGAAATTCCCGAAGGATGGGGCTGGGCCTGAAACACGAGGGTTCAGGCGGTCCTACGTATCCCATAAGGATGGGAATCAAGCCATACGTAGTTCTGGAGAGGCAGTTTAACGTCATGCAGGACGAATGCTGAACAGTTTAACGTCTTGTAGCTCGGACGTAGTGCAGTTTAGCGTCATGCGGGACGAAGCACTTGGCAGTTTAACGTCTTGCAGCGCGGACGAATGCTAAACAGTTTAACGTCTTGTAGCCTGGACGAATGCAGTTTAACGTCGTGCAGGACGTGGTGACACTCAGGCAAAGTATTGCTTGAGGAACCTAGCGTTGGTGGGAGGAGTGACACGCTCACCATCCATAGTCGCTAGGGAGTACGCGCCATTGGGATAGACCTTGTGGACAACAAAAGGTCCCTCCCACTTGGGCTCCAACTTGGGCGGCTTCCTGCCGGGGATCATCGGTGCTCTTAGGGCTAGCACTAGATCACCCTGTAGGAAGGAGCGGAGGCGAACCTTCTTATTGAAAGCTCGAGCCATCCTGCTTTGATGCCTCTCCAAGTTGTGCAAAGCGCGAAGTCTATTCTCATCCAGTGCTTCCAACTCGACTAGACGGGCTTCAGCAACTCTGTCCGGCGCTTGCTGGTCGTAGACCGCAGTGCGCAAGGACGGTAACTGGATCTCGATGGGCAGGACGGCCTCAGCTCCATACACCAGGGAATAAGGGGTCATCTGGGTGGAATTGCGAGTCGTCGTCCGATAAGCCCAGAGGGCGTTGGGGAGCTTGTCCGGCCAACTCTTCTTGTTCTGACCAACCATCTTTTGCAGAATGTTAGAGAGGGTTTTGTTAAACGCCTCGATCTGTCCATTCGCCTGCGCATGATAGCGAGATGTATGGTTCGAGCGGATGTTATACTTGGCGTACAACTTCTTCAACTCGGCTGCTCGGAAATTGGTTCCGTTATCCGTGAGGATAGCGTGAGGCACTCCAAATCGATAGATGATGTTGGAGGTCACGAAGTCAGCGATCGAACAGGATTTGACCTCTCTGAGCGGAATCGCTTCTGCCCACTTGGAGAAGAAGTCCGTGGCGGTCAGAATGAACCGGCACTGGCGAGCTGTCGCCGGCGGGTAAGGTCCCACAACGTCCAGTCCCCAGACTGCAAAGGGCCAGGAATACCTTGTGGTATGGAGAGGCTCCGGCGGCCGATGCACAAAGTTCGCGTGAACCTGGCACGCATGGCACCTCCTGGCGTACTCGATGCAGTCATGGATCATAGAGGGCCAGAAGTATCCCAACCTCCGAATCTGGTGGGACAGCTTCGGCCCAGTTTGGTGGGCGCCGCATGAACCAGCATGAACCTCTTGCATGACTCGTGGGATCTCAACTCCCTGAAGGCAACGGAGGAGAACACCATCAAATCCGCGTTTGTAGAGGATCTGCTCCAGGCCGGGACTGCTCTGGAGGACGAACTGCGATGCGCGGCGTCGAACTCGCTCGCGCTCGGCCCGATCTGACGGAAGAATGCCATGTTGGAGGTACTCAACCAAAGGCGTCCTCCAATCAGGGGCTGATCCGACTGCTATATCTGGGGTACTCGGGGCTCCGGGCATAGGGGCAACCGTGGTGAGATTACTTACCAACGGGCCGCGATCTTCTTCCGGGATAACGGGAGCGATGAGCCTGCGGCGCGTCACGCGGACGATCAGGTTGTCCTGTTCAGGTTCCGCAAGTGACGCAGCCAGGCTGGCCAAAGCATCTGCTCGACCGTTCTGCGACCGGGGAATATGGACAATTTCTGGCCGAGAAGGGAACCGGGCCATCAGAAGGAGGGTGCACTCCAACAATGGCACAAGTTCCGGCTTCCTGACAACATAGTCGCCATTGATCTGCTTAATGACCAGCTCGGAGTCCCCTTTCACACACAGATGGGGCACGTCGATCTCGAGAGCTAACTCGAGGCCGGTGATGAGGGCATGGTATTCCGCCTCATTGTTGGTACAGCCCTCTGACAACAGGAAAGAGTATGGCAGCACGGCTCGCTCCGGGGTAATGAAGACGATGCCCAAGCCCACTCTATTGAGCTTAGGATTATCGAGTCTTCTACCGGTGGGGCTCCGGGAGGCACCGTCAAAGTGCATCTGCCAGCATGGATCGGCTCGATCAACCGAGAGAATGGTCTCATCAGGAAAGCCTAGATCCAGCGGCTGATCCGCGGAGGTCGGGTGAGCGGCCAGAAAGTCTGCCAACGCTTGCCCTTTGATGGCCTTCTGAGACACATACCTGATGTCGAACTGCTGGAGAATCACAGCCCACCGCGCTAGACGGCCAGTCAACATAGGTCGGCTCAGGATATATTTCAACGGGTCTACCCGAGAAACCAACTGTACCTCATGGTGCTGCAAGTAGTGCCGTAATTTCTGTACGGCAAATACGAGCGCCAGGCAGCTCTTCTCGATGGGGGAATACCTAACCTCCGCATCGAGGAGCATGCGACTGAGGTAATAGAGGCCATTCTCTGTTCCCTCGTTGTTCTTCTGGGCGAGAAGGGCACCCAGGGACCGTTCCAGGGCGGTCACATAAAGGACCAGCGGCTTTCCGGATACGGGCGGCATCAGGACCGGAGGTCGAAGCAGGTACTGCTTGATTTCCTCGAAAGCGGTCTGACACTCTTTATCCCATACATAGGTGACACCCTTCTTCATAAGCCGAGAAAAGGGCTTACACTTGCCGGCCAGATTCGCGATGAATCGGCGTATATAGGCTAAGTGGCCTTGGAACCCTTGCAGTTCCCGGACGGTACCCGGGGGAGGCATCTGGCTAATCGCCCTGATTTTCTCTGGGTCGATCTCAATACCCCGGTATCTTACCACAAATCCAAGGAACTTTCCGGAGGTGACCCCAAAGGCACACTTCAACGGGTTCATCTTCAGGCAGCGAGACCGGAGGAAGCTGAACACTTTCTCAAGATCTTTGAGATGGTCCTGACGCTGGCGCGATTTGACAACCAAGTCGTCGACGTAGCATTCCACCAGTGTGCCGAGGATTGGCTTGAATATGCGGTGCATCGCCCGTTGATAGGTGGCACCTGCATTCTTCAGGCCGAAGGGCATGACCCGGTAGCAAAAGGTACCTTGGGGGGCCCTGAAGGCAGTGAACTCCTCATCCTCAGGGGCCATCCGAATTTGGTTGTATCCGGAGTATCCATCCATGAAGGAGAGGGCTTGGAACCCTGCTGTGGCATCAATCAACAGCTCTGTCACTGGAAGGGGAAAATCATCCTTCGGACAGTGGCGGTTGAGATCGCGGAAGTCGATGCAGACTCTAATCTGCCCGTTCTTCTTCCTGACCGGCACAATGTTGGCCAGCCATTTGGGGTACTGAACTTCCCTCACGAAGTTGGCTTTGATAAGCTTGTCAACTTCGGCCTCAACCATGGCACCGTGGGATGGGTGCATCTTCCTGGGAGGCTGCTTGAACCCGCGATGGTTCGCCGGGAGACCTAGGCGGTGGACGGCTACCTGAGGATCTAGCCCCGGCATCTCGTCATAGCCCCAAGCGAACACATCACGGTGCTGCCTGAGAAAGTCCACGTACTGCTGCCGCTCCTCAGAGGGCATGGCGGCACTAACCAACGTGGGTCTTGGATCGGCCTCGGTTCCAAGGTTCACCTGTATTAACTCATCGACCGTGGCGGGGACGCCCTCCTCAAAGGCTGGGGGTGCGTCTTCCATACCCTCTCCACTCGGAGAGGGATCATCCACGGGAGAGACTGCGTTGGAAACTGCATTGGGGCTACCAGATCCTGCTGGGCCACTGGTGCTGGCGCGGGCGGTCGCGGCCGTCTCATCAGGAGACTCGCGGACCGTCAAGACCATGGCGACGTCCAACCGGTGAATCGGGAGGACGTAAGCGTCATCCAGACTTGCCCAGGGATCGCTTGCAACAGCGACAGGCTCAACCTCACCTGCCAGGATCTGCTTATCCTTGCTCTTGTAATAGTCCGCGTCCAGATAGCGGGCTTCACATGAGGCAAAAGGAGAGGCATCTCCTTGAAGCACGCCTACTCGACCATTAAGGGAGTATTTGAGGCATTGGTGGTATGACGAGGGAACCGCCGCATGAAGGTGAAGCCATGGCCTGCCCATCAATGCGTTATACGCAGTGTCCTGAGAGACTACCATGAATTCGGTGTTGGCAACCAAGTCACCGAACTGGGTCTTCAAACGTATCTTGCCGACCGGGGTTTGCTCGGTGCGGTCGTACCCCTGGATCCTGAGGTCGGAGGGAATCAAGTCATCCTCAGACAACCCCAATCTCCGGAGCGTCCGAGTTGGAATCAGATTAATCCCGGACCCCGTGTCGACAAGACAACGCCGGACTTCAAGGTCATTGAACTGGCCAGTGACATACAGCGGACGGATGTGTCCCTGTATAGGAGGGTCCTCATCCTTACCAGAGAACGAGATAACTGCCTGACATTCGGCGTCCTCGATCGTTTCGGCGTGAAAGGCCTCTGCAGCCGCAACCTCTGTCTCAAACTGGAGGGGGCTTTTCAGGGCTTCAGCGAGTGCCTCGCGCATCTCAGATGACATGCGCAGAGCCTCAAGGATGGAGAGCCTTGCTGGGATGTCGGCCAAGTGCTTCAGGACATCATACTTTTTGGCCAAGCGCGAGCTCCTGGTTGCAGGAGATTGCTCTGCGGTTGGTGGCATGACGGGCCTTACCGGTTGGATCGGCGGCCGACTGGTACTTGGCGCATCTCGCTGTTCACTGGTCGCAGTCCGGGAAATGGTCACCGTACTGGAGTCAGGAGGCCGGGATGGACTTGTGGCAGGGCGGAGCTGGTCACGACGCGGCTGAGGCGGTTCTGCCCGGTCCCATACCACAAACAGTGGCGGAGGCGAATCCGTCATCCCCGGATGGGGAGCCTGCGCACGTTGAGCTCGATCTTGAGCCTGCCGCCTAGTCTCAGTGGCGTGCACGGCCTGGCCGGAGGTACCGACGGCTGTGCCCCGGCGACTCCTGCTGCTGCGGTTCTTCCGACGGTGGCGACGACCGGGGACGCTAGGGAGGTCCACCTGGTGTTCTTCAACGTCGGGAACCGAAAAGGGATTTACCAGCTCGACGGTGTTAACCGAAGCGTACCCAATACCGTCATCGGACGAATCATCCATCACCGGGCGGATCCGAGGAGGGACCCCCATCCCCGGGGGCATGAAATCGCCGAGAGTACGGGATAGTGGCGGAACTGGCGGGGCGCGCTCTTCCTTCTTGCGCTGCCGCCGTTTGCTCCTCTTGGAGGAGGCAGACTGGGACGACGATGCCGAAGCAGCACCCGCAGGTTCTGGGGGCTCAGGCTGATTCAAGCGCGCACGGATGATTCCCTGGGCGCGAATGGTCGTCTTGCGGGCCATCCAGTTATTATACTTCTGGGACCCGCGGTCGGAGACCAGTTGCCATTCGTCCTCGTTGCCACTATCGTCATCTGATCCCACGAACACGCCCGCTACATGTGCTGGAGCTGGGCCCAACCTGATTACATTGTTGTTAATCTGGTCTTGGAGCCAGTCCTTAAACACATAGCACCGCTGGATGGTGTGCCCCAGGGCCCGATGGTAGGGGCAGTAGCGGGGGTTATCCGTGAGATGTGCCTCCTCTGGCCTCCAGCACTCAGGCAATCGCACAATCCTCTGCTCCAGGGCGCTCCGGAAATAACCGGGGACCTGATCCTCATGGAATGAGTACGTCAGGTGTCGCGGGCCCCTGGGAGCGCGGTCTTGACGAGGGGCTGGAGGGGCCTGCCGAGGAGGTGGACCCTGATTATCTCGCCTGGGTTGTGGCGGTACATTACGCGGAGGGGCCGGCCGGTTCTGAGGCTGCCGCTGCTGGGCCGGGAACTGAGCCCGTGGAGGCGGATTCCTGTGAGGCGGTGGAGCTGGCCTCACCGGCAGCAGCTCCAACGGCCTGGGAGCCTCTATCTGGGCCACAGCAGCGGGCTCAGCCCTGCTGGCTCTCCTTGCAGGAATCATAGGAGGCAGCGGGTGTGCCTGGCTGGCCTGTTGCAGGGCTTCCTCAAGACGTTGAGCTTTGTCTGAGAAGTCCCTGAACCCTCCGGGGTAATTCTGAGTAATCAGGGAAGGGACCAGCTCGGTCTTGACGTTCCCGACGCACATTGTCAGCAACTGCTCCTGAGTCAATGGCATGTCAAGGGAATACGTGAGACCCTTCCATCGGGCGACGAAGTCCACGACTCGCTCATCAGGCCTCTGCTTGCACTTGAAGAGGTCTGCGATACTCGTCTTCCGGGTCGTGGAACTGAACTGGTAGAGGAACTGTCTACGGAGGTCCTCCCAGCTGGTTACCGACCCGACGGGGAGCTGGCTGTACCAGACAAATGCTGGCCCTTCCAGTGTCTGGACAAAGCAGCGAAGCTTAGCGGCCTCTTGCTGCGCCGGAGTCCCCAACATAGGCCCGCACCTCGAGTTGAAATGGGCCAAATGTTGTGGCGGATCTCCGGTCCCGTTGAAGGGGGCGAAAGTGGGATTCCCGAATCCCGGAGGCGCCGGCATGTCATCCACCCATGCTGGGTATGGCTTGCCGTCCGGTGGGATCGCCACCTGCCGAGTCTCCAAGGCTTCCAAGCGGGCAATGAGTGCCGCCATCGGATCGTCCGGACATGGGTTCCAGTCCTGGCGAGGATCTCTAACCACGAGCGCATTGCATGGCCCTTCAATCGGGTCGTCGACCGGATCGTCGAACTCGGCAGCTCGTGGGATGGCTGGCGGAGCGGCCCTTGGGGCAGCGGGAGGAATCCGAGCGGGATCTCTCGGGTAGTCGCGCTGCTCGGGAGGGTGTGGCGAAACATACCGCGCCCTCTTGCCGTAGGCAATGGCCTCTCTCCTGTCGGCGAACACGGCGTAATCACGGTTGCCCGGGAGAGTCTCATCGAGGGGTGGTTGTTCCGGTCCCTGCTGCCCTGGCCTGGGATCACCGTAGTCAGGCCGCCGTTCTGCAGCGCGCTCGGCGAGGAGCTGGTCAACCAGCCTCTTCTGTTCGGCGAGCTGCTGACGTAGCGTAGCCTTCTCGGGATCCTCCTCTGCCTTCCGCATGGAGGCAGATGGGTCGGCGGGCCTTATAGCCTCGCTGTGCTCTTTTCCTTTGCTGACGTTTCGGCTCAACGTCAGTGCTTCAGTGGGTGCGGGGAGCCCCAGGAGGTTCCTCTGATGACGAGTAACTCTCACTGATGGGTCTGACGACGGCTTGTCTTCGGGGGGGAAGCCCCCGTCGAGAAGTTCCAAGTCGTTCCCCTCTCCCGACAGGTCAGCCATATTGACTGTTCCTGTCCCTGGGGATATACCCTCAGGGCCACCCAACGAATCGGGCTGTCGGCGAATCACACTGAAGCATAGGGCAGCGTACTGCCCCCATCCACGGATATACACGTGGGGAGTGGCTTCCTCGATAACTTTGCGGAGTACTTGAAAGCACTCAACGCATCGTTGTTGGAGGGCCTCGTGGTGCCCAAATGACCCGGGGTGCCGAACCGCGGGGAGCATGGCCAGGTCAATTTGACGGCACTGCTCACCAATATCCTCCAGGTGTAGTTGACTCCCGGGGTATGGCATTTGTAGGCAGTGAAGACGGGAGTGAGTCTCCCGGAGAGTTCGGCGGAAGCACTCGAACTCATCCGGGGTGAGCGATTCGGGTGCATCAAAGCCCGGTCCTGCGACTGGCCAAAACTTCTCAGGGAAGTGGCCCTCTGCAAGGACGGTCCAGAAGCTCCACGACTCAAACTCGGGACCCAGATCTCCTCGGTCCTCTTCCATGGCTGGGAACGGACGGGGAACTGGTAGTGGTGCCGAGGCGGGCCGTCGGGCCGACGGGCTGGCCGGCGGTGAATACGGCGAGCAGGCCGATTGGCCTCCATATCCCGGGCCTCCCCCTGAGGGTGGCGGTGCCCCAGCTACCACATCACGATAGGACGGGCCGGCGAGCGAACATCCTGCCGTAGCATCGGTGCTCGCCGAGGGCGCACCAGATCGTGGTTCGACCGTCGGTCCCCAGAAAAAGTCTCCGGCTTCTCTGATCGAGACGGAAGGCACTTCCGGAGGGGCCGGTACCAACCGCAAGTTTGATCCTTGGGGGTCTACCAGGCCCTCGTTACTCCGGATATACCTTCGGAGAGACGCGGGGATCACATCGATCTCGCTCTCGGGGAGCACGAGGCTGACGTGCCGCATTCCTACCCCTGCCCTTGACTGGCGGGATTGGGGAAGGGGCTCTGTCGCCGAATCGTACTCTGCCTCTGAGTCAGAGAAGCAAACCGGTCGGATCTCTGTCCGGAACTCCGCAACATTCTTCCCTCGGCGTCGACGCCTTGCCTTCCTGCCCCTGGGTGGTTCTTCGGGGCAGGGCTGATCTCTGTCCTGGCGTCCTCCGGCCGCACTGGTGCTGGGGCCGAGAGGACTGGGAACCAAGGTGCGAGGGGCACCGGGACAGATATCAAAGGGGACGCGGGGAGAGATGATCCCGGGCAGGACTCCGGGCCGGGATCGGGAGGTGGGATGACCCATGCCTCCTGGATCGGCCACACAGAGTAGATCCTGCCGGTGAATAGCGCTACCGCGAGGTGGTCCGCGGTGGCTACTGCCAGTGCCAGCAACCGGGAGAGTCAACCCAACCTGCCTTTGGGGCGGTCGGGGCCTCGATCCGGGTCGGGCATAGGAGTTCCCCCGCTCAGGATGCGCAGAGGCCTGGCGACTGGAGCCAGCAGTGGCTTGGGCCAATGCGGCCGCTGTTGCTAGAGCCCCAAGGTGGGCATCCTCTTCCGCTCGTGCCCGACGTTGGCGTCGAGACAGACGAGCCGGGATGAGCGGCGCGGGCAGGTGGAGAGCCTGTTCCTCGACTTGAGGGGCCTGGCGGCGATGTCGCCGTGGCCTGGCGGGAGCCCTTATCGTGGATCCCTGGAGCGGACCTCGGATAGGGTGATCCTGGGCATCTTCCACTTCATCCGCATAGGGAAGGGAACTGTCAGAGCGCTCCGGGGATAAGCTCCCGAAGCGGTTGGACGTTGAGGTAGGCGGCGGTGCCTCCCTGCGCGGCCCTCGGGGGCGGCGGTGGTGGCGAGGCGCAGCCTCCTCAAGGTCTAGGCGAGCCATTTCCCTAGTGGGGATGACTCCCTCTTCCTCGTATCTCCGCACCAGGGTGTTGATCACCCTTCTCTGGATGACCTCCGAGGGGGAGAGAGGGCGTGGTCGTCCCGCAATTGCGGCTGCTGGGACGGCTGTGGAACGGGCGGGACCGCGCGGAGTAGCCGCGTCGGTGTTTCCCCTGTCCCTGCGCCAGTGGGCGGGTGGCGTTCGGGCACTAGATCGGGCGACCTGATTTCTGAAAGCAGGGAGAATGACCCATTAATACTGACAGGAAAAAGGAATCGACAACCAACCATTAGCGCCACGACGCCTTCCGTGGGGGGAACCCAGGCCCTCGACGTTGCGAGACGGAGTGCCCGATGTCCCTTCCCCAGCCCCTGGCGGGTAAGACTGAATGCTTGGCCGGGCAACACGCCGGTCTTCCAACACCTCTGAAAGCCATCGGTCTTCGTATCGAGGAGAAGAGATTCACGTCGGGTTCACCATTTTTCTGTTTCGGTGCGGATGTGCGTCGGGTTACGCTGTTCCGCCAGGACGCGTTCGCGCGTGCACCCGTCAACCCGAGGGGATGGGCGCGCGGCTTGTGGTCCCGCAGTCCCGCTTTCCAAGGGCGGGCGGCATCCGTCCCTTATTCAGGGGCGTCTGCTCCTTGATCGAAACCGGGATGATGGGATGTCGGCTTCTCCTTCCTTGGACGTCTCCTCGGAACTTGTCGCCTAATCCGGGTCTCCCTCATAGACTTAAGAATGTTCGTGAATCTCGTTCCCGGCGCCATATCTTCATGGACACCGGTTAATTACGCTGCTTCCGCCCGGACGTTCCAAGGAGTCTGGGCGGGGCAGCAACCTGCGGTGAGAAGGCCGGGTGGCTCTGGGTGCTGGGGGCGTGTTGTAACACTGCGGCTCTGCACGTCTGTCTTCCGTCCCTAATAGGGCTTCTCGAAGGCACGATGGCCTGAGGCATCCCGTACTAGGTGCGGGGAACTGTGTCACCTGAGGTTTTCCTCAGCTTCCCGTGTTTAACACGGGGTATGCCGCGAGTTTAACGTCCAGCGGGGACGGCATCGGACCGATCAACACGAAAAGTGGATCAGATGACGGAACCCCTTGCGGGGAACCTCCGACGCTGGGGCCAGCACATGGGCGGCTTCCCAAGTAACGTGGAGTGGAGTGAAGTGGCATGACCCCACCGGGATGTGGCGGCCCGGGTAAGGATCAGGATGGATGATGGAGTAAAGAGCTTGGACCCCAGGGGGGCTTCCTACGTACCGCGCGTTAACACGGATCAAAGTCAACGTAGTTCGGGCATACAGTTTAACGTCATGCTGGACGTCGGCAAGCCGACTCACGAAGAGGTCGAGGCCGCCGGGCGGAGGATTGAACCGAACCACCTCGCACGGAGGGGGATGGAACGGCCGGGTGGATCACAGTTTCACGTCATGCTGGACGATAAAAGGGGAAATGGAAAAGGGGGGCTGTGGGGAGGCACCGTGGAGATACACACGGGCAGCCTCCCACAGGGGCGGATTCATAGGTGAATCAACGCAAGCGTGAACCCTGGAGGGGTCCACTGATGGACGAACGGACGTAAATACGACCGGAACGACCAGGTGGTGGGCTTGGGCCTCAGGGAGGCTTCCTACGTACCCTGTATAGAAGACAGGGATCAAAGTCCACGTAGTTCAATCTGTCAGGACTTACGCACTTGGGGCAGCCCGGATACTGCAAAACTCAGTTGGAAGGGACTTGGACCGAAAGCAAAAGACACCTCGATCCCAGTCAGACCCTCTACTGGCTTCGGCAGTGGGGAGGTGCAATGGAGATACACATGTGCAGCCTCCCACGAGAAACTAGGGGTTTGTAATACCCTGCCCCCGTAGGGAAAAGCCACTCCCATTAAATCGTCCCAAAAGGGGGACAATCCCGACATCCCTGCAGAGACGAGCGGGTGGGGGCCACGTCCAAACCGGGGGAGACCCTGCGTGCGGAGCACGGGATCAGGTTGCGGACGGTTTAGCGTCTTGCCAGACGAAGTACAGTTTAACGTCATGTGTTGAGGACGAGGCACTTGGCAGTTTAACGTCTTGCAGCACGGACGATGGGGGCTAGGCAGTTTAACGTCGTGCAGCTTGGACGGGTGTGCAGTTTAACGTCATGCTGGGCATAGGTTGCCGGACGAAGCACTTGGCAGTTTAACGTCTTGCAGCGCGGACGATGTACAGTTTAACGTCGTGCAGGACGTATATGCAGTTTAACGTCATGCTGGACGAGTATGCAGTTTAACGTCATGCTGGACATATATGCAGTTTAACGTCATGCTGGACATAGGTGCGTGTCACTTCGCGCAAGCCTGGAGGGCCGCACGGGAAGACAACGCACGGTGCGGGCACCCGGGATGAGAATCATCGGGTGCCACACAGGCGGGTAACCTTAGGAGGTCAACGGGGACGACCCTGGCAGATTGCGCGCAAAAAGGAAGCTTTGCGCGCAATACTGCGGGCCGGCGCGCAAACGGGACGGCTGGCGCGCAATTGGGCCAGCGCCTTGCGCGCGGATGCTTCAGATTGCTCACACCGGGCTTCGGATAGCGCGCGGGGGGCAACGGCTCATTCTCTAATGAATGGCCACTTGAAAGAAGGGGGGGTGCGCGCAATCGGGCCGGATTGCGCGCACCCCGGGGCAATTGCGCGCAAGCGGGTTCTTTTGCGCGCAAAGGCCTTAGGGTGAGTGTTTATTCAAATGAAAGGAGCCAGCGGGGATTGCGCGCGAAGGCGGACCCCGAGGCTTTCTTGCGCGAAAGAAAGGAGGTTACCTGAAGTTCGTCATTGCGCGCGGAAGGGGTTGAATTGCGCGCACGGGAGACGTTTCGACTTCCAGCAACCTTTGAAACGTTGGGGGTCGCCTTGTATTTATAGGCAACCCCGGGCGCGGAATCCAGGATGCGAGCGCGAAATTCCCCCCGCGGGCGCGGAATCGGGCGCGGCGCGTAAGGGAGTCGCGCGGACCCGCGGCGCGCAGAATTGCGCGCCGAGCCGGCGCCTTGCGCGCATCCCGGTGGTTTTCCGCGCGGGACATCACCTTTGCGCGCGGGCCTCTGAAATTCCGCGCACGGCCTCCGGGCCCTCCGAAACATCCTTCCGACTCCAAATATGACCTCGCTTTCCGCATCCGGAGCTTCGTTTGGGAGCAACGGACTTTTCCGGCGTCTACAATATTCTTCTTCAATAACAGGCCTTTGAATTAAAATATATAAATAACTACAACAATATACATGTTATCCTTTTTTTCTAAGGTTCAAAACTAATTCAAAATCAGGATCACTACACTAGATCTATAAAATCTTCTTCTTCGTCATCAATATCCATGACCCAAAGATTATAAAAAATATAATAGTTATATTATCACTCATTAATTACTCTCTTCTTCTTAATATTTCTTATCTTATACCTTTGAAGATAATTGGGTATACAATTGTAGTACCCTACCTACCACCTTATTTTTCTTTTCTTCTTCTTCTTCATCCTCAATGCTCAAGGATTTTTAAGACTCTATATCACCAATCTATCTATTTATATTCTTATATTTATTCTATGATATAAGAGTATCACATGTAAGAACATTATCTATACTTATTATTATTTAACTATATGTACAATCTACTTTCTAGAATATCTTTAACGTCACTATTTCACTATTTTTGACACAAGAAATAAAAATCATACCTTATTTATTTCTTAATTTTCATATTACACATTCACTTATTCTTATTTCATTTACACATAGAATCATGTGAGTACTATTTCTATAATTTTAATGTTTATAACTCCCCTTAAATTTTTGAATCATTATTATCCCTTTAAAATTGATACAAATATCTCACGATAAAACCTCTATCATTAATATCCAAGAATGATCCCAAATATTCTATTTGAAATACCATATTTAGAACACCAATATCTTCTCACTTTCTTATAATTTAATCAATTTTTTTTTTCAAGTTTAATCAAGGGTCAATCACCATAAATGTGATATTCCATTTCATGAAAAAAATCTTAGAATAATCTCACTTTGGACTCTAAAAATACTAATATTTTTCATAAACTAATAAGTTTTACCTGCACATGAGCCTTGGCCCAGTTGGCAAGGACTCCTTAAGTGCATCCAAAAGACCAGGGATCAAAACCAGGCGGAGGCAAGATCTTCGGGGTTACTGTAGCAGTCACTGTAGCAGTCACTGTAGCAGTCACTGTAGCAGTCACTGTAGCAGCCGGGAATATGCCCCCGTCTGGGCTTTCGGGCCACCGATTTGGCCCCTGAGTCCTGAAAGGCCTTCGGGCCACCCAGACCTTCGGGTCAGTATGGCCTTTGGGCCACCTCAAGGCCTTCGGGCCACATGAATGCAGTCCCCAGACACACTACAAGAAAGGAGCAGCCCCAGATGAGGATTCAGAGCAGGTGCACTCACCAGAGCAGAGCCAAATGGATTGTCAGAAAGAGAGGGTATGGCTATGCCATCGGGACTTACCTGTGCTTGCACGGGGATGCCTAGCCAGACGGTCATGCAAAAGGTGGGGAGCTACTATCAAGACGCAGATGCTTGGGAGGGGCAGTTCCTTGTAGATAGTCTGGTTGAAATCTCTAAAGACCTTCAGGGTCATGTAATCTCCTTAGCCTACGGGCCTTGTAATTCCTCTAAGGCCTACGGGCCATGTAATGCTTTCGCCTTCGGGCCTTGTAAGGGTTCCACCTCACCCCTTGAAAGGTGGATTATCAAAAAATCAATAAAAAAATGAAGGCCTTCGGGCCATTGGAGAATAAGTTTTACATGATGAATAGAATATATTATGCACCACTTCAGTAAGATCCAATATCACATGCATGAATAAGAATATATTTTGTATGTTCATGGGGATATTATCTATTCTTAACGAAATATTATGCATAAATATTTATATCTTTAATATCATAATTAATTTATTACATATCAGCACTTCTAATTCTTTATAATATTTCAACTCGGTAATATCTTAAATTCTAACTTTTATATATTATATATACTCAAAATTTCTTACCCGTCACTTGGGAATATCGATTTACCCTTATGTATTAGTTTGAAATAATTTAAATATCTTTCAAACTCTTTTGTCCACCATTACATATACTCCTTTTAACACTTATGTATGTTTTTGAAATATGGAGTCATCCTTGCATGTCATAGTGAAAATTAATAATTTTATAATTTCTATTTTGTAAGGTCTAGGAAACCATTACATATTTGATTTTATATAGAGATATAATTAGATATTATATTTATTATAAGGAAACCTTATGTATAAGAATATGACTCTTACATGTTAGATATTGACCTTCATATATTCTATGTAAACTCTTACATATTCCTAAAAATTTAGTGACTCTTAGGTATCTAAGTAGCTTCCAAAACTTTTCAAATTCTTCTATTCTAAGTCAAACAAAAGTTAATTATGTATGAAGTCCAAAAATAACAATATAACCTCACATTATATTAAAAAATTCATAGGAAATGTCTAGTGACTCCATCTTTTCTCAAAATATAATAATTGACATCAAAAAATTTAAAAATTATTATATGAACTCATCAGTATATTTCTCAAAGAATCATTAAGGAAATGAAAAATCCATTTAGTTTTTAAATGTATTTACACAACCTCATAAATTATAGACCCAAACATAGCCTTCTACAATCATCATACAGGATATAGTCACCATATATTTATATTATCCTTAATTCTTTTTAGTCCAAGGATGTATTCTCACTCTTCAAACCAACATGATTCTTCTATAATACAACTATATTTCTCAACCTTTAAAAATATATAATAGATATTTTTTTCTTCATCCATAAAAATTGGTGATTAATTATCATAATACCATTCTCAACAATCATCATATGTTTATATTTTACTGCTTACTTGAATATCTTTATACAATTACTCTAATAAGTGGTAGTTTTATCAAAATTTCAAGGGAATTATCTCATTATTTATCTTCATTTACAATATATTAATAGATATAAAAAATAATATGGTGGAAATAAATTAATATAATCCGTGGAACTTTGAATTGTATCCCACACTACCATATGTTCATTCATTGGGATCTTCATTATCACACAACACACATTGATTTTACTTCTCATTTATGTATTGAAAAAATGAAACTCTCTTTATCATGATCAATTTGGTCACTTCAAAAAGAATAAATTTATTGTATAAGAACATTACTTATAATAATATATATGTATTCTTATAATGTTTTTTAATAAAATAAAAATCACCTTAAATGGTTTCCTAGATACCTAGAGAACACTAATGAAAAAACAAGATCATAGGAGTAATGGATAGAATATTTTTGAATATGGGATATATAGACGATGATAGTCAAGATATGACAGTCACAAAGAAAAAATGGTTATGGTCAAGTGTCGAGTTGTCTATTATCGGAATAATAAATGGATATATCAATATATATTGAATTATGGATGAGGGAGGATTGGGAATAAAGAGATATGGATAAAGACACACTACCTACACATTGCCTTTGGATAAGTGAGAGTGGTTGGGATAAATAGAGGATATTATATAAGTGTATACACCATGGTGGAGTTAATATTAAAAGAATAACTAAAAGGAATATTTTGAAACCCCTAAGAAGATGAAGGATAATTCATATATATTTCATTCATATCTAAAGAATATGAAAAATGTATAACCAAGTACTATGAAGGTACATAATGAACTATAAAATCCAATAATCTAAAAAAAGTTCATATTATGGTGTTGTATTTTTTATCCCCTATAGAGGTCATGTGACAATACTTGTTAAACGATAGTTGTCTCATAACATTAGGGAGAGTAACATGTATTGGCTACCCCTAATGTCATAGTGAGAGAGAGTGACCCGTGATAGGTATCCCAAAATACTTGGTATAAGTACTTAGTGTTGGTCATATTGATCTATCTAAACATATACAAGATTAGTGTGACTTGTGGTTACTATTATATAAAAAACACTTTTCATCCCTTTAATTATCCCATATTGCAGTGAACCAAGTATAACTTTGTGTATTTCATTTTCTTATATGTATACGTGGTTGAGTTGAGTATGCATGGGTCTAAGAGAGAAAGATGAATAAAAAAAGTTTTGTAGAAATATTTATAAAGTTATCCTTTCTCTTATTGAGATATGAAATAAATGATAAATTTTGGATTAAGTGATAAATATATTAAAATTGGTTGAATTATTTTCACATTGATCCACCCTTCCACTCAAGATACATTATATGTAAGACCATTCCATCAATAATTCTATTTTTTTACCCTTCCCATATATATTATTCACCATTATTAATTAACATCATATTTATATTTATATACATTTATATTCTTTTTAAAACATAATTCAAAGAAAATAAAATAGAGGTAATGGGTTAGGACACTCAAGTTATTTTATTATTATATTATACACTTTGTGTGACACTTAATATTTTCCCCCTATTTGGAAATAGATTTCACAATTTCCCTACTTAGTTCCCTCATGAATGAACATTTAAGGAATCCCCATATCTTTTTTATTTTTAGCTTTGGACATTGATAATAATTAAAATTAACTTCTAAGTATAATTTAAGAAAATTTTACAGAAATGGGGATTCATACTCATAAATCAACATCTTAGAGGAGGTTTTCTAATTTTAACATTATCATCAACATTATCATTTTTATTCAAGGAAAAGAGTTAAAAAGGGAGTAGGGTAGACAAGGCTAAGGGAGGCCTAAAATAATGAAGACCAATGGTATCCCCCCGAAAAAAAATAACCCCCTCAAGTTTAACATAAGATATGTTTGAGAAGCAAGTGACATTGGAACCTTGATCGGCCAAAGAAGAAAGATTATCCGCTACTTTATTCCCCTCTCTCTAGGTGTGGGTTACATTGATATTTTTGTGGAGGAGATATTTTCATTTATTGATGATTTAATATATAGAACAAGGAGTGGAACATTTTCCATGCAAGGAGTCATGTATAATCATGGAATCCATTTCGATATAGGAGAGGTGTACATTCTCTTAGATACAAAGGTTGATCCCAGTTAGAAAAAATTAAGCCTCTAGCTATAGGGAATTTCCAATGCCATAATGCACCATAAATGACAGAACAACACTCCCCCTATAATCAAGAATGACCCCTCCTCACATATCACCCGAAATGAAAAATCCATCCATATTTAGTTTGAAACCATTTGCAGGAAGGATCCACAACACCCATTGTCCATGTACCTTGTATATGGGGGGTTGAACTGCTGAAGAGGTAACATGTAGTGACCTTTGGGAGGGAACATCCTTCTAGTTAATAATGAGAGTTACCATGTCAACCAATAGAATCATTGTTATTATAATGATGGAACTCTATCTGGGTAGAAACCCATTATATATAGCTTGATTTCTAGATTTCCATAAGCACTGACATCCATCATTAAGAACAACGTATCTTGCAATTTCTTTCAAGCTCATGTCTTCCATACCCTTAAACTAGAACTCCAAGAATGGGGTGTCATTATGGTCTAGATAGGAGTATGCAGTAAACTCACTAAAGAAAATCCACACATCATGGGCCTAATCACCTTCAAAGAAAAGGTGGTTCATTCTCTCCTCCTGCTTATTCTTGAAAGAGTGGCAGCTTGAATCAAAGTCAATGCCCACCTTTTTAATATTTTTATCTGATGGTAAATCATGATTTTTGATCCTCAATTTAAGGATGTTGTATTTATTTTGGGATCTTATGGAACCAAACCATTCCGTTCCATCTATCACATTGATTCTGAGGGTTAGATAACCTTATAAAGTCCTTTGAATTGAATTTCCCTGAGTTAGAGGGAGTGAATACACATATGTCTAGTTTCAATTTGATGAAAATTAGATAAAATAAATCTTGATGGTTCATTTCTAGGACTGACCTAATGAACAATAGATTAAGGATCTCCTCCTTAAATAATATGGTATGGGCGGGGAACCCCAGATAACTGATCACGTTGCTTGCCCAGTTGTGATGTAAGAAAAGAATGTTACCATCTCTGATGATCCATTACGAGTTTTGTTGGAGATTCAGAACGAGGTTATATATCATGGACCAGAGGGGATATCCATGCCCAATTGCAGTGCCTGCATTTCCACTAATGATTCAATATGTAATATTCCCCCATGACATGCGTCCTTTAATTATTTCCCATGAATGTTTCATGTGCATTCAATGAATGGTGTTAGTAAAATGCTTTACGTTAATACCTCCATCGTGGATGGGCCTTTCCATTATTTACCTTGAGGCCCAGTGTCTTTTACCCTCTAATAGAGCATCCCAGATGAACCCAACCAAAACATTATCAATGGTTTTGATGAAACCTTTCAGCACGTTGGTGGAAGCCAAAGCTTGAACCAAAATGACTTTCAGGACACTATTAACCAAGGTGATCTGGACCCAAAGGATAAGAAGTTGTTTTTCCAGTTGAGTACTTGATCCGTTATCTTTATCACCAAATGTTAAAATTCATGGATTTTAATTCTACATTAGGAGATGGGAGTGTCAATATATTCCATTAGGTAGGTTCCTCACTGCATACCAAATCTATTACATAGATACACCACCCGAATTGATGCACATTTATTTGATATATAGAAATTACTCTTATTCTTATTTATATCCTGTCCACTCTAGTAAAAATACTCTTCCATAATCCTGATGATACTACGCATGGATCTCCTATCAAAATTTGTGAAGATGATAGTGTCATCTAAGAACATGAAATGGGAAGTGGAGGGTAGGTTCAATTTCCTTTGATAAGGACGTATATCTCTATTGGAAATGTGACTATTGATAAGGTGGTTAGGAGTGTCCTGCATTATGATAAAAATTCTTGGGGAGATAGGGTCTCCTTGCTGTAGACCATGAGTTTTCTTGAAGAAGCCATGGGTTCTCCCCATAAATGAAACAGTCAACTATGGGGAGCTGTAACATTTGAAGATGAGGTCATGTGCTCTGGAGGAGAGACCCATTTTGAAAAGTAGTCTATTGATGAAAACCCATTCCATTCTATTAGAAATATTATTCATGTCCAACTTGATGGATATATTAAATATGTGTGTCTTGGTGTTTATGTCTCTCAGCATTTCCTGCAATAGGGATTTCACTCCTTGAATTGAGAGACCCTTCATAATGCCATGTTTCTCGAGGGATATCCACAGGGGAATATGCAAGGATATCCTCAAATTGATTATACTTTCCAGAATCTTGTTGGAAAAATTTCACATACTCACAGGTACATAATGGAGGAGGGACGTGGGATCCTTTAGCTTCAGTATGAGCACTAGGGTTGTAGCACATGAAACCCATTGGAGGCTTCCTCCACAAAAAAAGTCTTGAATATTTGAGATAATATCACAGTTGACCACCTCCAAAGAGACCCTATATAATGATATAGGGAATATGTCATGGCCTGATGTGGTCTTGATTTTTAAATTCATCATGGCCACATGGATATCTCCCTCCTCAGGGATCCCTTCCATTAATTCATTATCCCGGGTAAAGACTAGGTTTGGAATATCTTCATAGAACTCTGAACCCCCTTCCAGATATCCATTGGGATTGTTTGTTCTTGGGAATACAAGAAGATATTTGAAGAATGTGTGTGCCATACCCCCCACTGCATCTCTATTGTCGATGTACATACCATCTTCTAGAGCAATATTGGGTTTGATTGGGTGTATCTTCTCCCTTATACATGAATGGAAATAAGCAGTGTTCTTATCACCTTCATAGAGCCATTTTATAATTGATCTATCCCTTGAATTACGTTCATGGGAAAGAAAAAATTTCACCAAGATATTCTTTTTATTAGAGAGGTCACAGAAGACCAGGTCTTCCCAATACTCCTCCAAACTAGCTTCCAACTACTTAATGTCCCATTTAAGCTTGTCCATGTTCTGGTCGATAAGAGGATGGTCCCAAGCCCACATATGTAGTCCCTGTTTGATTCACCTCCTCTTGTTATGTATATCCACCTATGTGTGACCCTAGGCTGGTTCTCCCCATACCTCCCTTACCAACTACTGATATCCCAAGTCATTATTCCACTGGTTAATGAACCTACATCTTTCATGAGAGACCTTCCTTGGAGACAAAGAAAAAAGTAATGGTAAAAGATCATAAACACCTCAGACTAGCTGGTTTAACTTGGAATTTGCAAACATAGTGACAACATGGATGTTGTATAGGCAGTGGTCGAGATGGCTCCAACATCGTTTTCTACCCCTTTGGTTGTTGAACCATGTAAAATGGTTGCCTAAATACCCCATGTCTAGTAAACCTTTTCCCTGCATAAACTAAAAAAAATACATACTATCCTTCCGGGGGAATGCTCCTCTCCATTTATTCTCAATTAGTTCTTTAATAACATTGAAGTCTCCGCCTATAACCCACAGTATCCCCCCTTGGTCGAACACACAGGGATCATGCCAAAACGCTTCCCTTCTTTGCATGTTGTAGCTACCATAGACAAAGGACACAAAGAGGGTGATCATACCACTGGTGAAAATTTTCCTAATATATTGATCTCACACCTAGACCAAATCAACCAAAATATCCCTATTCCATAAATTCCATATGTTCTTATTGATAGGTTGTACATGCATGGATGCATTCATCTGGATTTTACGAGTGAACTTGCTTATTTTAGCAGAGTTCTATTTGTGTTTGAGCATGAGCCTTGTTTTTATTGGACTCCAAGGATATGTAATCCATATTTACCTACGCACCAATTTCATGGGAGTTCTTGATGAGTATAGGTATCATTCAAAAAGGGGGTGACCTTGTTTTGTCCCCAACCACCATGGTTTCTTTCTGGTGGGAGGAGGAGAACTATCAGAACTACTTTTTCTTCAATCTTAATCTTGTTCATATACCAAGACTCATTTTAGGTGGATCTGATGTTTAAAGGAGGAGTCAAGAGAAAATTTTTAGGGTCTTAACTCTCATAAATATTGGCGGAGACTGAGATATAGATCAAATATTTCCAGAATTCTAATATTTTAGAGGGCCTGTCACTCCATCCTAGGAGGTACTGATCACCTCCTTCATCTGTGCATCTTATAATGTTGGGGATGGACAAGCCTCCTAAACTCTACCCACCAGAGTCTTTTTCTCCACACATGACCTAGGGGATAACTTAGATATGGGGAGTAGGGATGGGGGTCCAAGGAAACATGTAGGGAACCTTAAAAAACTTCAAAAAGGGAACCTTCAGAAAACATATGGAAGGGAATACAGAATCGGTAAATGCATATAGAAATCATAGGATGGGTGACTCATGGGGAATAAGGAACAACTGCCAAGATTTGAGACTCATCCAGAACTGTGGAAGTGGGACGAGGAGCCTCACTTGTTGGTATTGGGGGAACTAGTTCCGTGACTGTGGAAGATGAAGGCTTAGCTCAAGGCACTACTTGTGTAGGTTCAGATCTAGTACCATCCAGTGGGGGGAGGGGAGGGTCTCTTCTTAGGGAACCTTTGTGTTCCTTGCGATGGAAACCATGGAAAACTTTCTTAAAAACTTTCAAAGAGTGGACCTGGAGGAGGCATGACGTGAATTACTTGGGAAACATCGGGTAGATAATGTCCTAGATCCATACAGTTGAGTCTTTCACCTTCAACGATACCTTATCCATGATTGGAAGGGATAATTAAAGATCGACACAAATCTAGGCCACCGACGTTTGATCACCACAACAGTTATGGTCATCCATGAAACCAAAACCTCCAAGAGATTCATTGATGGATCTGATAAATGCATTGTTCTAGAAGGGTAGTAGGAGGCTAGGAAAATTGATCCAAAGAGATGTTAGGAAATAAATAGGGAGAATGAAAAGCCGGATTAATCCTTGATGTGTGAATTAGATTCACTTTCCAAAAGGGTTTGATCCACCCCCATTTTGATGGTGTAAGGTTCTCGATGGAAGTATCCCTCGAGGATTCACCAAGGTTTGGGGAATATCATACACCAATTTCCGATACCAATGTTGCACTGATGTTGGGAGGATTATGGAGAAATTACTTGGATTGAAAAATGGTAACTCTAAGAAATCTCGACATCACTTATTTATAAACCCAAAATGGTGGAAGTTATAACGTTTCGGTCTAACCGTTTCATAAGCGAGGTGCTCATTCAGGTTTTGAATAAACAAAACCCTATGCTTATGACTAATCAAGTCATTAGTCATTTAATAAAATATTTTTTTTGTTTTATATATAAAAAGAGATTGAACACAAGAATAAAAAATAATATTGGCATCTTTGAAACCAAGATAATCAAATTTATTTAACATTATTTCTATGTAATGAGACTAATTTAATGAATAACCCCACTATGTTTTATAACTTTAATACCTAGAATAGTATCAACTATTCCAAGGTCCTTTATTTTAAACATAGAAGATAAGTAATTATTTTTCTCAGTTACACCAATCATATTGGTTACAAAAATTAACATATCATCCACATATAGCCACAAAATAACTCCATATTCTTTTGTAAACTTTTAATAAACACATTTATCCACATTATTAAAAGAAAATACATTAGATAAAATAATAGAATCAAATTTCTCATGCCATTTCTTCAGAGCTTGTTAAGACCATAAAGAGATTTAACTAGTTTACATACTTTGATTTCATTACCTAGTAAAACAAACTCTTCTGGTTGTTCCATGTAAATATCTTCCTTCAATTATCCATTCAAGTAAGAATTTCTCACATCCATTTAATGAACATACAAATGATTAATTGAAGCTAAAGAAAATTATATCCTTATTGAAGTAATTCAAACTACATGGGAATAAAAATAAAAATAATAAATATCCTTTCTTTCTCTGAAACCATTTATAAACAATATTGATTTAAAATCTTGAATATTAATATTGGAATGATATTTCTTTCTGAAAACCCATTTACTACAAATAGGTTTTGAACCTATTGGTTAATCCATAATGACCCAAGTATTATTCCCCAAAATGGAATCCATTTCACCATTAATTGCTTCTTTCCAGAGATCAACATCTCTAGAAGGCATAGAATCTTTATAAGACTTTTGGTCAGATTATATAGCTAATAAAAAAAGATACTTATTCATAAGATGATTATTTTGATTTCCTTCAACAAGGAAAATTATTGAATCAGGAGAAATAAAATCTGGATGTAGATGTTTCTCCTACCTAATTCTTGTACTCTGTTTAGGTTCAACTTGAGAGTCATAATTATTCTCTACTATTATAAATGAACTATATAGAATACATGATTTAAAGGTTTGAGGAATAACTTTCTCCACATCATCTTTATAAATCTTATTTTCAAAAAACTCTACATCCATTGATTCAATAATGATATTAGCTCCCATAGCCATATTTCTATATGCTTTTCTATTTTCTTCATATCCAATAAAAACACCTTTAATTGATCTAGGAACAATTTTAGTTATTTTAGAATTAGGAACTCTATAGTAAGCTAAAAACCCCAACACATTGAAATAATAAATATTAGGTTTTATACCTCTCTAAATTTTATAAGGTGATAAATTAGTTTTCCTAGAGGTAATCTTATTATGAATATGACTTGTGGAAAATAAAGATTCACCCCATAAATATAACGGTAATTTTGATTTATTAATAATGAAATTTACCATTACCACTAAAGATCAATTTTTCCTTTTATCTAATCCATTTTTCCGAGGTGTGTAAGGAAAAGTTATTTGGTAAATAATACTATAATCTTCACAGAACTCATTAAACTAATTCATGAAGTATTCAACACCTTTATCTAAACGTAATACATTAATATTTTTGTTTAATTGGTTTTAAACTACTACTTTATACTTGTTAAACACAGTAAAGTATTTATTCTTTATTTTAATAAGAAAAACATGTAAAAATATACTGTAGTAATCAACAAAAGTAATAAAATATATTTTTCCTCTACGAGTTAACAAGCCATTTAATTCACAAATATCAGAATGCACTAAATATAATATATCAGTATTTATTTAAACATTATAAAAAGGATTCTAAACTATTTTAGATTATACACATGTTTTACATTTATTAGAATCATTTCCAAATTTAATCAAGTTTTACTTCTTCATTACTTTTAATTAATTATAATTAACATGTGCTAAACGATCATGACACAAATTAGAAAATTCAATCATTTAAGTAGAAGATTAAATCATATTATTAATATAAAGTTGATACATGCCATAATTAGAGTACCCTTTCCCCACAAACATTCCTCCCTTTAATAAGATAACCTTGTCGGATTCGAATAAAACCCAAAATACCTTCTTACACAGAAAGTCAAAAGAAACTAGGTTCTTTCGAATTTTAGGGACACAAAACACATTTAGAAGTATCAAGTTCTTCCCAAAATTAAATTCTATCTACACACTTATTTTTCAGCTAACATTTATTAATGCATTATTTCCAATATATAATTCCTTCATGGTAGTAAAATCTTCAATTTTTTTGAACATCGAATTATCCTTTCACACATGCCCCATTGCTCCAGAATCTAGCCACCATCCCATCTTCATTAAAGTCATATTGACTTCAGATATCATTGCGACTAGATTTTATTTAGTCAGTATATTTTCAGTGGGTTTGTAAACTTTCTTTCAATAATGACATTACCTTAAAAAATGTCCTGGTTTTCCATAGACAAAGCATTCTCCTTTCTTATTAGAAGGATTTCATTTATTCTTGAATTATTGACTTTTCTTAATGAAATTTAAGGATGAGTTTGTTTGTGTCTCTCCCTCAATGATATTAACCATGATATTTAATTGCGAAGCCATACCCACGTCTCTCAACATGGATTATTCTTCAATATGAAGAAGCTTTTGTAATTTCTCCAAGGAAATATCATCATTATTTTTAATGACTGATTTACCAAAATCTTTCCACATTAGTGGAAATTTAGAAAAAAATACACCAACATGAAATATTTATGATATATTAATCTTAAGGGAAAGAATTTGTTTTGATAAAACATGAAGCTCGCACACTTGCTCCAACACTTTCCTGTTATCAGCCATATTATAAATAAGATACTTTTCAATTAGAAACTTATTGGTACCTTCTTTCTATGCTTTTTATTTGAACTCGAGTGCATCCCAAATATCTTGAGTAGTCTTTATTTGGTAGAAATAGTCATAAAGACAATTTGATAATGTGTTGAGAATATGTACTCGACATAATACTTCATCGTCTTCATGTTTATTTTTCATTTCTTGAATGTGCTTGAATTGAATCATGTCAACGGGTGTGTCTTCAAGATTTGAAGCGGGCTCCTCAGGAATGGGAGGAATATTCAGTTCCAAAATTTATGAAATATTCAATACTCTGAGAATAAAATTCATCTTGTCTTGCCACTAGGAGAAGTTGTTTCCATCGAAACGGTCAAGTTTGACCATGTCTTGGTTCATGACTGTTTTCTTCTGGATATGGGGATGACCTTGTTTGTTTAAGGCTGAAACTTTCCAATGTGTTTATAATGGGTTTATTCCTAGAATCGGAAACATACAATGATTATATATCCATTTGGACCTACTTTCCAAAGGTATATTCTCATTAGTTATTGATCGATGAGGCTTAATAATTTGCATTGGTCGAGAGGATGAGAGGACAGGCTCATCACACCTTTTTGAGGGGAATTATTACCTACTCTGGGACTCTCTTATAGATTTATGTTATGTTCACAAATCCTTATTAATTCACCAAGTATGAAAAATGAGTTTTCCTTTAGATTTGGCAATAAATGATTGATATGTATGGTATTTAGAGAATCCTTTATATGTATTTGAGGTTATCCATTAATAGATAATCATCTGTATGTATTAGGGATTCTTAGTCAATGGTATCCTTCAATACATTATATGGAAATCTCTTGATCATTATGATGACCATACTAGTTTTAAAGACACTTAGTAGGGCACTTGAAGTTTATTTGTATTCAGAAGGACATAGATTATTTCATAGTTGGGATCATACCTGCAGATGGGCTACCTACGTATCCTTGTTAAAAAGAATGAAATTAGAACCCACGTAGTTCAATAGGAAGGATATAGTTTAACGTCATATGGGACATGAAAGAATTAATGAAATATGGGCTTGAACCTTATAAAGGCTTCCTACGTACTCTACTTTTAAAGAAGATATCAAAGTACACGTAGTTCAGGAAATATTTATGCATGGTTAATGTCCCAAAAAGAGATGCCATTATTAATTTTACACTATAAGCCCACGTGAGTCATGCTCGGTGTGAGAAACCAGATGCATCATTAAACTTGAAAATGGTGCCATAAAATATGAAATCACGAGAAATGATGTGGGGCTTACGTATGTATGACGACCCAAGTAAATTAAGACCAGGACTTAGTAAATAAGCCCAAGAGCACAATACATAAAGGTATTTGTGCTTTATGGAGATTTGGAATTTTAACCTGGGACCTACTCCTGAGGAGGAGGCCCAATGTTAAAGGAACTTATGATTTAGGGCTTAATCCTTAGGAGGAGGCCCAAATTAAAGGGGACTTATAACTTGGGGCTTAATCCTATGGAGGAGGCTCAATGTTAAAAGAAATTATGATTGGGGCTTACTCGTGAGAAGGAGGCCCAATTACAGGAAATTATGACTGGGGATTTCTCCTGAGAAGGAGGACCAATTAAAGGAAATTATGATTGGAGCTTACTCCTAAGAAGGAGGCCCAATTAAAGGAAATTATGATTTGGGCTTACTCTTGAGAAGGAGGCCCAATGAATTCCTCTCAGACAAGGAAGCCAACAAAGGAACCATGCCATAAATGGATTTGAAGAGGGTTTTGAAGGCCATGTCTTGAATAAGAGAGGTGGATTTGAGGAAAGGAGGTGACTAGGAAGTAGGCGCAGAAGTATGGATCTGTTGTGCAAGTCCTGGTCGCACAAGTATACTTGCGCGACATGAGTCTCCTTGGATGATGAATAATCTGTAGGGTAATACTTGGGCGACTTTGAACTCAAGCCCTGAGTAGTATCCCTAGAGGCTTCTAAAAGGTTGGAATGCAAGTTCCCTTGAGAGGGAAAGGTGACGTGCAAGTGTTTCCATTTTCCTTAAGGGATAGACACTTAGGCATGAAATTATTGATGCGTTCTAACACTTAGGCCTCATTCTTCCTCTTTGGAGGTTCCATTCTAGGTAAAGAATTACCTTATAAGTGTTCGGAAGACGTCACAAAAAGACTTGGGTGACCAGAGATTAAATCTGAGTTTTGGAAAATTCCTCCTCTAAAATGGGGGGCCCACAGGGGTTATTTATAGGCCACTGGGTACCTTGGGTGAAAAAAGGAATAGGGTGCGCAAGTGACTTGTGCGACCCATATGCGGCGCGCAAGTGACTTGCACGACTAGAAGAAAACTTGCACAACCTCTTCTTAAAGGGTTATTTGTTCATGAATTTGTCAATTTTTGAATTTCTTCAAAGGACGAACCTCTTTATGCTTAAGGTATTCCCCTTTTCCATTCGTTGGACTCTGTGAAAGAAAGGAGTGTCAACAAAAGTCCCCCCTCATAGTGGGATCCGAAAAAGGAAAGAGGATTTGACTCTGAGGAAAAGTAGAAACCAAGGTCCAGTGGCACGCAAATATGAGGCTCGGGATGCGGTGAAGCGAATGAAAATATGCTGAATAAAGTCACTAGAGGAGGTAGTGTGGACATTAATCTAGACATCAGGAAGGCTTTTGACACCATGGATTGGAATTTCATTTTAAAGGTTCTTAAAAACATTGGGTTTGATGAACCTTTTACTGCTATGATCCACACCTTATTCAATTTAGCTTCCATTTCTGTGCTTCTCAATTGGTCCCCTAAAGGCTTCTTCAAATTCACCAAGGGGGTTACACAAGGTGACCCCCTATCTTCCATTCTTTTTGATATTACTGAGGATTATTTAAGTAGACTCCTCACAAGTCTTTTGAATAAAAACAAAATTAATCCCATTCAGGCTTCTAGAAACCCAAATGTTCCTAACCATATTTTATATGCTGATGATATAATTTTATTCTTAAAGGGCGATAAAAGGAACATCCAAAACCTCAAAAGTTCTCTGGCTCATTATGAAGATATTCCGAGACAAGTGATAAGTTGTAACAAATCCTTTGTTTTCTTTGGGAAAAACTTTTCCCCCAACAAAAAAATTTACATCATTGATTACTTAGGAATCAAAGAAGGATCTTTCCCTTTCACTTACTTGGGTGTTCCTATCTTTTGGGGAAGACCAAAATCTAGTTATTTTCACAGCATTGTTGATCAAATTATCAATCAACTATCATATTGGAAGGGTAAATCTCTTTCTATGGCCGACTGAGTTTGTCTTGTTAAGTCCACAATTGTTTCCAAGATGGTTTACTCGATGATGGTTTACAATTGGCCTGCTAGTCTTCTCAAAAAAATCCATGTTTGCATATTTTTTTTGGACTGGTAGTACGATTGAAAGAAAACTTGTCACCATTCCATGGGTCACTTGTTTTAAACCCCTGGATAAGGGTGGTATTGGTATTATGAATATTAAGCTTTTTAATGAATCACTTCATACTAGAATGACATGGAATCTGATTCATAGCAACTCTGATTCCTTGGACTTTCTTAAGAAACAATTTGTTACCAAGCATCGGAATGGTAACTTAGGTTACATCACTTATTCCATCTAGCCATCCATTAGACATATTTTCCTTAAAATCATGAACAAATCTAGATGGATGGTTAGTGATGATTCCTCTATGAATTCCTGGCTAGACAAATGGACTGGTGTCCCTTTAATCTCAATGCTAACATCCACCACTATTCCCGAGAACACCAACTCCACTATAAGTGAGGTTGTTAAATCTCATGACCTCACCCTTCCAAACCACATCAGTTACATCATTGACAATTATTATTTTTCTGACACAGATGATTTCCTTATTTGGGAACCTGATTTTAATGGAGTCCTTGATTCTAAAAGTTTCTACAAAAATAATTTTAGTAACTCTGTTTCTACCTTTGTTTGGTTGAAAGCTTTTAACAAACCTCAGATCAAGCCCTCACGCCTTACTCTCATTTGGCGTGTTACTCATAATAGGTTCCCCACCGATGTGTGTATTCAATCCTTTGGGATTTCTCTTTGATCTAGATGTCATCTGTGCAACCAACACCGTGAGGATGCTAATCATTTGTTCTTGTCTTGTGCTACAACTGTAGCTCTTTGGAAATAAATTCTTGACATTTTTGGTTGCATATGGTCACTTCTTGCTACTATCAGCTCTCAACTTCAACACTGTATGATTTGGGATTCTTCTAAGCAAATCAAGAATCTTTTTCTGGCTGCGGTGGTAGAGCTCCTGCATGTGACCTAGTATGATAGAAATACTTTTATTCATAATCATTGCTCATTCAATATCAATGAAGGTAAAACGCGTATTCTCATTGGCATCAAGGATACTACCTCACTTCAGAAGGATCATTGTTAAAACTCTGTTGGTGATTTTGACATCCTCCACTATCTTCAAATTTCGGGCTCTTATAGGCAACCTCGACGTACCTTTGAGGTCTTCTGGTAATCCCCTCTTCCAGGATGGATCAAAGTGAATGTCGAAGACGCCTCTAGAGGAAACCCGGGTCCAGTAGGTTGTGGTGCCATATTCAGAGACTTTCTTGGCAGATACCTTGGCTGCTTCTTCGGTGGATGTGGTACGACCTCGACTTTGGAAGCGTAAATTTTGGGAGTCATTCATGCGGTGGAATTTTCCAATAAAAAGGGTTGGAACAAGCTGTGGATTGAATGTGATTCAACCACTGTTGTCCAAGATATCTAGAAGGGGGTGGAGCACCATTCTTGGCCACTTACCTCTCAATGGTTGAAATGTCTTGCTCCGCTCATGGATCTCAACTACATTGCCACACATGTGTTCGGCGAAGTGAACATGGTAGCTGATAGTCTTTCCAACAAGGGGGTCAATCGGGTTATTACCTAGTTGGAAGATTTTCCTGATGATTCGATCCCTTTTTTCAATAAATATTATAATAAGACTCCATCTTTCAGACTTTTGTTACTCCCTTTCTTTTTTGAGCAATAAATTGTGCCTTGGACTTTGACTGAGGGAACACATGTTAAAAAAAGTTATGTTGAAAAGCCTCTTGTAATACTTGAAAAAGAGAAGAGACTCTAGTCTATGGATGTCCTTCTAAATCTTGTGCATCAATTAAAAAACACTTTCATCTTAAATCATTTGTACCTGCATTCTATTTCTACGTGCTTTAAATTTTTACCTAAGCCAATGGGCTTAGTAAGTATAATTTTATTTTTTCTAGGGTGATACAAACAACCCCATGGGATTTGCATCTTTTAATTTCTCAATATTACCTAAATCATACAAAATGTTTGTTTAGTGAGATGGGACTTGACTTTTGTTCAGAGTTCCCTTGTCTTTTTTGGGAAGTTTAAAGTCATGCACGTCGGACATAAAAAGGACAATGTTTAAGGTCGAATAGCTTTGATCGAATGGATTAAAAAAAATTGACTCAATTCCTGGATAATTTGTTTGAAAACATATTCCCACATTCAGGTATGGAGGGTAAAATTGCAAACTATGACTTAAGAAATTTTGAATATGAGGAATGAGATGGAAAAAGGGATAAAAGGAATTAGAGAAAGTATTTCTTAAGAATGAAGTTACAACTATTTGACAAACCCATTAGGGGGTTGAATTATGCAGGGACACTTAAGGGCATTGGATTTATAGTCAAATAATAACAACTTTTGGATGACAGGTCCATTATATAGACTACTTATGCAAGGCCACCTAGGGGCACGTGCTGCATAGTCATGAAAAAGAACTCTCATAAATTTTACATTTCTATTGCTAAAAAGCCAATGGAACTTTATGGAGATTCAAATTTTCCAGAGCACATAGTCTGCTATATGGGGAGAGGTACTTGAATATGGAGAGGATATTACCAATCAAGATTGTTAAAGAATTGGATGAATGTCACTCCTGCGAAGGTCTGACCCAAATGTAGGGAAGGGAAATATAAACCATAGACTTGAATACTTTCAGATCATGAAAAAGAGTATTGGAAAAATATGTTAAAGATGATTGTTTTTGTGGATCCCTACATATCGTTGTTAAGACCAATAAAGATGAAATAGGTTTTCCCCCCAAGAATGAAGTTACCACTATTTGAAAAACCCATTAGGGGGTTTGAATTATGCAAGGACACTTAAGGAAATAAGATGCATAGTAAAATAATAGCATGTTTTCGCTGACAGGTCTATTATGTAGACTACTTATGCAAGGACACCTAAGGGCACATGCTGGATAGTCAGGCAAAAGAACTCTCAGAAATTTTACTTTTCTATTGCTAAAAAGGCATTGGAAGTTTATGAAGAGTCAAATTTTACAAGGAACAGAGTCTTCTGTATGGGGATATGTACTTTAATATGGAGAGGATATTCCCAATCAATATTGTCAATGAATTGGATGAATGTCACTCCTGTGAAGGTCTGACCCAAATGTAGGTAAGGGAAATATAAACCATAGACTAGAATACATTCAGATCATGAAAAAGATTATGGGAAAAATATGTTAAGGATGACTATTTTTGCGGATCCCTGCATATCATTTTTAAGACCAATAAGGACAAAATAGGTCCCCCCCCCAAGAATAAAGTTACCACTATTTGACAAACCCGTTAGGGGGTTTGAATTATGTAGGGCCACTTAAGGGTGTAGGCTGCATAGTCAAATAATAGCATCTTTTGGCTGACAGGTCCGTTATGTAGACTACTTATACAAGGCCGCCTAAGGGCACGTGCTGCATGGTCAGGTAAAATAATTACCAGGTATCAAACATTTTGTGACCAGAAGCTAAGAAAAGGGTTATGGGAATCTGGAAGTATTTAAGGTTAGGAGTATAACACATAAAAATGGGTATTGTCAGTTGCATAAAAGAGATACATAGACCAATGCTGACCATAATCATGTTGTGGCTGGGTCTCGAATTGAGATGTTGTACTTCACTACATATCTCATTAGAATGAGAATCAAGCCATATGTAGTTCTTGAAATACAGTTTAGCGTCATGTGGGATGAGAATGTAGGAGATCTTAGTTTAGGGTTGTAGAGTTCGAACCATAATGAGGGAGACACCTTGTGTGTTTGTTATAATTCTGGTGTGAATAAAGAATAGGGTTTTCATACCACATTCATGTGCTGATAGGGGGAATTTTCAGCCAAGGGACTGAAAGTGGACATAGTTGTTGGAATATAACACGATTGGAGATCAATGTCAATAATGATTCCCTCTTAGGTGAGGGTGTTAGAGACTGTTGTAGTTTACTGTCATATAGGAAAAATGTGCGAATAGTTTAAGGTCATATGCATGGACCAGTGCTGCACAGTTTAGTGTCATTTAGCTAGGACGTATTGCTATGAAATTTAATGTCTTGTAGTGAGAAAATGGGGGACTATATAGTTTAATGTCATACAGCAAGGATGACAGTGAACCAATGTGAAGATATTGGTTTTGGGATGAGGATTCACGGATCAACATCGTGTGAGATGGAGGTGAATCAATGTGAAGATTTTAGTTTCGGGCTGAGGCTTCACGGATCAACATCGTTTGAGATGGAGGTGAACCGATGTGAAGATATTGGTTTTGGGCTTGAACCTCGGGAGGTTGCCTACGTACCTAGCCGAGAAGGCAAGGATCAAAGTCCACGTAGTTCAATTGAGAATGAATTGGTGATCGAGTTGTATTGGAGGACAACATGAAGATGGTGTTGGTACTTACGCATGGTCAGCGGCCCCAAGAAGGTGTTATGGTTGAAGCTTACTCTAAGCTCATGTGAGTCATGCTCAGTGTGAGAAACAAGAAGTAATAACAACCCTAACAATGCATATTTTAACATCAAGTAGGACGAATAAGGGATTGTTTAACAATTTAAATGTCTTGTGTCACAGGCATGGGGTGCTTGGCAGTTTAACGTCTTGCAGCTTGGATGAAAGGGACTATGCGGTTTAAAGTCTTGCAGTGAGGACTATAAGGGGACTATGCAGTTCAAAGTCTTATAGTGAGGACTATAAGGGGACTATGCAGTTTAAAGTCTTGTAGTGAAGACTATAAAGGGAATATGCAGTTTAATGTCTTGTAGTGAGGACTATAAAGGGACTATGTTGTTTAAAGTCTTGCAGTGAGGACTCTAATGGGACTATGCATTTTAAAGTCTTGTAGTGAGGAGTATAAGGGTATAATTCAGTTTAAATTATTGTAGTGAGGACTATAAGGGGACTATGCAGTTTAAATTCTTGCAGTGAGGACTATAAGGGGACTATGTAGTTTAAAGTCTTGCAGTGAGGAATATAAGGGGAATATACTGTTTAAAGTCTTGTAGTGAGGACTATAAGGGGACTATGAAGTTTAAAGTCTTGCAGTGAGGACTATAAGGGGACTATGCAGTTTAAAGTCTTGCAGTGAGGACTATAAGGGGACTATACAATTTAATGTCTTGCAGTGCAGACTATAAGAGGACTATGCTGTTTAAAGTCTTGTAGTGAGGACTTTAAGGTGTATTTGTATTACACAAAATACTTCTTCAAGAATATTACATTGGTTGGAGTTGTAATGAGTTCTCCATCCATTGAGATTAAAGAATAATCTCTATTGAAGTAGACCTTATGTATTGAATAAGGTCCTTCTCACTTCGGCTCAAGCTTGGGAGGTTTCTTTCATGGTATCATTAGAGTTTTGAGGACCAATACCAATTCTCCATGAATGAATGAATAAATATGAACTGTTTTATTGAAAGCTCGTGCTATTCAATTTTGATATACTTCCAAGTGGTGCAGGGTGCACAATCATTTTTCATTTAATCATTCCAATTCATAAAATCGCTTCTGAGATTGTTCATCTGTGGATGACTGATCACAAATGGCTATTCTGAGTGAAGGTAATTTAACCTCAATGGGAAAGACTACTTCTGTTCCATATACCAATGAATATGGAGTTGATCATGTAGAAGTGCAGGTGGTGGTCCTTTAAGCCCATAAAGTTTGAAAAACTTTATCAGGCCATGATTTCTTATCTTTATCCACCATCTTTTGAAGTATTTTTGAAAGAGTCTTATTGAAGGCTTCTATTTGGCCATTGGACACTGTATGATACCAAGATGAATGGTTGGATTTCATTTTTTATTCTTGATACAACTTTCTCACCTCAGATGAACTAAAGTTGGTGCCATTGTCCGTCAGTATGGTATGAAGGACACCAAATCTGGTGATGATGTTAGACTTGACGAAGTTAACAATGCCATTATAAATAACTTCTTTGAGAGGTATTGCCTATGCCCATTTGGAAAAGAAGTTAGTAGTAGTAATAATATACTTAAAATGATTGGATGTAGCCAGAGGATAAGGTCCTACTACATCCATTCCCCAAGTGGAAAATGGCCATGAGTATTTAGCTGTATGAAGAAACTCTGGGGGTTGATGAATAAAATTGGCATATACATGGCAATAATGTCACTTCTTAGTGAAATCAACACAATATTGTATCATTGAAGGCCAAAAGTATCCAAGCCTTTGAATTTGATCAGATAGTCTATGTCCAGACTGGTGGGCACCACAAACTCCTGCATGTACTTCATTTATGAAAGCCATTGTCTCTTCACCATCAATACATCTAAAAAGAATTCCATAAAAACCTTGCTTGTATAGAATTTCTTGGTGATCTGGGCTATCATAAAGAGTAAAATTGACCAAAAATCTTCGGACTTGTTCTTTCCCGGCTCTATTGAAGGTTTTGGGCGCAGTGGAAGCGCGTGGGTGGATATGCCCACTTGGCTTTTTGTCATTAGCGATGATCAATACGGGATCAATACGACGATAAATGCCAGTATCCACAGATCGAATCACAGAAAAAGACAAAGAAGATGGATTTTCCCGGAACCATGAACAAGGATCGTTACAGGTTGATTATAATTAATTTAATTAATTTTAAAGAAATACATTTTGGGTGTTCTTTATTCATTGATGTTCTCGATCACGTTGTCAATGTGATCTGTCGTTGTGTCGCAGAATCCAAGTGTAGACTCCCTATAGAGGTGATCCACATGTGTACATCGTATCTCTGGACGTCGCCAAATGATTCTCTGGGTGCTAGAGTGGAGAAGCCTTTTCTTGCGTTGTCCGCCTTAGATCTTCTTGATCCAATGGAAGAGGATCTCTCTCAGTCTTGAGAGCATTCTTGGAGGAAGAGGTTCTTTCGACCTTGAAAGAATTCTCCAGAGATGTTGTGCACAATGATTCTCTTGTGTAAGAAAAGAGTTGGGGTTGTGAGGAAATTTATAATCGAGTTTGAGGTTGTAGAGTTATGACAATAAATAAACACGTTACGCGTTTCATTTATTTCATTAACTCTTATTGAAAACCCCCATGTTGAATAATTAATTCCTTGACATGCGCTCACTCTGATTATAATAAATATCATTTAATAAAATGATATTATACCCTCAAAATCCCGACTGGAAAAACTACATGGTGTGTAATAATAAATACACGGCGTGTACTTTTTTTTCATTGAAAACTTCACGGCGTGTACATTAAATGTACATGGCGTGTATATCTTGTTTTCATTTATTCATTTCCTTTCCAAAATAAAACTACACGGTGTGTACATTTAATAATACACGGCGTGTACTTGTTTTATTTTATTTTTCCTGCATCATTTAAAACAACTTAGGCTTCCTTGAATAATTATTAAACCACGTATGGGAATAATCTTTATTCAACTTGAGATACTTGGATACACTTAGTGTGTGACCCTCTAGGCCTCTTTCTCGTTGGAATTAGGCAGGCTTGCCTAAAGTCCATGATTACTGTCTAGCAACGGGTCAAGGCACCCAAGAGAAATAAGTTGACACCACATTGACATATCACCTCATACAAATTCTTACTGTGTAATTTAATCCCTTTGTCTCAATATCTCATCAAGAAGGTTTCATGGAAGTGTCATAAACCTATATGCTTGATCTGTCGTTCTTTGACTACCTGAAATAAACTCATTGTTTACACCATGGACATGGAATTTAATGTGACAGTTCTATTTCAATCAAAGGGCCAAGATATCAACTTCCATAAATGGAAGGGACAAATCCTTCCTCGACTTATCCATTAACAACATGTCACTCGGGACACACCCAACGTACCCTACTTCCCGCCAACGGTCTACATGACAGTTTTTGTCAGTAAATCTAAGTGCGTGAGTCATGACATGAGTTAATGATAATCTTCCAGTATAAGAACCATTACACACGCTTGTAGATATCAATATCCGATTACACCAAGACATGCAGAATTACTACTGGCGGGTCTGTTCTCATAATCTCCCATCTTGGAGATTACCAAGTGTGAACTCCATGAGAGAGATTCTCATCTTCTTACAAGTACTCACACAGGACGGTCTATATACTATGTGTCTTATCATAGTATGTCATCCAAATGCAAAACTTTATTTAAGAATATTGTTATAGCATTTCAATGTTCTCATCATAGCGGGGATCTGCTATGACCTTATTAATGCAACAAATATTCCAGGACATTATTATATTATAGTCATGTAGAACAATGAACAATATATAATAAGTGAACATTCATGTAATCAAAGTAAAAAACAGTTGGTTCTGAGGACACCAAACCTTACAAACTCCAACTTGTACTAGAGCCAACTGCTTACGACTTCTAGTCCGCTAGACCTCACATGATGATCATGTTTCTACTGAGTCAAGGCTTTAGTCAATGGGTCTGCCACGTTTCCTTCTGTGGAAATACTGATCACTCCAACTTCAACTCTCTGAGAAAAATCCCTCAAGAGATGATACTTCCAAAGTATTTGCTTTGTCCGCTGATGTGACCTTGGCGCTTTTTCAAGTTCCACCACTGCAGTATTATCACAATAGAGTGTGATAGGATCTTTACTGCTCAGTACAACATCCAGCTCTTGGACGAAGCTTCGCATCCATACTGCTTCTTTAGCTACCTCAGAAGCTGCGATATACTCGGACTCCGCTGTAGAATCTGCCACCACACTTTTTTTGAGATCTTCCAGATCACTGCACCTCCATTCAAACTGAATATGTATCCAGTATCTGACTTCATGTAATCTTGATCAGTCTGGAAACTAGCATCTACATGTCCTCTTCTGACTAGTTCCTCATCTCCTCCATAAACCAGGAACATATCCTTAGTACGCCTCAGATACTTAAGGATAGTCTTGAATTCCATCCAATGGAAGTCTCCTGGATCATCTTGATATCTGCCTACTGCACTTAATGCGTAAGCAACATATAGCCTCATACATAGCCTAGCATACACAACTGACCCAATCGCGTATGCGTAAGGGATCCTTGCCATCCTCTTTCTTTCCACATGTGTCTGAGGACACATTTTCTTGGAAAGATGAATGCCATGTGACACTGGAAACAATACCCTCTTGGACTGTTCCATTCTAAATCTCTTCAGTATCTTGTCAATGTATGTACTTTGACTCAGGCCCAAGATTCTCTTGGATCTATCACGATGGATCTTGATCCCAAGAATATATGCCGCCTTGCCCAAGTCTTTCATGGAGAAGCATTTATGCAACCATGCCTTAACTGACTGTAAGACAGGTACTTTGTTTCCAATTAGAAATATGTCATCAACATATACTATTAGGAAAACAACTGCACTTCCACTAAACCTTTTTGAGACACAAGGCTCACATTCGTTCTTAACAAATCCAAATTCCATAACAGCTTCATCAAAACTAATGTTCCTTGAACTTGATGCTTTTTTTAATCCATAAATGGATTTCTGTAACTTGCATACCTTGTTGTCATCCTTTGGAGTCACAAACCCTTCAGGTTGTGTCATGTAGACATCTTCCTGGAGGTTCCCGTTAAGGAAAGCTATTTGACATCCATTTTTCAAATTTCATAGTCATGGTAAGCAGAAATGGCCAATAGGATTCTGATGAACTTCAGCATTGCAACCGGTGAAAAGGTTTCATCATAGTCAATTCCTTGATGCTATCTAAAACCTTTTGCAACCAGTCGTGCCTTGTAGGTGCTTACTTTCCCCTCTATGTCGCGTTTCTTCTTGAATACCCATTTATTACCAATAGGCTTTAAGTAAACTGGAGGATCTACCAAAATCCAGACATGGTTTTGGTACATGGAATCAATTTCAGAATTCATGGCTTCTTGCCACTTGGCAACATCTGTGCCTTCAACTGCTTCCTTGTAGGTAAGAGGATCATCATTGTCAACCAATAATGAGTCACCATCCTCGGTGACAAGAAAACAATATCGTTCTGGTTCTCTCACCTCTCTCATGCTCCTACACAGTTCTTGTCTTTGGAACAGATTGTTCTTCTATGGGGCATTGTGGAATCTGTTCTTGTACCAACTCATGTGTATCTTGAGTCTCGACTTCATCGAAGTCTATCTCGCTCCCACTATCTCTTTTGGAGATGTGCTCCCTCTCAAGGGATATGGTGTGTCTTGCCACTATAACCTTTTTGTCTGAGGGGTTGTATAGGTAATATCCCCTTATTTCCTTGGGATATCCTATAAAGATATACTTTGTGCCTCGGGGCGTGAGTTTGTTACCTGAAGAGGCCTTAACAAATGCTTCGCTACCCCACACATGTAAATTTGATAACATAGCTTTGCGTCCACTCCATAACTCGAATGGAATACCATTTATCGATTTAGTTGGTACTTGGTTTAGTATGTGTGATGATTTTTGTAATGCATATCCCCAAAAGGATAATGGAAGACTCACATGACTCATCATTGATCTCACCATGTCCAACAGGGTGTGGTTCCTCCTTTCACTTACACCATTCCACTGTGGTGTGTAAGGAGGATTGAGTTGAGATAGAATCCCAAACTGCTGTAAGAAATCAATGAAGTCCTGATTAAGATATTATCCTCCTCTGTCTGAGCGGAGTTTCTTAATCTTCTTACCAATATGGTTCTCAAATTCATTATTGTATTCTTTGAACCGATCAAAAGAATCTGACTTATAACTCATTAAATAGATATATCCATATCTACTAAAATTATCAGTAAAAGTTATGAAGTACGAGAACCCACCCCTTGCTTCAACTGGAAATGGTCCACACACATATGTGTGAACTAATTCTAGAAAATCATTAGCTCTTTCACCTTTCCCACTAAATGGGGCTTTGGTTATTTTGCCTTGTAGACACGCATGACATACACCAAGAGGTTTTAGTTCGAAAGAATATAAATACCCATCTTGATGTAATTTTGTCAAATTTTTCTCATGGACATGACCTAACCCGTGATGCCAAAGTTGGGTGTGGTATGAGTCATGTGAATTAACTTTTTTATCGATTGCCATTACTTGGTTTGTGTAGTCTAACACATAAAGGCCATTATATAAATGTGCCCTACCAAAACAAATGCTATATTTATAAAAGTAGCAACATTAATTTCCAAACTTGAATATGAATCCATCAGTATCTAATATGGATACAGAAATAATGTTTTTAGTAACAGAAGGCACATAATAACAACCCTTCAAAACCAAGACCATCCCAGCAGGCAATGTGAGGTGGTAGTCTCCGACAGCTATAACAGCGAGTCTGGCTCCATTGGCTGCTTGTCGATCTACCTCCCCTCGATCAATCTTCTTGAATATACTTGGTTCCCGTATGTGGATACATATGTGAGCACCACAAGAAGTATCTAATACCCAATTAGTAGAAACATATAGATTGCATTTGATAACAAACACACCTGAAGCTTCCCCTTGCTTCCTTGGCTGGGAGTAGTTTTTCTTCCAGTGGCCCTTCTTGCCACATGCGAAACAAACAACATCCTTTTCCTTTTCCTCCACTTTGATCTTCCTTTTCTTGGAAGGCCTTGAAGAAGCTTTGGGATTAAAGCTCTTCACCTTCCCTTTACTTTTATTCACCATGAGGACAAAAGTCTTTTCACGCTTCATGTCATTGTCCACTTGGAGAATAAGGATAAGAAGATCAGACAAAGACTTCTCAATGCTGTTCATGTTGAAGTTCACAACAAAGTCTGAGAATCTCTGGGGGAGTGATGCAAGAATGAGATCGGTACCCAGTTCTTCGGCGAGTTTAAACCCTAGAACCTCCAAGTGCTCAATGTAGCCAATGAGCTTGACTACATGAGGCCTGACTGGGGCACCCTCTCCAAGCTTTCCCTGAAATAGAGCCTTGGAGATCTCAAACCTTTCCTGTCTTGCTCTCTTCTGGTATAGACCACGGAGATGCTCGAGCATGCTATAGGCATCCATGTCTTCATGAGTCTTCATGAGCTCACTAGACATTGATGATAGAATCAAACATTGAACATCAAGTGCATCCTTCAAATGTTGATCATAGACTAAGAAATCTTCATCACTCGCCCCTGGGGCAGGGGAATCAGGAAGTGAGGACTCCAACACGTAACACTTTCATTCATGGCATAGGTTAACCCAAAGGCACCTAAACCATTCATGAAAGTTACTACCGGTGAGGATGTTGCCTTTATCCAGAATTGATCGCAGAGAAAAAGTGTTTGACGAGTTTGTCATCTTGATTCTATAATTTAAAGGAGCAGATTTATTAGTACTTTCTTGATTACATTTTTATGAGAAATAATAAATTTTATTAATTCTCCCACAATTTTATCAAGTCCCAACGACCCTCACCATTGAACTCGGAATATCCAGCTGCTTTGACATTCTAGGGGCAAGGATCCATATTTCCCTTCGCATAACCCCAACAAGGGTTGGTCAAGCTATTTGAAGGTATTTAGGTAGGCAGGTCTTTGCCAACTATGAGCTTACAGTTCCTTGATCTATTGAGTGGACTCCCCAATCCAGAAATCCTGACTTGGATTTCCTCAACTCTTGCCTCCAATATTACATCAAGTCTAGAAAGGGCTACTTCTCTTGATGTAATATGGTTAAGTCAACCCAAAACCTTTCATAAGGGCTTCCTTTATAAAAGTAAGTGTCCCAACAAGGGTTTGTCAAACACAGAGTTTTATTGAGTCTTTCCCTTAATCACGTAATGGAAGTCTTGGTCTGAATTAATATGGTATTTGAGGGATTTTATTCTTTATGCGTATTTTTTGCATTATCACATGATTTTTAATATTAAGTGGTGCTTGATTAAGTGATTAACCATGTTATGATAATTTTTACTCATAGTCCGGTTTTTATTTTATTCCATCTTTGCATGCTTTTTCATTTTATTAATTATGTGATCGCAACAACACATACATAATAAATAAACCATGCAATCAGACATAAATAAAATAAGATGGCATGATCATGAGCTTCTATTTGGTTATCTTATCTAGCGGTTTTGATAAGATAACCCTGACCTAGGGAAAATACCTTGAACATGATGGTTCGTGTTTTTCAGCTCCTACTTATCCACCTTTGTATCTTCTTGCATCGGTTTCACCTCAGCTTTGGGATTTGAACCGTCTCCTCTTGCTTGGGAGATCCTCCATTACATGGGTTTACATTAAAGAAACCATGGGCACACAGGCCATACATTTTATTGGAAGAAGGCTCGCAGGCCAACAAATTAAAATTAAATAAATTTAAGTGAAACCATACACATACAAAGGGTCTTTGGTCTAGCTCATGATCATCCTTAGTATGCAATGACTTTTACGCATATCTGGAATTCAAATTCTTTTAATCATTCTTTTATTTAAGATAATACGCGCTCGAATTCAATTAATTATGATCTTATAAATAATCAATTCGTTATCTTAAATTCCTTTATGAATTTCCTTGAGATTCTTCTTAGCCATATTCCTTGTATGGGTCTTTGTACATTAGAGGAAACCTGAGGAAATTCCATTTCTGGAAAGTACACGACATGTAGTTTATAATTACATGGCGTGTATTTTTCTTTTCACCCTTTATCCAAAGTACACGCCGGGGCTTTGGCGTGTTTTCTGTACTTTGGAAATTTTAAAGTACATGGCGTGTAGATGAATCATACACGGCGTGTACTTATTTGTTACGTAGTAACCGGCCTGGCGATCCCATGTACGCAGTACGCGGCTTATCTTTGTACACGGTTTCACCTGGGTCGGAACGGACTACATGGCGTGTTGCTCCAACATACACGCTGTGTATTCCGATTTCCACGCGCCGTTCAATTCTGGTCAATATGGCGTGATTAAAACTTAGGCATAATCAATTCACACGGCATGGTTTGGTGGACCAGTGTCGGTTCGTTGACCTAAGTACACGGTGTGTAGTTTTAATTACACGCTATGTAATCCCGTGTTGTACAGACAGAAAGAGAAGCTCCTCCGGATGAGTTCCTCGTTTTTATTTTAATCAAAAATTAAAATTAAAGGGTCATTTCTGTGATATGAATCGAGAAACAAAGGAGGAAGAATAGATCTCGTTAATTCAAATTTATAGAACGATTTATTTCGAATTGAATCAAATATGAATGCGTAAATTATCAACGAAAATTAAATAACTACAATCAATGTTGTAACCTACCTCTGATACCATTTGAAGGTTCTGGGTGCAGCGTAAGTGCGTGGGTGGTTGTGCCCACTTGGATTTTTGTCATTAGCAATGATCAATCTGGTATCAATACGACGATAAACGCCAGTCTCCACGGATCGAATAACAAAAAAAGACAAAGAAGATGGTTTGTCCCAGAACCACGAACACGGATCGTTACAGGTTGATTATAATTAATTTAATTAATTATAAAGAAATACCTTTTGGGTGTTCTTTATTCGTTGATGTTCTCGATCATGTTGTCAATGTGATCCGTCATTGCGTCGTAGAAGCCAAGTGCAGACTCCCTCTAGCGGTGATCCACACGTGTACCTCGTATCTCTGGACATCGCCAAAGGATTCTCCGGGTGCTAGCGTGGAGAAGCCTTTTCTTGCGTTGTCCGCCTTAGATCGTCTTGATCCGATGGAAGAGGATCTCTCTCAGTCTTGAGACCGTTCTTGTAGGAAGAGGTTCTTTCGACCTTGAAGGAATTCTCCAAAGATGTTGTGCACAACGATTCTCTTGTGTAGGAAAAGAGTTGGGGTTGTGTGGATATTTATAATCGAGTTTGAGGTTGTAGAATTATGACAATAAATAAACGCGTTACACGTTTCATTTATTTCATTAACTCTTATTGAAAACTACCATATCGAATAATTAATTCCTTAACATGCGCTCACGCTGATTATAATAAATACCATTTAATAAAATGATATTATATCCTCAAAATCCTGACTGGAAAAACTACACGGCGTGTAATAATAAATAAACGGCGTGTACTTTTTTTTTCATTGAAAACTACACGGCGTGTACATTAAATGTACATGGTGTGTATATCTTGTTTTCATTTATTCATTTCCTTTCCAATATAAAACTACACGGCGTGTACATTTAATAATACATGGCATGTACTTGTTTTATTTTATTTTTCCTCCATCATTTAAAACAACTTAGGATTCCTTGAATAATTATTAAACCACGTACGGGAATAATCTTTATTCAACTTGAGATACTTGGATACACTTAGTGTGTGACCCTCTAGGCCTCTTTCTCGTTGGCATTAGGCAGGCTTGCCTAATGTCCAAGATTACTATCTTACAACGGGTCAAGGCACCCAAGAGAAAAAAGTTGACACTTCATTGACGTATCACCTCATACGAATGCTTACTATATAATCTAATCTCTTTTTCTCAATATCTCATCAAGCAGGTTTCATGGAAGTGTCATAAACCTATATGCTTGACCCATCGTTCTTTGACTACCTGAAATAAACTCGTCGTTTACACCATGGCCATGGAATTTAATGCGACAGTTCTATTTCAATCAAAGGGCCGAGATATCAACTTCTATAAATGGAAGGGACAAATCATTCCTCGACTTATCCATTAACAACATGTAACTCGTGACGCACCCAATGTACCCTACTTCTCTCCAACTATCTGTGTGACGATTTTCGTCAGTAAATCTAAGTGCGCGAGTCATGACATGAGTTAATGATAATATTCCAGTCTAAGGACCATTACACACGCTCGCAGATAGCAATATCCGATGACACTAAGACTACAGAATTACTACTGGCAGGGCTGTTCTCATAATCTCCCATCTTGGAGATTACCAAGTGTGAACTCCATGAGAGAGAGTCTCATCTTCTTACGAGTACTCACACATGATGGTCTGTATACTATGTATCCTATCATAGTATGTCATCCAACCGCAGAACTTTATTTAAGAATATTGTTATATCATTTCAAGGTTCTCATCATAGCAGGGATCTGCTATGACCTTATTAATGCAACAAATATTCCAGGACATTATTATATTATAGTCACACAGAACAATGAACAATATATAATAAGTGAATATTCATGTAATCAAAGTACAAAACAGTTGGTTCTAAGGACACCAACCCTTACATCTATCAGGTGGGAGTGTTCCATTTTGAAGGTATTCACTAATAGGTGTCATCCATCCTATAGTATGACCATATGGTTCAGAAAGGGGACTAATTTCATTGACTTCCTCTGTTATGATTTGAAAAAAAGGTGAAAACTACACGACAGTGGGCAATACTGATAATTGTTTCGTCCTGGTTTGGATTTTACAGGGTTATGGCTACATTATCCAGTGCATCAGCTTGGACATTTTGTGATCACGAGACATAAGAAAATTTCGGTTCCGAAGGAAATTCTGCCATTAACTTTCTGATGTAATCATACAAAGGGACTAACTCTTCTTTTCTGATGTCATAATCCCCATTGATTTGTTTGATTACCAAATCTGAATCACCTTTTACCCTCAAGTGATTCACCTATTCCCGAAGCACCAATTCCAAGCCTATGATGAGAGCTTGATATTTTGCTTCATTATTTGTACCGCCCTATAACAATAAGAAAGAATAGGGTAGCACTGCCTTTTCTGGGGAAATAAGCACAATTCCAAACCTAAATTTGTTGAATTTAGGAACTTCCATTTTCTTCCCTATTGGACTTCTAGAAGCACCATCAAAGTACATTTCTCACATTTGAGGATTATCTTGAATAGAGAAGACTTCCTCATCAGGAAATTCAATATTTAAAGATGTATCTTCTACATATGGGTGTTCAGCAAGGAAATCGGCCAGATCATGGCCCTTTATTGTCTTTTGAGTCACATATTGGATATCAAACTGCTACAAAATAACAGCCCACCTTGCCAGACGTCCTGTAAGAATTGGAAGAGTAAGGATAAATTTAAGCGGGTTATTGTGAGATACCAATTGGACCTTAAGATGTTGCAGGTAGTGTCTCAACTTCTTAACTGCAAAGATTAATGCTAGGTAGAACTTTTCAATACTTGAATATCGAGTTTCTGCCTCAAGCATAGTCCGAATGAGATAATAAAGGTGGTTTTCGTTCCCAACATCATTCTTTTGGGCAAGGAAAGAACCCAATGATCGCTCTAAAGCTATCACATAGAGGATAATTGGTATTCCTTTAATAAGTGGCATTAATACCAGTGGACTCAAGAGATATTTCTTGAGAATATCAAATGCCTCTTGGCAATCTTCGGTCCATTGGTAGGTGACTCCCTTCTTCATTAATTTGGTGAAGGGTAATCACTTTCCTGTCAAATGGGAAATGAAACGTCGAATATAGGCAAAGTGTCCTTGAAGTCCCCTTAATTATTTAAAATTTTGAGGAGGTGACATACTGAGGATTGATTTTGTCTTTTCTGGATCAACTTTGATACCATGATGGCGTACAAAAAAGCTGAGAAAATTTCCCGAGGTTACCCCGAAAGCACATTTCAATGGGTTCATCTTCATATTGTGTTGTCAAAGTTTGTGGAATATGATTTCCTGATCAGCCAAGTGATCAGAACATTGTATGGATTTAACCACAAAATCATCCACATAACATTCAACAAATTTCCCTAAAAAGGGTTTAAAGATATGGTGCATGGAACGTTGATATGTTGCATTTTCATTTTTCAGGCGAAAGGGAATTACTCGATAGCAAAACACACCTTTAGGGGCACAGAAAGCTACAGACTCCTCATCCTATTGGGCCATTCGTATTTGATTGTACCCAGAATATCCATCCATGAAGGAAAGAGCTTAGTAGCCAGCTTTTTCATCAATTAAGAGTTCTATGATTGGAACTGGAAAATCATCCTTAGGACAATTCCAATTAAGATCTTTGAAGTCAATGTAAATTCTAATTTGTCCATTATTCTTTTTCACAGGTACAATGTTAGCCAGCCATTTGGGATACCGAACTTCTTAGAAGAAGTTAGCTTTAATATGCGTATCAACTTCAGCTTCAATTTTGGAGGCATAAGTTGGGTGTGTTATTCTTGTGGCTTGTTTGAATCCTCGATGTTCTTCTGGAAAACCCAAACGATGAGTAGACACCTCAGGATCAAGACATTGAATTTCTGTATAATTCCAAGAAAATATATCTCAATTTTGATTTAGAAATGAAATATACATTTCTTTCTCTTAAAGATTCATGGCCACAATAATTAAAGTAGGGGAATGGATCTTCTTTTGTACCCAGATTTATTTTTATGAGTTCATCCATAGTGGTAGAGATACCCTCTTCAAATGCTGGGGGAGTATCTCTGAGATCATTCTCTTATTCTTCAATATGTGTTACTTCTTCTGTTTCTACTTTCATAATAGATGATGAAGAAAAACTTCTATGGTCAAGGGAGAAGTTAAAACTTGAACATATTGAAAAAGAGGCTTCCATTTCTGAACCTATTGATGATGAAGGGTCTTTCTGAGGTGATAGAGAGGAGATGATGGATTGGGAATCGAAATCATTATTTTCCTCTGGAATTGCTATAAATTCTTTTGGCTTGGTTGATGAAGTATATAATTTCTGGATTTCAGTGGATGAAATGAAGACATCTCCATGTAATCTTTCATCATTTCTTGGCCAATCAACAATTTCTCCCATGTTGTCTGGCTCGATTTCCGTAATTGACATTATGGAAGTTTCCATAAGAGTGTTTAGATTTAGGTCTATTCCGTCAATTTGACTGATAGACAACACACAATCTATACTCACATGTATGAATGGGTTTACTGGAATCTTTTCCAAACCATATGGAGCATTAATTTTGGTGACATTTTTCGTTGTGGATTTTTCCTTTCCTTCCATGTGATAAAACTCTACCTCAATGTATTGAGATTCACATGTTTTGAATGGGGTTTTGTCACCATAAAATGTCCCAATTTTACCATTGAAACAATATATGAGACATTGATGGTATGAAGAAGGTACAAATTCATGTTGATGTAGCCAAGGTCTTCCAAGAAAAATTTTGAAGGTGGGGTCCTGATGAACAACCATGAAATCTGAATTAGAAACATGGTCTCCAAACTGAATTCTGAGTATAATCTCACCTAGAGGTTCTTGTTCATTTTTATCATATCCTTGAAACATCAATGTATAAGGAGATAAATTAGATTTGGTGAAGCCCAATCGACGAAGTGTACAAATAGGAATGAGATTGACTCCTGAGCCATTATTAATGGAAACTCGTTGGATGTCTATATCATTGACTTTGCTTGATAGATACAAAGGTATGATATGTCCATGTACAACATCATCTTCATCTTCATCTATAAAAGATATCACTCTATGGAATTATTTGGGATCATTATCTATATGGTAGATCTCAGCAACAACAATTTCAGTTTCAAATTCTGAAGGACTTGACAAAGCCCCAATAAGCGCCTCCTGAAGATCTTTTGATAGATTCAAGGCATCCAAAATTGATAACTTGGCCGGTACTTGGAAAAAATGTTTCAAGACATCATAATTTTGATCCAAAGTTCTGCGTTTCCAAATAGGAAACTGTGGTTTTGTAGGTGACTTAGAAGTCGATGCTTTGGTAGTATATGCATCTCGTATCGAGGTAGGAGTTGGAAATAATCCTAGCTTCGTTATATTATACTGACTAGGTCTATTTATTTTCTGAGAGGAATAATGTGTGACCTCTAACCGGTCTTCCAAAATTACTGCATCAGGACTGAATCTACCATGTGTGGAAGAACTTTCTTGTTCATGTTGAGCTCGCTAAAGGGATTTTCCATGAGTTTCTGTAGCATATACAGTTCTAGCAAGGGTAGGATTGAAATAGTGGCTTCTGGAATATCCACGTCTTCCCCTGTATCCTAGACCACTGTCTCTTCCTCTAATTCCTATATTAGATACAGGGAACTTAGGCTCGTCATAATCGAAACTATCATTGGCATAAAGATATGTTAAATGAATTATGTTAACAGAAACAAAGATTAATTCTTCATCTGATGAAGATTCTGCCTGATTATCTAGTTCAGGATGTGTCGTTTGGTGGGGCGGTGCCTGTACTTTTGAAGAAGATGGCATAAAATCTAACAGAGTCAAAGATAATTTAGTCTTTGACACGAATTCATCTTCTTGTGACTGCTCTTCTTTCTTCAATTTATGTCGCTTATTTGAGAATTATCCCTCTGATGAAGGGGGTTTTTCTGTGGCATTCATAGTAGAAGAAACAATTGGTTGATTCAATTGTGTTCATAAAAGGGCATGAGTTTGGTTGATCTTTTTACTGAACATCCAACCATCATATTTCTGTACATTTTTACTTTTGACTTCATGCCACTCGCCTTCTTCCTCTAGATCAGTAGTAGTAACACATGCTACTTGGGATGAAGAACCATTCAGTTTTACTTGTCCATAGTCCACCATTTTTTGCAGAAGGTATTTGAAGACAAAACACTCATGAATGGGATGCCCCAACATCTGATGAAATGGGAAATAGTTGGGGAGGTCTTTATATACTTGCTTGTTTGGCCTTTTGGGCCTCGCCAATTGAACCAGATTGTTCTCCAGAGAAGAAATGAAGTAACCAAGAACTTGTTCATTCTGGAAAGAATAAACTTTGTTATAAAATTATTCAAACTATTTCCACCTTTGATATTTTTGATCATCTTGACGAGGAGGCCGTTGTTGTTGACGTTTAAGAGGTGTATCCCTTTGATATGATGAATCTTTTGAGGTGGAAGCAGGTACAGGTGCTTGTTTAAGTGTAATTATAGCAGTCTATGCTTTCCCTATTCTCCTTCCTAGAAATGATGGAATTACACGAGTTTTAGCCTTAGTCTGTTTAAGAGAATATTCTATCTGCTGAGCGATTGAAGTAAGGTCTCGAAACCATCCTGTGTATTTCACAGCAATCAAGGGTGTGTGTAATTCATCATGCCGATTTTCCACACAGATCAACAACAACTCGTCTTGAGGGAGTGCTAAGTTTAAGGAATATTTTAATCCCTTCCAGTGAGCAATGAAATCTGAAACTCTTTCATTCACCTTTTTCTTACAATTGTTATGATAAAAAACTATCATCTTTGGCAAGGTTTAACTAAATTGAAGAAGGAACCTTTGATGGAGATATTCCCACCTAGTAATTGACCAAGATTGCAAACTTGTATACCAGACAAAAGAAGGTCCTTGTAATGATTGTACAAAACACCTGAGCTTAAATGCTTCTTGTTTTTGAAGTTTTCCCATCATAGGATCACAAAGAGAAACAAAATGTGTTAAGTGTTTATCTGGATCTCTCGAACCATTAAAAATTGGGAATGTGGTACTTGAAAAATTTGATGGGGTAGGAATTTCATCCACCCATTCAGGGTAAAATCTCTTTTCTAGTTGAAATTGTTCACATTTTCCATCCATAGTTTCCAACTGATCTGTTAATGACTCAATGGTAGTTATTAATTTTTTAGAAACATCTGGTAGATCTTGGACCTGAGAAGGTGCAATAACTGGAGTTTGGATGGGTGTGGTGACTGGTACTGCAACTGATGGTAGTACTACTGGCTGTTGTCGTGCATGACCCATAGGATTGGACCTTTGAAGGTGCACTTGTAAAGGAGGATATTCTTGATCCAACCCTGTAGCTGCAATTAATTCCCTTGATCGATTAACTCCATCATGATTAGGGGGAAGACTACCTTGAAGTGGTTCTGCATTTAACCTCCTTAATTCCTTCATTTCTTCTTCTTGTCGTGTGAACCTTTCCTCTAATGAGATTGATTGGCCTTATCTAGAGGTAGGGTGGGGTGTAACCTAACTTTTACCCTTTTCCTTGGAATGTTCCTTTCTAGAGTATAGAAGGGAATTACCCGAAGGAATATCTTGCCTCTGGGCAGACCTCTGGCTTCTGGTACGCCCACTTTCTTCATTTATTTCTGTGTGCACAACCTCTTGAACATGAACTTCTTCATCTGATTCCTCTGAGTGAGCCTCATGTTCTGTGGGATCAGTGACAATGGAATTGATGACATTTATCGATGCATAACGCACTGCAGTTCTTTTATCTGCGTTTCTGTGATACTGTCTTCTTCCTTGTCCTTTATGAGACATTTCCTTTTTTTGGTTGATCCCTCAAGAAATTCTTAATGAATAGTAATTTGAAGGGAATCTCCTGATAATTCGGCTCTATGTTCCTCTTGTGGCCTCTTCCATAATCGAGAGAAAACTGACTTTCAATGAGGGAGAGATTGAGAATTTGAAAAAGTCCCCAGTCCAGTGGACTGGGGATGTTGTTTCTATTCCTTCTCAACTCCTCGAATCCTATCTGTTGATTCCGAAGGTTGGATTAAAAGAGTCCCCAGTCTAGAAAGATGAGGTGGCTCTTGAGCTGCTACATCTGAAACTTTCTTAAAATCCCTCATAATTTTGTGGATTTTAGTCCGAAAATTGGCCTGATGCATCAACCTACATCCACTCAAATCACCTGGCTCAGATGAATGTTCGATTATTTCTGACACTTCTATCACCTGATGATTTGAATTATCTAAATGAGAATCCTGTTCGATATTCTCATTTTCTTGATGCAAGAGTAATTCGACAACTTGTTCTTTATATTCCTGACTTTGGGAAGAACTAGTTGAGGCTTGTTCTGGAGCAAGCATTTGATTACAAACAAAACCAGTTGGGTGTGGCTGACCATGGTCTATAACATTTCATGATACCACTTTTGGGGGGATTTGTTGACTAGAGAGCACATTAAAATGCAATGCTCCATGAACACCCCATCCCCGGATATGAATACCAGATGGGGCATTGGTAATTAACTAGAGAAAAATTTTCAATGCGCCAAGGCATGAACACTGAAGGGTTCTATGCTACTTTTTAACCTTTGGATGTTAGGAAACTGAGAGAGATGCCTAGTCAATTTGGCGTTGAAACCCTTATATTATCTTGGCATGGTTTTCATATTCATCATAAGATAATATTTTCTCTTTTAAATGAAAAAGTGTTTTCCATAAGTTCAGACAAATATCATAAATACAACGTTTTATCAACATTTCTGGAATATTATACTGAGAGTGAGCCAAAGGCCAAAACATGACTGGTATTTAACCTTTTTCCAGTTGTTTTCTCATATTCAGCACTTCCTCTTTGTCATTTGATGAAGATTATTCTACCTGATTGGACCAAAGCTGGCACTTCTTTGTTTCTTCATTAGATTCAATAATATTGGTAGAGAATTAATTTTTCCAATTAGAAGATTAATGACCCAGGGGTGGTTTGGAGAATGACCTACACCCTGGGCGATCTTCTGATTGAGAAAGTATTTCACCTGCTAGCAGTAAGGCATTAGACATGATTGACTTCGCATTTTCAAGTGCCTCAAAAAAAGAGGGATTTATCATTACTGCATTGTTCATTGAAATTTTTTCCAGGCAATGAAAATTACTACTAACGAGAGGACTTTCATAGCTAAATTCATCATCATCATGGGGATGAACACTATGGTGGGTTACAACAAAAGATGAAGCCTCTTGCTCATTGGTCTTATTGCCATGTAAAGGGTTATCATGGCTTTAATCTGAAGATAAAACTTCTAGATTGACCGAATTGTCATGAAGCAATCCTTCATGAGTAAGTTTCTGATGAAGACCTTCGGAATTATTGTTCCCACTATTCAGAAATGAGAGAGTAGAATCTTGAGTTACAACAGATAATTGTCTAAGGGCTTCAAGGACTCCAGCGTCGAACAAGGCCTTATGTCAGATTGGCTATTGATTTTACAACTGTGCTGGATGGGTATTTTTCTTAGACGCCTTCTTACTCACATTGGGAACCACTTTTTGATGGAATTGGTTATTGTGGGCAGGTGTGTGTGCCTGCTTAGGAGAAATGGCCAGGTTAGGCTGATGATCCTCATTTGAATTGGGTGTTTGTGCCCGACTCGGTTGTCCATATGACATGGGAGAGTATGCCCCATGATCCTCTTGAACTGGAATAGAGGTGCGTATCTGCTCCGGGGTGACACGTTTATGAGTCACTCCACTAATAGGGATAGATTTATGATTCTTTCCATGTGGTGCTGCTGAAGATATTATAATATTCTGACAGGTATCTAGAATACGCGCAGAGATTTGCTACTCTTTCACCATTGACAGAATGTGCTTGGAGACTTCAGCTGCTAGAACAGGAATATATATCCATTCCGTATTTGGAGTAGGTGTGTGTGCCCACTCATATCCTCCTTTTCCTGTCAGTGGATTCTGACAGTACTCATGTGTGTGGGGAGAATTTTGTGTCTACCTCCAGTTCTTCATTGGGGCTTTCCAATTGACATCTCCAAAAGCTACCAAATGAGACTATTGGTTAGCTTGATTAAAATGAGAAGGTTTATGTGCCGACTAATTTCACTCTACCAAAGGTGGTTGAAAAAATTCTTTCAAAACTGGCAGGCGAGACTGCTGGCAGGATTGATGAGTGTAAGCAGGTGTATGTGCCTGTTTACCAGTTGTCAATGTAATAGGTTGGCGGGATTCCTCAGATGCTGTCAAACGAGCCTGTTGACTGGCTGATGATTTATAAACAGGTGTGTGTTCCTATCTGTGGTACTCCGTTGGAATTGCTGGGCGGGAACGACGTGTTTCTTCCAGACGAGTCTGCTGGACAGTGGGATTAATATGGACGGGTGTGTGTGCCCACTCGTCGCTTGACACCAAGTTAGGTTGGTGGACTTGTCCAGAGGGGGCAGAGGTAAGAACCTGCTCCCTGTTGGTCGGTCGTCGCCTCTGGTGGTTCGTCTTTCCTTCTCTGGTTCGAGGAACCTGAGCCAAACACCTAGAGATGGCACCCTCATCATGTTGAGGGTGCACTACCACATGAGTATGATAGTGATTTTTGGTGGGAGTCCTCGGGAAGGACTCCTGTATACTTGAATGGAGTCCCTCAGTGACCTTCTGATCAACCTATCTATATTATGAGAGGAATTGGTTGTTGCGTTCTAGGGATAACGACCCAAAACAGTTGAAGATGGTGGTTTGAACTGCCTTCTTCTTGACCGCTGGTCATCGTTGTCTGGAAAACCAGGGTGAGTTGTTAACTTAGAAGGCTTGTCGAGTGGCCTCCAGAGTTGGTATGGTACCGTGTTGACGGTATTCCCCCACCAATGAATTTGAGACCCATCATTGTAGAAACTGAGTATGTGATGTCGTCCTCATAGAAGACGAGGATCCAGCAGGAGTAGCGGCCAAGGAATTCACATGTGTGAATTTTAAAGAAGCCATTTCGTATTGCAAAGAGATCTTGAAAAAGAGTGCCTGCTTGATATAGCATACATAATCAAGAAAAGTTTTTCCATACTACATCTTTTGGATGAGAATACCTCATATTTAGTTAAACAGGGGCCTAAAAAATAGGTAAAACATCATTTAACTTGGTTAAGGATTCACATTGGGTTCACCATCTTTTGTTTTCTTCTGTATATGGGGATGACCTTGTTTGTTTGAGGTTCAAACTTTACAATCGGTTTCTAAAGGGTTTATTCGTAGAACTGAAAACATCCAATGATTCTTTATCCATTTGGACCTCCTTTCCAAAGGCAGATCCTCATTAGTTTTTGACCTATGAAGCTTAAGAATTTTCATTGGTCTAGGGGATGAGAGTTAAGGCGCATCACACCTTTTTGAGGGGAATTATTACCTACTCTGAGATTCTCTTATAGATTTAAGTTATGTTCATGAATCCTTATTAATTCACCAAGTATGAAAAATGAGTTTTCCTTTAGATTTGGAAATCAATGATTGATATGTATGAGATTTAGAGAATCCTTTATATGTATTTGAGTTTCTCCATTGATAGAGAATCATCCTTATGTATTAGGGATTCTTAGTTAGTGGAATGCTTCAATACATTATACGGAAATATCTTGGACATTATGATGACCATACTGGTTTTAAAGCCACTCAGTGGGGCACTTGAAGTATATTGTCATTCAGAAGGACAAAGATTATTTCCGAGTTGGGATTGTACCTGCAGATAGGCTACCTACGTATCCTTGTTAAAAATAAAGGAATCAAAACCCACATAGTTCGATAGGAATGATATAGTTTAACGTCATATGGGATGGGAAATAATTAATGAAAGATGGGCTTGAACTTTATAAAGGGTTCCGATGTACTCTACTTTTAAGACAGAGATCAAAGTCCACGTAGTTTGGGAAATATTTATGCATGGTTAATGGCCCAAAAAGAGATGTCATTATTACTTTTACACTCTAATTCCACATGATTCATTCTTGGTGTGAGAAATAAGTGGAATTAGTAAACTTGACAATGGTTCCATGAAAGATGATGTCATTAGAAATGATGTGGGGCGTACATATGTATAAATGACCAAGTAAATGAAGACCAGGACATAGTAAAGAAGCCCAAGAGAAGGGTCCATAAAGGTATTTGTGCTTTATATATATTTTTAATTTTAACCCGGGACTTACTCCTGAGGAGGAGGCCTAATGTTAAAGGAACTTATGATTTGGGGCATAATCCTGAGGAAGAGGCCCAAATTAAAGGGGACTTATAACTTGGGGCTTACTTCTGAGGAGGAGGACCAATGTTAAAGGAAATTATGATTGGGGCTTACTCCTGAGAAGGAGGCCCAATTAAAGGAAATTATGATTAGGGCTTACTCCTGAGAAGGAGGTCCAATTAAAGGAAATTATGATTGGGGATTACTCATGAGAATGAGGCCCAATTAAAGGAAATTATGATGGGGAATTACTCTTGAGAAGGAGGCCCAATTAAATGAAATTATGATTGGGGCTTACTCCTAAGAAGGAGGCCCAATGAATTCCTCTCAGATAAGGAATCCAACAAAGGAACCTTGCAATAAATGGCATTGAAGAGGGTTTTGAAGTCCATGTATTGAATACGAGAGGTGGATTTGAGGAAAGGAGGTGACTAGGAATTAAGCGCGCAAGTATGGTTCTGGTGCGAAAGTCCTAGTCACTCAAGTATACTTGCGCGACATGAGTCACCTTGGCGATGAATAATCTGTAGGGTAACACTTGGGCGGCTTTGAACTCAATCCCTTAGTATTATCCCTAGAGGCTTCCATAAGGTTGGTGCACAATTTCTATTGAGAGGGAAAGGAGGCGCGCAAGTGTTTCCATTTCCCTTAAGGGTTAGACACTTAGGTGCGCAAGTATTGATTATTTATAACACTTATTCCTTATTCTTCCTCTTTGGATCTTCCATTATAGGTAAATAATTACCTTAGAATTGTTCAGAAGATGTTAAAAAAAGACTTGAGCGACCAGAGCGTGAATCTGACTTTTGGAAAATTCCTCCTCTTAAATGGGGGGCCCATAGTAGCTATTTATAGGCCACTGGGCACCTTGGGAGAAAAAAAGGAATAGGGCGTGCAAGTGACTTGCGCGACCCATATGTGGCGCACAAGTGACTTGCGTGACCAAAAGGAAACTTGCGCGACCTCTTCATAAAGGGTTCTTTGTTCATGCCATTTTCAATTTTTGATGTTCTTTAAAGGATAACCCTCTTTATGCTTAAGGTATTCCCCTTTGCCATTCTTTGGACTCTGTGATAGAAAGGAGCATCAACAATGACTTTGAGAGATTCATAATCCATCTTCTAGGTTCTACAATTGGGGTAAAACACTTTTGATTGTATGAAAATAAATCGGCAAATGGAGAAGACAAAATGAACCATGATGCATGAATTAGATTCACTGTCCAATAGGGTTTGATCCACCCCCACATTGATGGTGTAAGGTTATTGGTGGTAGTATCCCTCAAGGATTTCACCAAGGTTTGGGGAATATCGAACACAAATTCCTGATACCACAGATGAACCAATGTTGGGAGGATTCAAGAGAAATTAATTGTATTGAAAAATGATAACTCTAAGTGATCTCGGCATCATTTATTTATAAACCTGAAATGGTGGAAGTTACACCAGTTTAGTCTAACTGTTTCATAAGTGAGGTGCTTGTTCGGGTTTCGAGTAAAAAAATCCCTATGGTTACGACTAATCAAGTGATTTTTCATTTAATAAAATATTTTATATTATTTGTTTTTCTTTATACATATATATATAAAAAAACATTTTACTAATATATATATATTTTCTTAAAAACAATTTAAAATTATTTTGAAAAATATATATTTTATTGATAGAACAAATCCCTAAGCTATTTATATAGAATATACTCTATGGAATTCTATCCACACTTTCTAATGTAGTATTTCCTAACATTTAGAATCCATCTCATTAATCAAAGATAAGTGTGTTTTGACCAATAAAAACACTCCTTCTTTTAATTAATATTTTTTTGAATTAAAATATAATAAGAGAAGCACCAAGACACTCTTTCCCCTTGTGAACCTCCATTTACCACCAAGTGATGTTGAAATTCCAACGGCCCAAGACCTAGGCTTATTTTCACCATGCATGGATGAAATTTAATTCCGATGCTAGAACTAGACAAAACGAGTTCTAGTGAATGACAAAAATGCAGGATGAAGATTATAGGCCCCAAGAGTCCACAAAACTCTTGAAGACTTGGAGAGGCTATTTCTTAGAGCTAAACCATGCTAGGAGAGTCCACTTTAAGCGAGAAAATACATCATTGAAGGCCATAACCGTGACATCCAATGACAGACTCAAACCATCTCGTGACACCAATTGAAAAACAAAATAAACATCTAAGAAGAAAGGCTGATGAGCATCGTGAGACAGACTACATAGGGAATCCCTAAACAACAAATCCGACCAGCAATGCCTTAAGGAGGGGCCAGGAGACCCCCAATGTGGAAAATATCTATCAAAAAGAGGAGAAAAAATGGGGTTGAATGTTGTCAAATCTGAAATCGTCATTGACGAACGGGTAGCCAATGGGTTAATAATCATTTTTTTTAAAAAATACTCAGGTGCGTGAGGCATATTATTTAGCACAATAAAAGGAATTTCCTTGATAGTGAGTTGTATAGTTCCATGTTTTTTTATTTTAAACAACCATGTATTCATAATATATTTATAAAATTATTTAATGAATTTCTTCATACCACTATATAAAATTATTTATTTGGGTACCACCTCTATGTTTGTGGGTCTAATGTGATAAAAATGTTTTCCTCCAAATTTTCTCTGTTTCATATACTTCTTATATTCTGAATTAATAATTTATTCTTAGAATATTAATTCAATTTAAACATATATAGAGCACTACCATATGAACTCTTGGTGTATTTTATAATAATTCATTCATGAAATAACTCTAATTTATGATGTACATGTTCATTAGGTTTTAAGTAAAATTGTTATTACATATTGAGATATTGGATTTAATGTTTGATGTTTTGTGTGAAAGTTGTGTTATGTGGGATTTATTGTTGATTAATTTCCTATATTATTTTCATGGTATCCTTTGTTTTAGGAAACAAATTTTTTTATATTTTATTTGTACTTACTTGAAGTTTTGTTAGTTCCATTTTTTGTGCAACATTAACTTATAAATCACAAGTTCTTGTGAGATGATTCTAAAACAGGAATTTCTATAACATTGTGAAGTCATCAGAAAAACATCAAAAAAAATATTGAATTGGACCTTCTAATTTGGTAAGTGGTTTAGTTCTTCCTGAATAACTCAAATTTTAATATTGTGAGTTTGTTACATCGTATAACTACAAATAGATTCTTGGGTTTTTAGGAATAATTGACATTTATGATAATTACACAATGAACTGACTTCATTCAAGAAAAAAAAAACTACCTCAATGATTGAGTTCTTATGTTTTTATATATTTTTTCCAGTATTATGAGATCTTTTGTTTTTGAGGGATTTCATTGTAAAAGATTTATGATATAATGTTAAAATCATTTTCTTCCCATACTGTGTAGTTAAATAGATTCATAGCATAGAAATTTGTGCTTCTAAATTTATAGTTCAAAGAAGTCTAGGGATATAACATACTAAAAATCATGTAATCAATGTGTATCTCAAGGATGGATATTTCTGATGGTCACATATAGAAAATAATTTTTTATATAGTACATATTCTTCCAATCATATATATTGATGATGTTCTATATTTTCAAAACTTGTTTCCTTTGGATCTTATTACTGATAACCCCACCGCTTTGTGTTAAAACTAAATATCTCCATTGATTGTAATTGTTTATATCCATTAATAATATATTTCAATGGAGTTTATAAATTTTTATTTGTAAATCAAATACATTATTTAATTTTATGTTTGTTATAATTCTATTTGGTTTGTTTACCTTGGACAGTTCATAAATTCTGATTTACTTATTTTTGTTTAACTTTTTACTAGTGTATTCTAATATTCTGGAACTCATGACTTCTATAATACTTATTATTTAGAGTGGTATAAATTTATATGTTCTTAAAAACATAAATTAACCCCCACCAATATTGAATCTTCTATGTATGGGAAAATATTCCATATCATCATCATTCTCAATATTTATTTTTCCTTACATTAATATGTAGTAGATAAAATATTTCCTATAGAAAGTGCTCTACCAGCTTGATCTTTTGAGAAATTAATTATGAATCAATCACCTATATTTAGTGGTGTTGATTTTTAATTTTAGAGTTAAATTATGAATGAATATTTCATTAATACTATACTTGTAACTATATCTTATTGATAAAATAATACAATATTATAGAAAAACTTTTTATTAACATTAGTCATGGGGATAAATTTGAGTTTTGGTTGAATTTAAAAGTCTAAAACACACTTTTTATGGGTTATACAATGAAATATATAAATTCAAGTATATCTTTTCATGAATTATTTAGAATAATATATAAATTAAACATTTCATAACATCAAAGTTTCTTGAGACTAAGAAAGATATGCTAAGGGAAGCCTATTAGCCTTCTGATTTTCTACCTGGAGTGTCAGTTTTATAGATTCATCAATGGTTTATAACTATTGTAAAAAACTTACAATATATTGGAGAGAAATAAATCATACATGATCATATGGTTGAAAAAATCATTGATATAATTTCAAATATCTTGGAGTCAAAGAGAACTGTGATTGATGATACTCATCACATTACTAAGATGTGTCTTCATCATTTGATCAGAACATTGATGTAGTATGAATATAGTTTAAAGAAGATGTTGAGAAAGAAATAACAAAATAATGGTGTTTATTTTTCTATAAATACTTCCATAACTATATATACAAGGTGAATATGTCCATGATTTATAAACATTTTTCAGATGATATTGAGAAGGAATTGATGATGGTGACTTTCCAAATTTGTTGAGGCAAATGTTTAGGAAGTGAAATATTTTACGAATAAAATAACCTAAATAGTAAAAAAGTGATAAGTTAAAGGTTTTAAAGAATATAATATTATTTGCATGTTTTTTTATTACGGTTGTAAGAAGAAATGTCATATAATACCTTAATGTCAAAAATTAAATAAGAAATATAATGAGTCTAGAAGATCTGTTAAACATAATGTAAAGAATGTGATGAAAGTGGAATTTACTTGGAGTGTGAAAGAGGATACTACTTCTAATAGTTATTCATATACTAATGATAGTTGATTATTTTGTGCTATAATTCCTTATAATAAGATATTTTTCCTATCTAAAGTAATTGTAATGTCTTTTATGAACATGTTTTTAGATTCTACATAACATTATTCTTGAGATGATGATTCTCTATCTTATCAAGACATTAAATATTATGTTATGGAATTTTAAGACAAATATAAAACAGATAAGAAATACGTTAAGGATAATAAAGTTATTTCTAAAACTAAATGTGAGTTTTCTAAGATCAATTATGAGTTGAATGTAAAATATATTTTTTCAACATATTATAATGACCACACCAATGTTTTTTAACTTAATTATATTATTTAAATTATTAATATTTTCATTATAACTCTACTTATGGATGGAAGAATATTTATATGCTTCTAGGATAAAAGAAACCATCAATGAAATCTTCCAAAGATGTATTTATATATTTTGGTACATTTATGGAATAACTATTTTGGTCTGAAGAGTGAAGTTTTATGTATTAACTTCCAGAGAAGAGGTCACTATAATAATCATTATTATTTGAATAAAGTTCAATAATTTGGAGAAATTAGAGATTATATTTCAAAAATAAACTTGCAGTTATTCAACACCATTGATTTATAAATACATGGTTTACAAAAGACTTATTTGCTAAAATTTCTTGATCTAAGAATTTCTAGCTACATAATTATTAACTTTTATTTTAGGACGATGGATGAGTAATGGTAATTGAAAGAAATGGTACATAGATACATGAAATTAATTCTAAAGTTCAACAACATATTGAATCTATATTTTTTCTAATTTCATGGATATAAATAAATTTTTTTATACTACATATGATTACTTTTATATATTATTTTACTCCTTGAGAAAGGGGGAGTTGATGGTACTAACCTTCATGTAGGAAGATTATGAATTTTCTAATAGATTTTATATAAGTTAAAATATGTTTTCAATAAATATTTAGGAAACATATTCTATAGAATAATATCATTTACTTGAATCATATGATAACTTCTAGAAGTGTATTTCATTTTTTATTATCATTCAGAGCAATAAAAAGATTGATTTTTTTATTTTACTTTATGTATTTTATTTTCTATTTATAGTGTTTGAGGTAATTGAGTTTTTTTTAATAAATTAAAAATTTATTATTTTGATTAGACATGAATCAAATATTGATTTCATCTTTAGAGAATGATGGGGTTAAAGATTTCATAACTTTTTAATAGAAGAAGAAGAATATTCTAAATAGTGAGACTATTTCTAGGATGAATCTTTTCTATGATTCTATTGGGAAAACATTTTATTGGGAAAGGTGTGGAAGTTTATTATCCAATAACTGAGAATAAATTTTAGGAAAGTAAGAGATTATAGAAGTTCAAGGTCTCTAAAAAGTTTCTAGCAGCATAATTCCATAAGAAAAAGAAAGAAAGTTCCCTAAAAACTCTTGGTAAAAAATAAAGAGGCTAAGATAGAAGTATATAGAAGATTTAATATGGGGGAGAGGATATATAGGAAAAAATTTGTAAAAAGAAGATCAAGAAGTCCTATTTTGGATTAAATGAAGAAGAAGTTATATATTTAAGGGAATAATAAGAAAATTAGTAGTGGACTGAAAATCATAAAGATTTTTCATTTAAAATAAATAATTACAACATTTTTTTACCATTTGTTTTTAATAAATATGTTTTTCAAGATGGTTAGAAAATCACTAGAATAAGTTTTCATTTTTTTGATGCTCTAAAAGGTAAAAAGTAAACATATGGGAGTTTCTTTTTAATCATCATCATAATCCCTATCACCACTGCCTCTAGGGAAATGAGAGAAAGTGGGTGAACTAAATTTTGGTAGAAGGACTATGTTAGGAAACAAAACAGGTCATCCTCGAGCTAGTCACCTAAGTCGGCCAGCGATATAGACTAAGAGGCATTATTGATCCCCCAGGGAAGAAACTACTATCGAGCATCAGGTAAAACTCAATTGGGAGTGATTTATCCTAAAAATGATAGAATAATAAATAAACAAGATCAAAATAAAAGAGAAAATTGACAATGAAAAATAAATAAAAACTAAACATCTTAACATACCTCCATGTAAGCTCATGGGACATCTCCAAGAAAATAACCACACTCACTCCAAGAGAGAACTATATCTAGGAGTCTTGGAACTGAAAATTGATAAATAATGTATGGGTGAGTACTAGGATTCTTAGTAGGGATTATAAAATATGAACCATTCCCAACGCCTTACCATTAAAAATAAAATCACTTCATGCTAGTTTGAAATAAATTTTATTAAAATAGGGTTTAATTTATATAGAAATAACTTACAAGCTCATAATTTCAAAAGAACCGTTTTCCCATTCATTTTTCAAAACAATTTCTATTGAATGAAAGATTTTCCAATAATAAATTTTATAAAGAATAAAATGTTATTAAGGAAATAACTCAGTGAAAAATGAGTAGTGGAAAGTGGAGTATAAGTAAATAAGCGTTATTATAAGAAATACTAGTGGAAACATAATAATTGAAATGATTTTATTAAAAAAATACAAAATAAGGGAATGGAAAATACATTTGAATCACATATCATGGGATATACATAAAAAAAAGTGAAGATACCCTAGACATATGTCGTTCATAATCTTTCTTTTGGCCTAACGATGTGATATATAGTTAATAACCAACTTGGATTCTCTAAACTAGCCTCACTCATGGAATATCACATATGGAATTTCACTACCATGGGGATCTAGTCCATCTAATCAAGACTAAATAGAAACAATATCTCAAATCCCACAATGCTGCCTAGGATCCCATAATAGTATCATAATGGATAAGTGATGAGGTCATCACATACTTGACACTAACACAAGTGCCAACATTTATGCCTTTCCCACATCCCAACACCATCCATGAGGATACCCTTTCTAATTGGAGAAAAACCATAGTGGTTCCCATTATAAAAAATTATTTTGAAGGTAGCACCCAGACCTAAACATCATGGGAGTTAAAAACCATTTTCCAAGAATCACTTGTTCCAAACAGGCCTTACCACTTTTAACGAAAAGTCTTCGAACCCTGAAAATACTTTGCATTTTCTAATACAAGGTTCAAAACTAGTATTAAAATGAAAAAATAATGTTTCAATTTTAGGCAAGTTATATTAAATGTATGAAATTTCCATTTCTAAGCACAAAAACTAATTTTCATAGCGTATACATACCATATAATAATAAAACATATTTTTAAAACACTCAAGTGATCAAGGAATTCAAATTAAAGGCTCAGACATAGGAAACCTATCTCAATACATGCTACCTTTTGATGACAGTCACTTGAATATTCTCTTTTCTTCTAACACACTTATACACCTTCAAATATATTTAAGGACACCTAGCCCTAATTTACATATTCACATTTCCATAAATATTTACAAGGGGGTCCTTATATATATGACTATACTTTCATATACCAGTTTAAACTTACATATGTATTAATTTTTAATATACACACTCACTCACTCACACACACACACATTGATATATATAAGAACACGTATCCCATATATATATATATATATTCATACTTCCCTGAGTGATTATATATAAATGGGCAACTTATATATGTACATGACTACCTATTCATATACATATTTGTCAACTTCAACAAGAGTAACTCAAAACCACCTCAACAAGGTCTAAAGTACTCTAGAAAAATATGATAACCCCCAAAATTAAAAAACCCAATTTAAAATTGGGCTAAAGAATTAGGATGGGAGAAAACTCACCCTAAACCAAAGAATAACTAACTGTCTTTCATGGTTGTGGTTAGAATGATCCTAAATAATACTTCATGAATTATAGTAACCATGATACAACTAAAAAAACTCACAGAAAATGGTTTGGGTTCAGTTAGGGAGTGTTTACCACATAAGGGAAAAGAGAAGCTGAGAAATTCGAAGATAATAAAGAAGAGGAGAAGAGGAAAACCATACTGGAAGAGATTGCACAAGAGATCAGCTCAAAAATTGATTACTAGAAGGAGGAGGAGGTGGTGTACACATGGGGAACCCCTTTAGCTATGGTGTCACCAACTAGGTAGAGGGGGGAGGGAATCATGTGAAAGAGAGGGGTGATGGGGGAAGAGGTCATGTGAGGTAATGAGAATTCGATTAGTTTAGGTTTTTTCTAAAATAAATAATTATTTTAATTTAATTTTTGCAAAGAAATACAATGCATGATTTGGTTTTCATGATTTGGAAGACCATTTTCCAATTGTAAAACCTCTACTGGGCTCCAAGAGCACCCCACATGGGATGGACACATTTTTTGGAAAATCATATGACAACCATGCATTTGGATCTATAAAAAAATGCTTGAGTTAACTAAATAAAGTGATGTGATTAGTTAATTGTTGGATTAACTAATGGAATTGACTTATTTATTTAATTTTCGAACCAATTAATGTTATTGATGTGATAAGTTAGTTGATGAATTTTCTAATAGATAGATATGCTTAACTAATTGTTAAATTAATTAATGGAGTTGTTGTAATTAATTAATTGTAGAATTAATTAATGGTATGAGTGTGATTAATTAATTTCTGGATTAATTAATTAGAGTTATTGGGATAAGAAGATTAATGTTGATTAATTAATATTTGGGTTAATTAATGGGTTTGAGGTACATAATTAATTAGGAAAATAGTTAATGGGATTGAAGTGATTATTTAATTGTTGAATTAACTAGAGTTATTTATTGTGATTTGTTAATTTTTGAATTAACTAGAGTAATTGATGTGATTAGATATGTTTTGAATTAATATGATTAATTGATGTGATTAGTTAATTGTTGAACTAACTAGAGTAATTTATGTGATTAGTTAATTATTAAATTAACTATAGTAATTGATTTGATTAGTTAATAGTTGATTTAACTAATATAGGTTATGTGATTACTTAATTGTTAGATTAACTAATGGAATTTATATGATTAGTTAATTGTAAAACCAATTAATGTTATTGATGTAATTAGTTAATTAATGAATTAACTAATGGATGGATATGATTAATTAATTAATTAATTAATTAATTAATTGAGTTGTGATTAATTAATTATATAATAAATTAATTGTATGAGTGTGGCTAATTAATTGTCGGATTAATTAATCATAGTTATTGTGATTAGAGGATTAATGTTGATTAACATTGATTGATGTGATATAATTATTTTTGTGATATTGGTGATATATATATATATATATATATTAATGTTTGATGAACATGTGTGGGACATGGTATGCTGTTTCCAAATCCCATGTGAGTGGGACATGGTCTGCTATTTTCGAAGCCCATAGTAATAAATTTCTTAATGAATGTGAGCGAGACATGGTCTATGGTTTCCAAATCTCATAGTGATAAACTGTTTGATGAATGTGTGTGGGACATGGTAAGCTGTTTTTTATTCACATGAGAGCGGGACATGGTCTGCTGTTTTAGAATCCCATAGTGATAAACCTATGTGGGTCATGGTCTGCTATTTCTGATGCCCATGGGGTCTTAAGCATGATAACCTATCCCCAAATTGTTGGAATTAGAATATGGTCCCAATTAGATGTTTTAATAAGTTAAAATGAAATGGATAATGAAAGTCCATTATTTTATTAAATTTTGATGTGATAATATGAAATAATATAGACTCCAGCATGAGCCGATGTAGGTATTGACGTATGGGTGTTCCCAGAAACCCATGGGTTTATATTGTTAAATAATGAATATTTGATAATGTTATAACTATTTAATTAAGAATTGTAATTATTTCTTTATACAAATACATACAATATTTTAGACTATATTTGTTTTAGACACCATTAGTGGTGTCTTACTGAGTTGTACTCACACCCTACTTGGGCTGAATAATCGGTACCCAAATAGAGTTTAGTGTTGTAAGAAATGTTAAGAGAAAAGGCTATGGGTTAGATTTTTGATTGGGGATGAAGCTTGGTTGAGAAAACTAGACGTGGTTTGGGATTTTAGTGGGATTCATCAGTGCCTCTATTTTTATTTTCATTCTAGACAGTTGACACTTACTTTAGCATGGCATGTTTTCTACTTCAGTTAAATATTGTATTTCCTTTGTTAATTATATTAAGATATTGGTATTATTTATAATTACATAACCTTATACAATTGTTTATTTATTTCCACTTGTGTATCTCTCTGATAAAATATGGTATAGTCCCCCAATGATGGACTTACCAAACCCTCACCGCTAGTCAAAAACCTCTAGCATATGGGGAGGCACACTTGATGTCACATGGAGAACCATATTGGGGCACCAATTCATGGTATCCCAGATGGGATGTCACACAGTGGTATCAGAGCTCCAATTTTCTTTTCTTGTTCTTTTTGTCTGATTGTTTGGGAAAGGAAGATAGGATACTTGAAAGAGAGTAGGCTTGGTAGTGATCTCATGCATGGGAGTAGCTAACCCATGTATAGGGGAGAACCCAAGTACCCAGAGTGGGATTGTTGTTACTATTGTTTACTATTACAGTTGAATATTATTAAACCATATGTGACACACTTGGTGTGTAATGTGATTAATATTTATGATATTTTTTGGGATTTGACTCATGTCATAGTATGAGATGAGAGTTTATTTTTCATTTATAATTATAGGCACTATGGATTACATGGTGACATGCATCATTTCAGGCATGCATAGGAATATAGATTTTGGGTAAGCTATTAAACCTGAAATTGTTTTCTGTGCTTGTGAAATTGAATTGAGAAAGTTTCCTAACATGAATTTGATAGATTGTGAAATGATGAAAGATGAGAATAAATTGGTTTCTAAATTATAAACTTGAATAATGATAATGTGTTTAATATTGTTAACAAGGACCTAGGTGTAGGATGGTTAAGGGTAGTGGAACTACCTCGATATTGACTATGTGGAAGGAAAAATGGGGAAAGAATTGTTATGGTTTTGTGTAAATCCCTCTTATTTATTGTGTTGATGTAGTGAAATGATAATAATTTGTTTTGTTTATTTTTCCCATGATGTGAGTGGTTAGAGTAGTGAAAATTCCCTAGAATGAGAACACAGTTGTAGGTTATGTGAGGGACAATCTGGTTTTGGATCGTACGATGAGTTATTAGCGGTCAGAGAAGCCTGAGACTTTTGACAGATTGATTTGTTTCTATAGTGAGAGGTAACACGGTGATGGAATAATTGTGGTGGTGTTCACCAATAACTTCTTAGAATTATTGTAATTAGTGACGATGATTTTCCATACCTTGAAACCATCCTGGTTATACTAAGAAATCTATGGCTTTACACCTAGATATCTAAATGTGTTTCGGTTGGATATGGATCCCCTTAGAGGATGCACTTATAAATCGATGTATGTGGAGATGGATGGTTAGAGGTACACCATCGACAGTTTATAAATTAGGTAGTTGTAAAGAGAAAGTTTCAATTCCTTAGGTAAAATCCAGGTGTCTCTTAGAGGTGGTGACGTACATCCGTTCCAAGTGGGTTTTTGATGGCAAGACTCTGCATCAAAGTTGAACTGGGAAATATTGTACTATTATTTCATGTGTTGTGGAAACATGGACAGGTTTAAGAGGAAACTTATGAGGGAGAAATGAAAGTGAGGACTCAGTGGAATAAACTATAGGATTGGAATCTTATAGATTCTTGGGAGTGCAGCTCGAGGATGATCTCTAATATGGTGGGAATATTGTAAGATCCTAATCTTTTCAAGAGTTGACTCAGGCTTGTTTTTTGGTAATCTTTTCTTCTTATTTGAGTACATTTTGTTTGGGTTATAGCTTGGGGTGTGTTCGGGTGAATTTTGAGAAAAATGGAAGAAAAAGGGGCTGTGAATGGTTGGCACATGGTTAGAGAGAATCATGCACCATAACCCGACAAACTGTAGAACCCTAGATAGTGGGGGTTCACATACCTGGTGCACAATTTTTCAAAATGTGATCCCCTTAAAAAATAGGTGCATGGTTGGCACATGATTATGGAAAACTATGTTCCCCTACCTTGGAAATCAAGCATGATATTTTTAATGTCCTGAAAATTAGTTTTAAATCGACTTGAACCCTAGAAACATCCTCTATTTGACCCAAACTTAGAGTAGCTCTGGTTTTCAAGGATTCTAAGATTTCTGAAGTTATTCCAAGTCCATCCAACTACTATTCTTCACAAATCAAAACCTGAATTGAAGTTCTATAACCATCCAGGTAAGAGAACCCAAACCCGTTTTCTTTCCAACTCTTCTCCCATTCTTCCCACTTTCTTTATGGTATTTTTTTTTCTCTATTTTGGTTAGATCTATACCAAAAATTGTGGATCTAGATTTAGGATTGTAGATCTTGACCTAGATTAATGAGATCTTTATTTAATTGATCATGATTTTGGTATTAGATCTGAATCTCGATCTACGACTTTGTGCCACTAAATTTTTGGGGATTTCCATGGGCAACTATTATTTGTCAAACTTAAGGTAGTTGGCCTAAAATTAAAATCCCATAGTCTTGATTATAATTATGTTTATGTAATTGTATAATTTTTATTAGATGTTTAGTAATTTCATTCTTTATCGAATGAATTATTATTTTTAATTAATTAATAAATATAAATGTTCAAATTGGACATATTGGGATTATAGATTATAAATAATTTATTTTTGAGTTAATTATGAAGTTATTGAGATTTTTGAACTTGATTAATTAATTGTATAATTAATTAATGGGAATGGTTGGGATCATAAGAGTTTTTTTGTTATAATTAATTATAGAATTAATTATTGGAGAATGTTATGATAGTTCAATTGATTGAGATAAAATTGTTAATTGAGGAATTAATTGGGGATATTGAATTTGTTGATATAGAACAATTAATTTTGGAATTATATTTCGATATTGAATTGATTGAGATATAATAATTAATTGAGTAACTAAATAGGGATATGGAATTGATTGAGATAGAAAAATTAATTTAGGAATTAATTATGGACATTGAATGACTGAGATAGAACAATTAATTGAGGAATTAATTGGGGACATTGAATTTATTGAGATTGAACAATTAATTGAGTAATTAATTGGGTATATTGAATTTATTGATATATAAAAATTAATTGAGAAATTAATTGGGGATATCTAATTGATTGAGATAGAACAATTAATTGAAGAATTAATTGTGGTTATTGAATTGTTTAATTTGGGAATAATTAATTGACGAATTAATTAATGAAGTAATGTTATTATTTAATTGTTAAATTAAATTATGGGACTAAAGGGATTAGTTAAATATAAAATTAATCAATTGGAGTAATGTGGTTATTTAATTGTTGAATTAAATAACACGATTGAGATAGACTAATAAATTGTGTAATTGATTAATGGAATTAACTTGGAAAATTAGTTGGAAAATTATTTGAAGAGATTTATGTGATTAATTAATTGTGAAATTAATTAATGGAAGTGCATGTGAACAATTAATTAGAGAATTTATTGAAGGGTTTGAGTTAGAGTAATTAATTGAGGAATTAATTATGGTAAATTATTTTGATTAATTAATTGGTGAATTAATTAATGGATGTAATGTTATGATTTCTGAGTTGGATTAATTCATTGGTGAATTAATTAATGGGGATTTTTATGTTAATTCAGTTGAATGAGTTAGATTGATTAATTGGAAAATAAATTAATGGGGATTTTTATGATGGTGAAATTAAATGAATTGGATTAATTAATTGGAAAATTAATTAATGTGTATTTTTGGGATATTAAATTGATAAAATCCGATAATTAAATGTTTAATTAATTATGGAGAAATGATATTTATAAGTTGGATAATTAATTATTATATATTGAGATATTTTATTTGAGATAATTAATTGTGGAATTAATTATGAGTTATTGAGATTGTGAATGAGGCAATTAATTATAGAATTAATTATGGGATTTTGAGTTTTGGATATTGAATAATTAATTGGTTGGTTAATTAATGGGTTTTATATACTTTATTAATTAGGAAATTAGTGTAGGGGATTTATTTGATTATTTAATTGTTGAATTAACAAGATTTATTAATGTCATAAGTTAATTGTTGAATTAACTAGAGTAATTGATGCGATTAGTTAATTGATGAATTAACTAAAGTAATTGCTAGGATTTGTTAATTGTTAAATTAACGAGGGTAATTTATGTGATTAGTTAATTGTTTAATTAACTAGAGTAATTAATGTGGTTAGTTAATTATTGAATTAACTAGAGTAATTGATATGGTCCGTTAATTTTTAAATTAACTATAGTAATTGATGTGATTATTTAATTGTAGAGTTAACTAATGTAAGTGATGTGATTAGTTAATTTTTGGATTAACTAATTGAATTGATGAGATTAGTTTATTTTCAAACCGATTAATGTTATTTATGTGATCAGTTAATTGATGACTTAACTAATATATGTATATGATTAATTAATTTTCTAATTAATTAATGTATTTTTTTCCATTAATTAGTTATATAATGAATTAATGGTATGATTTTAATTAATCAATGGTTGGATTAATTAATCAAAGTTATTGTGATAAAAGGATTAATGTTTATTAACCTTGATTGATGTGATATAGTAATTTTTATAATATTGGCGATATATATGTGTGTTATATATATGAATTTTAATGAACATGTGTGGGACATGGCCTGCTATTTCCAAAGCCCATGTGAGTGGGACATGGTCTGCTGTTTCTGAAGCCCATAGTGATAAACTGTCTGATGAATGTGAGCGGGACTTGGTATACTATTTCAAAAGACTATGGTGCTAAACTATTTTATGAATGTGGGTGGGACATGATATGTTGTTTCTGAAGCCCACAAGAGCGGGACATGGTTTACTCCTTCAAAATCCCATAACAATCAAAATGTGTGGGACATTATTTCCCTCTAAAATGGGACTTTTATATGAGTCATTATTCCCGAATTATTTCCAAAAAATTTGTTTATGGATCCAAAAACACCCAATGGTTCTGTATCCTAGGTGACTTTCTTTCCAAAGGAAAGAATTTGTTAGGTATTTTGACCTACGACTCTTAATAATACTCATGGGTCGAGAGGATGGGAGGTCGGTCTCATCGCACCATTTGGGGGGGGGGATTATTTCCTACTATGGGACTCTGTTATTGATTTAAGATATGTTAATGAATACTTATTAACTCACCAAGTATGTCATGAGTTTTCCTTGTAATTTTGTAATCAATGATTACAATATATAGAATTTTAGAATCATCTATATGTATCTAAGGTTCTTCATTGATAGAGAAATATTTATGAATATGAGGTTCTCCATCAATGGTTTCCTTTGGTATACTACTCAGAGATTCTTTGGTCCTTATTATGACTAAGATAGGTTTAAATCCACTCAGTGAGACACTCTTGAATTTATTTTCATTTATGTATACAAGATGTTTTTCGAGAGTTTATCATCATCTAGGGAGATGTGAGTTGTTTTGATGATGGGATCGAACCCATAGATGGGTTACCTACATATCCTCGTGAAAGGAATATAAACCCACGTAGTTCGATTCCACTTATTGGGACACATCATGCCTTTTAATGTAATGTGATAAGCACCAAATCGTATAGTTTAACATCATATGGTAAGGAAATCAGTCGAAAGGTTCCTAATCAAGATTTTGGTGAGAGACCTATATCAAAGCAGCCCAAGGGGCCCAGATGGAATATGAATATCCAATTTGAATTACACCATGTAGGTAATGTGTCCCATATAATAGGTTTGATTTTGGGGTGTTGGGTTTTAACCTTAGGGAGGCTTCCTATATATCGCATTTGAATAGGAATCAATGACCACATAATTCGGTAAGGTCTCACAAGATAGTGTAGTCCTTTGAGAAAAATGAGTTAGGGATTACTCCTGAGAAGGATTCCCTTCAGAGGGTATCCTAAATAATGTATTAACTTATGATAATATGAAATATTGATTTTGGGATTACTCTTATGGAGGAGTCCCACACAGGGTCTATGAGGATATTTTAACTCATGGTGATTTGGGGGTTTAACTCAAGGCTTACTCCTATGGAGGATTCCTGGATTATTAGATTTAATATTGGTTTCTCATTTTCTAAGTGAGATAGTGTGGAGATCGGGCCTTGGTAAAGCTTCTTACATATCCCAAGTATGATGGGAATCAGAGTTCTCATAGTTCATTAAAGGAGGTGTTTTGTGAAAATTTTGCGATCATTAGAAACCACTAAGCCCACATGAGTCATGCTCGGTGTGAGAAACAAGAGGATGTTAAATATTCAATAAAGGAACACACTATCCTTCTTCCGATGATGGAAGAGAGCAGGCCTACGATGGAAGAGGTTGTGGAGATGGTGGATGAGGGTGTGGAGAAATGAACCTTTCAATGCGGAACGAAGGTGAAGGTCATTGAGTTCGGCCCAAAAGGATGGGGGATTATACTATGATAGCTTCCCTAAAATTGTTATCATAGTGGAAGAAGGATATCATTCCCTGTGTTAAAAGAAAATTCAAGTGTGAACCATAACTTCCCTACTGGGGACTTGAGTCTCTATTGTTTAGAGACAATAAGGTGCGGGATGTCCCAAACCATAATCCTATAAATTGGGAACTCCCCAACGCTATATTTGGGGTAAGGATCCATGTGACTGTGGATATAAAAACCTAGAAACACCCCAAGGATACAGAATCCCATATAAAGCAAATTTTGGAAACCTATGACTGTGGAAATACAAACCCAAATACGAGTCACAGTTATGTGACTTTACTAAAGGTTTAGTAATCTAGGAGGTCTTGGTGGAGGTTTCAACTTGATCCCTTTCAGAAAAGGGAGCCAAGGAAGGAGATACCCTTCCATGAATGGGTTTGAAGATGCCATAAAGGGTGGCTCGTGTAGGTCCTGTGTGTAGCTAGACAGTGTAGGTGTGCCATGTAGGTCCTAGTAGGAACTGAAAAAGTGCTTTAATGTAGGGGAAATAAGCATATTCTTGCTTTAAGGGACTATTGGGAAGAAAGAATTTGGGTGAAGTTTTGATCTAAGCACCCGGGGTCTGCTTTGGTGTATTTAGAAGAGCCTTGTATAGTTCCTTCCTTTGGGAATGTGCCTTGCATAGGTGGATTCTTCTATATGGAAGAAGGGTCCTTAATCAGATGTTTTGTGTTTCAAACTCTGAAAGGATTTCAATCTTTTTTATCCCCTTTATTTTTTCTTCTCTTATATTTTAGAGAGCTACGTGAGAATATTCGGGGGACCTGAGCGAAATAGCTGCACAATGGGAGCTCTAGAGGTTCTTCAGATTTTTCAATTTTGAAAATGGGGAGCCCAAGGGTCCTATTTATAGACAAGGAGGGGTGATGGTTGATTGGATTTTGTCTGTGCAGGTGTCTATCACAGGTCCATAGCATAGCTCTCCCGTGTAGGGTTGTAGAAATCACTATTCTACATAGGTCCCCAGTGTATCTCTCTAGTGTAGGTGGTTGTGCCTTTGGGAAGCACTAGAAAGAGTTGCACTAGCCGCTTGATGTGTAGGAGTTCTACATAGATCCTTTTGATCCAAACTATATTACTTCCTTTAAATTTCTTCAAAACTTTAAGATATTCAAAATCCTCTTCATGATCTTTTTCTTTCCTTTATTAAAAAGGTAGTGTAAAAAAAATCCCTCCTTAAGTATTGGATCTAACTAAAAAAGGGTCTAGTCCCAAGGAAATATCATGGGGTAGAAGATTATGGAAGAATAATTCTAGATTGTGTGGGACTTCTATGTAGCTCTCCCCGTGTAGGTCGTCTGTGTAGAGCATCCAACACAGGTGTTCCACATAGGCCAGCGGTGCCTATAAATACCTCTAATCCTTTTTCATTTGCCTCACCTTTATTTCATGATTTTAAATTTTTTTGTCTCTTTGCGTAGCTTGTTCATCTAGCCAGATTGTGATGTTGTCTCGTGAAGGTCATTATAAATTTTTTCATGGTATAAATACGTAAGCAATAGAGTTGCGTGGAGTTATTTTATTGAAGGAGCCACAAAAAAAAGAACTCGTCAAGGGAGCTACACTGGGTACCTTGTCAAAGGACCTAGGTGGAGGAACTCTTAGAATGAGCTATGAAGAAATTTTCCTTTTCCAAATTTTGAAATCATTTATATTAAAACATGAACTTTCTTGAGTCAATATTCCAACTTAATGAGTAAAACATGGTGTTTCTTTGAAGGAAATGTCTCAAGTAATTACTTAACTAAGGCATCTAAAGTACACCAAACTAAAATGATGGAATCCATTAGGCTAAACTATTATAATGTTGTTGAGATTTATCTTCATAAATTAGAGAAAGGATTAATTCCATACCAAAAAGAATATCCTCGAAGAAACTATCTTCCTTTTTATGGGCATGGGATTTTGCAAGATTCCCATGTTCCATCATATAAGATTTTTTTTCCAAACAGGTGGTTTATAACAAATTTCAACTTTCATTGTATGAATATTACTATGAATGGTGTTCTTTTTCTTGTGGTACATTTCCTTATTGCATGAATTCTACATCACAATGTTTGTAATCTTGATATAAAGAATAATTTTGTAGATTCGTGGCCTCATTATTATGATTTGACCTTTTGGGATTCAAAGAAAGACCAATCAAATGGCTGTAAAGAAGCCTGGGATCTCCATTCTGGGGTAGGAGTTAAACCTAAATGGATTTGGGAATTTTGGGTATCAAAAACTTGTGCTGAATTCCGGAAATAGCTACTTTATGTTCACATTTATAAGGCCATCTGAGTAGGACAAACTTCTGTTTACAAGAAGGAATTCATTTTGGGATTACTTAGTCGATGGATCCTATAAACAAATTCTTTTCATTTGACACATGGTGAGTTTGGTATTAGTCTATGGGATATCTACCAAATATTTGGGGTTCTCATTCATGGGGAGGTGTACGATGAATTCATTCCACCAATGAAAACATGGGGGGATGATGAAAGGATGCCACCATTATCTCATGAACTATTTAAAATAATAAAGAAATTACTGGAGGAAAAGAAGGACACTCATTCTAGAGCTGATGTTCATACAAACGTATGGATGGAAGAATTCATAGAACCATCTAAAGAGAAAGGTCCTACATTCAGACGTCTGACTATTTTTCTAACTATAGATAATCATGGTGCTTCGGGCCTATAATGGACCACATTGGAGAGGGGTGATTAGAAGCATTGGGGTTACAAGGTTAAGCTCATGATTGATGCAAATTTATGCTTAGTTGGCTTCCTGCCCATGTGGCTAAGCCTTTATTTTTCCCCAGTCTATGATTCTGGTGGCAGTTTAAGGCTTGGGACTTTTGTTATTGCAGCCAAGTTGGTATAAGAAATATATATTAGGTTAGATACCCCTTTATTAGCGAGAATCTATCACATCAAATTGAATTTATACAATGGTAAATATCTATTTATAATTTCAGGACCGTTCCAGATATTATGGGGCTAGATTGTAGTACATTTTTATTCATATTTGGTGTAGAATTCAGTTAGAGTTCCCCATGGTTGATTTACTCCATTTAGGAAGAAAGTTTCTGGAATTAAACCTATGATTATGAAGCCTCATGAGGTAATAAGGGAACTGAATACATCAGGAGAATTCAACTTCTTTTTTTTGGTAACTATCCAACTAGAACTTTTTTTGATGATGGTAAGGAAAAGAATTATGAATTGAGGTTGTATATGATGGAATTCATAGATAGTGTACTATCAACCAGAATTGATGGTGAAATCATCTATGAGGCTTAGGTCTATTATAGGTTTTCTCACCAGTTCAAATTCATTCAACAATCGATCACCTTTCCTCCCACATATATGAGGCATGAAAATCACCCAATGGTAGCCCAACAATTATGGATTTTTATAGCTTTAGAGGTATCCAAAATATCAATTACACTACATACATCAGATGAATCAATTGGATTAGTGGATGGATTTTCTAAATCTTCTGTTTCTTCATTCCCTCAAGGGGATTTAATAAAAAAAACATTGGGTAGAGGCTTTGATGAATATTTTTTACCAATCCTAGAAGGATGTATAGATCCAAAGATGACATAAAAGATTCAGAGCCTTCAAGACATTCTCGTAGAAAATCCACTAAGAATACCAAAGCTAGGGAGAAAATTCCCCCAACACCATGGTGATCTAAAGGTCTTGAATTTTCTCCACTTCCAACCACACTTAAGATGAACTATGTGTGGCCTTTAGAAGTCATTTACTGGGAAATAATGACCCATGAGATCATGTATGCATGGGAATTTTTCCAATTTGGCTTTCGAATACCGAATTTGGGTGATATTTGAGAACCCTCTAATCTTCATTCAGTTAGTAATATGGTTGAAGTAAATGAGTACAATATGGAGTTTGAGACTTTCATATATGAAACTGATGACCAATTCCCACCCTCAAAATGAGTATCCAATATGATTGATCAACAAATATGTGAAGGGGTAAGTTTTTACCCTGAGGAGGAAAGTAAAATTTATGTTAATACTGAAAATGTATTATTTTCTTCATTACATTTTCTACTTCCTAATTCATCATTAATAATTTTAATGAGATTTCATTTTGCATCTCGAAGTTAGAGACGGAGTGTTAGGAGGGGTGCTTGGGTCACCAAGGTATAAACCTATAGGTTTTACCATTGACATATTATTTGAAAACCCCAAGTCTACATTACATTCTCTAGGATGGAAAAGCATGATGGAGGTAATGGTGACAGATAGTCCTCAACCATTACCCCAGGTCTCCCCTACCAAGAGGAGTAGTATAATCTCTCCAATGTCTTATAAAAAGGAAGTGTGAGAAAGAAATGAAGTTATCCTAGATTTTACGTTAAAAATGTGAGTATTTACATCTTAATCTGGTATTATAATCCACTTGGCATACTTTCTGACTTTATACATCCATTTTCAGGATCTACATCTCCTTATTATCTTAAGGGGTTAAAAACTGGCCCTTCGATAAATGAGAAGGAAACCTCAGAATAGTTATAGATTCATACTGATGAATCTATTATTTTGAAGGTAAAAACATCAAAGGTTGTAGCTGCATCTTCTCCTGTCTATATAGAGATATAGGAGTTTCATGGTAATGTCAGAAGCATTTATTTTGGGTATCATATTCCATTTTATAATATTCTTATCTTTATAAAAGATCTAATTCCTATATCATAGGGCCCTACATCCATTAATTCTGATATTCCCATAACTCCAGAAAGAAAGAGTGAAGATCTTGGGTAGTCTGAGGATAGTTTTGGTGTTGTTCCTGATTCAGCAAGGCCTGATGGAACAATATCAGTTGTAGGGTTAATGGAATAAAATGTCAAAAAATCCAATTTCGGCATTGAAAAAAGTTTGTTGGATACCTTAAATGGTGAGGATGCTGTAAAATTCAAATACATATACACTAAAATGATGGAATTTATTAATCCAAGCATTGATATCCCAGGTTCAATCAAGAAGTTTGGGGACTTCAATGAGGAGTTGAAAGGACTTAAGTTCTCTTTATTTCATTTTTTTCATACATAGTTGTTATTCTTTTAATTTATATTTCACATCAAAGTTAAACGTATGCAGTTTTTTCTATAGAAAACGTTTTGAAGGAAATTAAAGAGTGGGGAATCCCACTCCATATTGATTCTACTAAGGATAGAGAAATTAAAACTGAATATATTGTATCGGGATATGTCCTAGGGAATCTGGTTATGGAAACTCTAAAAACTCAGGATAATGCTCCTCCCCAAGAAGTTCATGTTCTAACAACTATGGCTGAGAATATTGTGGAGGAATCTACTCAAGCAGCCAAATTATTATTGGGTGAATTTTATTGATTGTCTTGATCATTATTTACTTCTTATACTATCTAGAAGCTAATAATGATTCTGATACATCATCTAGAACCATCATCTCTTACAGTTGGATCTCAAGATAAATATCTATAATTGGATCAACTAACAACAAATGGTGCAACATCCACTTATTCAAAAGGAGTATTGAAAATCACCTCTTTAAGTGATATTATTTTAGAATATGTTCCACCTCATGGAAGTGATTTGGATTCAGAATTAGAACTGATGTTTTCTCTTGGTATCTCATGAAAGAGAACATGGAAAAATATTTTGTTGATAATCTAGGAGAAGACATTAGATGTGCTTCCCTCACATTTTGGAAAACTTATAACACTGTTTCGTGTACTGGATTTTTTTATTAGATTATAGATCAATTTATAATGCAGTGAATGAGACCATTCACCGGTGGGAGAAAGAACACAAGATTTGGTAAGACCTTGAAAAGGCTAAACTTCTCACCGACATTGATGGCTTTTGAGTTTCTATAAATGAGGCAGAAGCCAACCATATCAAAAATTTGGTGGAATTTTATCAACAAATTAAGGATGTGATGAAGGAGGTGGTGCATCTTCAGTGATAATTGGATGTTGTTCAAAACAAGCTTGTATAATTGAACGAGTCATTGGGAGAAGCTCACTTGGAAGGGGTGACCACCATTTCAACTGCCAAAGATGCACTTTGTTATGCCGTGGAGGTTGAATCTGGTTAGCTGGATGAGATTCCTCAAGCAGATGATAAGGCTCATGAATCCATTCAACAAATGAAGAGTCACACTGAGAGATTATTGTAATACAAGACATAAATATTCAATTTTGTGGATGTTCATATATATTTTCTATATTAATGAAAATAATTGTGTCTCTAATCATATATTTCTCCACCCCTTTTATAATTTTTTAATTGTAATATCAAAGTTGGTTTTCGTAACATTACATATTTATGTTAGATAATCATAATTACAATGATAGGGATGGGGGTGATCATTTTTTTTACCTAATTTAATGGGCCTAGAGAGCATAGTTTTATTTTTAGTATGGTCATATGGAAAACCCCAAAAAATTTGTATCTTTTGTGTCATTACACAAATTTTTACCAAAGATCAATATGGAGGAGACTTAGTGGGTAAGATTCAGCCTTTTCTTATGTTGCCCTTTTTGGGATTTCAGCCTAACAAAATTTGTGACTTTTATCTTTTATTTTATCAATAATTCCTAGACCATTAAAAGTGTAGGTCTAGTGATCTAAGACTCAAATTTTGCCTAGAATGTCCTTTGCAGGTTTTTAGTCTGGTATGTACTATTCCTTTCTTTTTTTCCAGTTTAAAGTCATGTATGTCGAAATAATAGGGATAATGTTTTTAGTCGAACAACTTTGACCATGAATTTTAATATTACAACCCAAAAAATATTTTATTGCTAAAAAGGTCCAACCATTCCATAGATACACCCAAGGGGAATCTTGAGTCATGATTTTTTTATGTTCCCCAAATATAAATCATAAAATATCAGAACCGGGGAGGTATTTCCCAAGAATGTAGTTATCACTATTTGACAAACCCATTATGGGGTCTATATTATCCAGAGACATCTAGGGCATATGCTGCATAGCCAAATAGTGGTATTCCTAAGATTACAGTCCTATTATGTAGATGAATTTTATACAAGGACAGCTGGGGAATGTACTGCATATTTAGGTAAAGGGGATCTCAATAATTCTGACATTCTGTTTCTGGTATACAAGGGAAATTAATATTTGTGTGTCAAAAGACCATAGTGGGTTTCTTTTCTAAGGAATGATATTTGAGAATAAAGGGTCCATCTGTGCCGACATAGGATATGGATGAGAAATAACCCCTACGAAAATTTGGTATGTGAAGGGGTATACATTTTTTTAGAAAGTGGATTTCTGATACGAGGATATGCAGTTTAAATTCATGAAGCAAGGACATCATGGTATGCGGGTTAGAGTCTTGCAGTAAAACATTATGGGAATTTAATTTAAGGTCTTTAGATTTGACCGAATATTTATGACTCTCCAATTTCTTGGTAGATTATTTGGAGACATTCTACCATATTTAGATATGGAAAGGAAAAAATTGTAAACTCTGGTTTTAGAATTTTTGGATCTAGAGAATGACATGGGAAAAGTGATAAAGACATTATAGGAGGTCTATTTCCAAAATGAAGTTATCTCTATTTGAAAAACCCATTATGGGGGCTCTATTATGCAGTTCCAGTTAGGGAATATGTTGCATAGCAAAATAGTGACATCCTTATACTGATAATCTTGTTATGTGGGTGGATTTTATGTAAGTCCACTTAAGGGGATATAATACATAGTTAGGTAAAGGAGCTCTAAAAAATTTAACATTCCATTGCTAAAATTCAATGAATGTTATAGAGATTCAGATTTTTCTAAGAACAATGTTTGGTTTATGGAGTAAAGTAATTGAATATAGAAAGAATATTTCCAGTCATGATTTCCAAATAATCAGAGGAATATGTTCTCTATGAAGGTCTGATCCAAATGTATGAAGTATTATGTCTATAGTTTTAGGTCATACAACTAGGACCACCATATTTTGGAAACAGTGGATGAAATTTGGTTGAATGGCACAAGGTCATTTTGATATTTTTTTGAACATATAAAAGGGTAGAAAATGTAAGCCATAGTCTTGAATACTTTCAGATCAGGAGAGAGGAAATGGGATAAATATGAAAAGGTTGACCTCTTTAAAATATCAGTTCCTACAGATCATCATTAAATCTTAAAGGGACAAATGAGGCTTCCCCCATGAATGAAGTTTGAATAGTTTTGAGAAACCCATTATGGGGGGTTAATTATGTAGGGACACTAGGGAATGTGCCCCATAGAAAAAAAATAGAATCTTGTGACTAAAAACCCTATTATAGGGGGTGATTTTATTTAAGTACAATTAGGAAATGTATGACATAGTCAAGAAAAGGAGATCTCAGGTATTAGGAATTCTGCCATCATAAGGTGATGAAACAATTATGAAAGTTCGAAAATATTCAAGATTTGGAGTATGATATGTGAAAAGAGAAAATTTTCAAGGCACAAAAGAAGTATTTGGACTAATTCTAGAAATGAGTTTAGATTCCCTTGAATGTATTTGAATCATATGTATAAATGGGGCTATATCTTGTTTCCATAATGGGCTCCCTGAGGAGAGGATCCAAAATAAAGGTTTTTACTTTTCTAGATACTGTGCAGCTTAAAGTCATACAGAAATGAAATTATGTTATGTAGTTTAAAGTCATGCAACAATGACATTATGCTATTCAGTTTAAATTCATGCTGTAAGGACATTATGCTATGTAGTTTAAAGTCATGCAAAAAGGAAATTAGGGGATTTGATATGAAGTGTGATTAAATGTTGTATCTGGACTAATTCATAAAACCCAGGAATCACCTTATGTAGACTAGACTCGTCCATGGAAAAAAATCAGTTTTCTCATATCATGCTGTGTCTAGGCCCAGAATTGAAAATTTGGATGTCACTACATATTCCATATAGAAGATAATCAAGCCACACATAGTTCTTATAGGTCCATATAGTTTAACGTTAGGTAGTGAAGATGTTAGTGACTCTGATGTGAAAAGGAATATTGCAGTTAGACTAAGTGATAGAACCTAGGTGTCACTATGTATCTTACTAGGGGAAAGAATCAACCCACATGCAGTTCTTAAATAAAGGTTACCCTACCCCAATTGAATTCACAAGTGGGGGATAATGGGGGTTTCTTGAATATGGGTTCATACATAATATGGAATTGCGTATTGAATATCCTCATGTAGACATGATTCATAAATGAGAGAAGAAAGGCATTAAATGCATGATGTTTTGGCTGGGTCCAAGATTTGAAAGTCTATACATCACTATGTATCTCATATAGACGAGATTCACACCACACATAGTTCTTGGTAATATTCCCTGTGCATGTCTGATTCGTAAATCAGGAATGTGGGATTTTTTAAAAACAATTGTGGATATATAAGAGATCTAGGAATCACTATATATTTCAATAGAATGAGAATCAATCCATATGTAGTTCTTAAATTCCATGAAATTTAATGTCGTGTGGTAAGGATGAAGGTAAACTGATGTGAAATGACTACATATCTCATGAAAAAGAGAGTTGAAACATACATTGTTTTTTAAGGAGATCATACAGTTTATCATCATAAAATGAGTACATTTTTTGTGTCTTTTAAGGTCTTACAATTAAGACCATTGATAACCCCAAATAGGAATCCATATACCTTATTTATTAAAAGATGTTAATTACCCAATTCCTTATCCCCTGTGAGCTGTGCTCAGTGTGAGAAACAAGGAGTGGTAATAATAATAAAAAGTTTCTTCTGCAGTACAAAGGTATAACAAGTGAAGGATAAGGGTATGATAATTGAATGGTGTATAATCTAGGATGTAGGGTTCAAGAATCACTACGTATATTTTCATGGGAAATAATAAAACCACACATAGTTCTTGAAATTTTTCCCCATACCATCAGGTTTTGATGTGGGGAAGAGGGCGTTTTATAAATTATGGGATGATGGTTGGGCCTAAGGAATAATTTCTAGGTATCACCATGTATCGCATTGAAATGAGAATCAACATACAAGTCCTAGAATAAATCCAAATGCAAATTTCATTTGTGTATAAGTAAAATAAAGAGGGGTTTCTTTCATGAAATTGCACCTAGATCCAATAAAGGAGATCTGGGCATCACTACATGTCTTAATAAAATGAGAATCAAGCCACACATAGTTATTGAAACGTTCCCTATGCAGGTTGTATTCATACACGCAGGGAATTATAGGATTTTTATTTTTTCATGCATGGTCCCATGATTGGAAATCTTGGTGTCTCTACATATCCCATTAGAATGGGAATCAAGAAAAAAATAGTTCTTGATAAGGTCATTTCCCACACCAACTGAGTTTTATGTGAGAGATGCAGTCTTTTTATACATTCTAAATTATGTTTGATCTCAAAACATAGGATGGTATGGGAATAAAATCATGTATTCTATAGGAGTTCTCTATATATGTTTATATCATATACAAGAAAAGGGGAAATAAATTTCTTTATGGTTACAATTGCGCCCAAGATTAGATATTTTGGCATCGATGTGTATCTTTATAGGAGAAAGAATCAATCCACACGTAGTTCATGAAGATATACCCTATGTATATTTAACTCATTCATACGGGGAATATGGAGGATTTATTTTAATCATGAAAGGACCCAATATTGAAGATCTGGGCATCACTACACATCTCATTAAAATGAGAATCAAGCCATGCTTAGTTCTTGATAAGGGGTCCCCATACAGATCTAATTCAAACATAGGGAGAAATGGGGATCAAGTGCCACTGAGGAGTGAAAATTATGTGAGTAATTCTTACGCATGTTAGCTAATAATACTTTTAGATAACCACAAAGAATGCCAATGAGTGATACCTTGGAGGATTTATTAGTATCAAATTAAAGAAATGTTAATCGTAAAGTTTAATGTCATGTAGAGAGGAAAAATTATTTTATGCAATTTAATGTCATTCCATAAGGATGAAGGTGATACATAGTTTAAGTTCATACAGAATAGACGTTCATGATGCTATAAAGTTTAATGTAACTCAATTAAGACATAAATTGTAACACAATTTTTCATCATACAACTAGGATGATCTTTGTATGATTATAAAAAGTATTGGTTCAAGAAACTTGCATTGGTTGGAGTTTCAATTAGTTTTAAATCCATTGAGATTAATTAATATGCTCCATTAGCGTGGATCTTATGTATAGAGTAGAATCCTTCCTAATTTGGCTCAAGAATTAGAAGCTTCTTTCCTGGTATCATTGGAGTTCTGAGAACCAATACCAACTATCCTTGAAGAAATGAATGGAGGTGAAATTTTTTGTTGAAGGATCATTCTATTATATTCTGATATACTTCTAAGTGATGCTGGTATGTAATCTCTTTTTGTCTAATCATTTAAACTACTCAAATCACTACTGATATTATTTATCTATCAATAATTGGTCACGAATGGAAACTCAGAGTGATAGAAATTGAATTTAAATAGGTAAGACTACTTCTGTCCCGTATATCAATGAATACAGGGTTGACCATGTTGTAGTTTGGGTAGTAGTCCTTTAATCCTCCAAGGCATTCAACGAGTTATCAGACCAATAATTTTTATCTTTATGCACCATATTTTGGAGTATGTTTGATAGGGTCTTGTTGAAATCCTCTATCTATCCATTGGCCACTACATAATAGCGGTATGAATGGTTGGACTTAATATTGTACTCCAGATAAATATTTCTTTACCTCATCAAAATAGAAATTGGTGCCATTATCTATCAACCTGGTATGAGGGACACCAAATATGGTAGTGATATTCTATTTGAAAAATTTAACAATGCTTTTGGATCTAATGTCTTTATGAGGTATTGCCTCTGCCAATTTGGAGAAGAATATTGTAGTAGTAAGGGTGCACTTAAACTTCTTAGTCTAAGCTGGTGGATTATGACCTTATACATCAATTCCCCGTGTAGAAAATGTCCAGGAGTATTTAGTTGTATGTAGAAACACTGGGGGTTGATGAATGCACTTGGCAGGGACAACACTTTTTAGTAAAATCTGTGAAATCCTACATCATCGAAGGCCAAAAGTATCCCAACCTTCGTATTTAATCAGAAATCCTAAGCCTAGATTAGTGGAAAAAACAAAATCTTACATGTACTTCTTTCAGGATAGTTTTTATCTCTTATTCGTTAATGTATTTGAGGAGGATTCCATCAAAGCCTCATTTGTAGAGCATCTTCTTGTGATCTAGGATATCATAAAGAGTGAAATTGACCGCTCGTCATTAGACTTGTTCATTCCCATCTCTATTTGGTGGAAGTATTTAGTTTTAGATATATTCTATGATATGTGTCATATATCCCATGGTATGACCATGTGGTTTAGAAATGGGGCTGATTTCATTAATTTAATATGTTCTAATTTTAAAAAAAGTTGAAACCATATGATGATGGGCAATGCTGAAAATTGTATCTTCCTGATTTGGATCTTCCAAGGATGTAGATGAATTATCAAATGCATTATCTTGGGAGTTTTGTGACCATGGAACATAAGACAATGTTGGATCTGAGGGAAATTCTTCCATTAACCATCAATCATAATCACACTTGGGACTTAGCTCTTATTTTCTGATAGTATAGTCTATATTGATTTGTTTGATTATCAATTTTGAATCACCCTTCACATCTAGGTGATACATTGGTACTTGAAGTGAAAATTCCAATACTGTAATGTTATCTTGATATTCTGCCTCACTGTTAGTACCACCTTCTGATACATTGCTTCATGATCAGTGTGAGAAACAAGAGGATGTGAAAAATTCAACAAATGCACACATTATCCTTCCTCCACTGATGGAAGAGGATGGGGTGATGGTGGATGAGGGAATAGAGTAATAAACCATTGAATGTGGAACTAAGGTTAAGGTCATTGAGTACGGACTAAAGGTCTAGGGGATTATGCTATGATTTCTGCCCTAAAATTGGTCTTGTAGTGGAAGGAGGATATCATTCCCTGTGTTAAAAATGAAATTGAAGTGTGAACCATATCTTCCTTACCAAGGACCATTAGATATGGGTTTTAGAGATAATAAGGAACAAGCATTTCCCTAACCCCAATCCTACAAACCAAGAACTCCCTAACACTATCTTTGGGTTGAGCCTCCATGTGACTATGGATATATAAACCTACAGACATTCCAAGGATACTAACTCCCTCATAAAAAAATGTGGGAAACCAATGAATGTGGAAATACAAACCCAAATGAGAGACACACTGATGTTCTTTTTCCAAAGATTTAGTAATTCAGGAGGTATTTGTGGTGGTTTCAACTTGGTCCATTTTAGACTAGATGTCCAAGGAAAGAGATACCCTTCCATTAATGGCTTTGAAGTGGGCTTAAAGGTTGACTTTCGTAGGTCCTGAGCGTAGCTATGCGGGGTAGGTGTGCAACATAGGAATTCCACATAGGTCCTAGGAGGGACTAAAAAATTGATTTAGTGTAGGGAAAATAGTCCTATGAAATATTTAATGGACTAATAGGAAGACAATACTATGGTGAAGTTTTTATTTAAGCACCCCAGGTCTCTTTTGGTGTCTTTGGAAGAGCCATACGTAGGTCCTTCCTTAGGGAATGGGCCTTGCCTAGGTGGCTTCTTCTTTATGGAATAAGGGTACTTAATTAGATTTTTTGTATTTAAAACTCTGAAAGAAATTCAATCCTTCATATCCCCTTTATTTCTTCCTTCTCTCATGTTTTAGAGAGCTACCTAAGAAAATTTGGGGGACCTAGGCAAAGTAGCTGTGTAATAAGATCTCAAGGGGTTCTTTGGATTTTTCAAATGTAAAAAGGGGAGCCCAAAGATCCTATTTATAGGTAAGGAGGGGTGATAGTTTAATAGATCCTGTATTGTATGTATTTGATGCAATTCCACACCATAGATCTCCCACGTGGGGTTGTAGAAATAACTGGTCCACATAGGTCCCTGGCGTTGGTGGATGCACCTTTAGGATGCACCAATAGGAGCTGCGCTGACCGCCTAATGCATAGGTGTGCTGCATATATCCTTTTGCACAAAACTAATTAATTTCTTTAAATTTATTCAACACTTCAAGATATTCAAAATTCTCTTAATGATATTTTTCATTCCTTTATTAAAAAGGGAGTGTCAACAGACATGGTTTTCTTTTTCTAAAGCCCATGGGGTTCTAGGCATGATGACCTAGACCCAAATTGTTGGAATTTGAATATGGTTCAAATTAGTAACTTTAATAAGGTTAAATGAAACAAATAATGAATTTCCATTACTTTTTTGAATTGTGATGTGATATTGTGAAATGATTCAGACTCTGACACACACCGAAGAAGATATTGAGGTACATGTGTTCTTGGAAACATAGGGGTTTGTGTGGTTAAATAGAAATATTTGAAAATGTTATAAATGATTAATTAAGCATTTTAATTATTTATTTATACTACTGCATACACTATTTTAAATTGGATATGTTTTAGACATTGTTGGGGGTGGCCTACTGAGTTATACTCACATCCTACTCGGGATTCCTGATCATCACCTGAATCGACATTATTGTTGAATTACATGTTATGGGAAAATCCCTAGGTTAGATTAATAATTGGGGATTGAGCTTGTATGAGGGAACCAAACATGGTTCGGGACCCACTTGGGAGTCGTCGATGTCTTTTTTTTCAGTTTCATTTTAGAAATTTTACGCTTACTTTAGCATGACATGGTTTCTACATCATTTGAATATTGTATTTCCTGTATTGATTATCTTGAGATATTGGTATTTTTTATGATTATAAAAACTTATACTATTGTTTATTAATTTCCACATGTGTACTACTCGGATAAAATAGGGTATAGTCTCCCCATTATCGACCTACCAAACCCTCACTACTATTTGGAAGCCTCTAGTGTTTGGGGGGGCACATTGGAGGTCATGTGGAGCACCAACTTAGGTCATCGGTGTATGGAACCCAGCCCAGTATGTTACATATTATGGTACTTATACATATATGTTTAATACAACATACAACTCCCTATGTTTAAGGTGTGAGATGATGATATTTTCATTGGGTGGTTCAGCGTACATGGTCTTGTCCATGATCTCGATGATATTGAACTTCTCCTATAAACAGTTTTTCTCATGCTTAAGTTGTTGGATCTCATCTTGGGATTGGTTTTGGTAAAATCCATGTCATACTATCTCCCTTTAAATCTCTCATAAATGGGATTCATCGGGTATTATCCAAATGGTTGAGTCCATTACTTCCTTTTTCAATGTCAATTGGATTTTTTAGAACCATATATTTATACTAATCATGTGATCCCTGTTCAATGGCTATATTATCAATATTTATGATGCTTAACAATATTTTAAATATGATAATACATAATAAAACCAAATAAGTTCATGTGTTTTCTATAACCATAATACATAGTAATAAGTTTAATTAAACCATCAGGGGAATTTTATTTATAAAAGTTTGGGTCATTACAATCTCCCACCTCAGAAATTTCACCCCTAAAATTTTCATTCCACACACTAAAACATATGAGGGTAACTCTATTTCATCACCTAATATGGTTCCCATGTTTCTTCTTCAAACACGTGGTTTCTCCAAAACACTTTTACGTGGTTCATTATCTTCTTCCGTAGAACTTTGTTTATATGATATAAGATTTCCACTAGCTACTCCTAATATGAGATACCGTTCTCCAATGGTACCACCTATAGATTGAGAACATGTGATGGTTCTGATAGGTAAATCCTCAAGAGGAATACACAGAATACATCATGTACTTAAGATATGTTAAGTGGCAGTTCCAGTCGATAGGCCACCGCTCTAATGTGATAAAGGATCTCAAAAGGACCAATGTATCTTGGACTAATCTTTCCATTATTCATAAATCTCATGAATTTATTCCATGGAGATATGTGGAGTAATACTATATCTCTAACCTCAAACTCTAGGTCTCAATGATGATTTTTCATATAGATATTTTTTCAACTATGAGTAGCCATAATGTTCTACTAAATAGTCTTATCCTTTTTGACCATTTTAGGAACTAGTAGTTTTCTTTACCCAAATTCTTCTCAACATGAAAGTTTTATTCCCCTCTTCCCATAAAGGGCTTAATAGGGATACATTTGTGTTCATGATTGAAAGATATTATTGTATGATAACTCTACCAAAAGAACATGTTGATCCCATCCTTCATTTAAGTCAATTGAGATTTCTCTCAACATGTCCTCAAGTGTTTGGATAATCTACGCAGATTCGCCCTCAGATTGAGGGTGATAAGCTATGGTAATGTTCAAATCAATATTTATAGTGAGTTGGAGACTCTTCTAGAACATGGAGGTAAATCTTGGGTCTCAATTGGATGAAATCAATAGCATTGTTCCATGCAGCCTCACAACTTCTCTAATGTATATCCTTTAAAGTCTATCGGGTGAGATGTCCTCTCAAATCACAATGGAGTGTAAAGTCTTTGTAATATGATCCACCACAACTCAGATACTATTATTTCTTATTGTTGCCTTTGTAAGACCAGTGAAAAATTCCATGGTGGTGTTTTCCTATTTCCATGTAGGTATGGGTAATGATTATATCACACCCTTGGATTTTTTCCTTTCCACTTTCACTTAATAACAGAAAATACATCTTGATGTATAATCCATGATCTCATTATTAATATTTTCCCACCAATTGTTCTCTTGAAGATATTGAAATATATTTGTGCTTCTTGGTTGGATAGAAAAGGTTGAGCTATGTGCATCATCCAACAACTCTTTATTTAATTACTGATTCAATATAACACATAGTCGTGACCCAAATATCCCAACTCCTTCTTCATTAGAATTGAACACTAAGGATTTCCCTTTTCTTATAGCTTCCACTTTTTTATGAATTCCCACAACATCTCTTTGAGCATTCTTTATTTTTTTAGAAGGGATGATTGAGCAATAATTTTTGAAATGATTGATTATGTTCCTTTCCTTATGATTCTCATGTCTATCCTTTTCAAATATAAGAAGATCGAATCCTTCTCAATTATCATTAATGATGGAATTTTTGGGTCCTTTCTACTTATAGAATGTTCCAATTTATTTTATTTCCCATGATGGTAGTGGATTAATCAGTCACAGTACTTTATCATCTCTAACCATATTCATTGGTGCATATTTATGTCTTTCTGTGTGAATATATACTTGAGGATTTTGTGATCTGTATATACTTCAAACTTCCCACCAAAGAGATAACTCCTCCATATTTTTAAAGTAAAGATCACAACAGTCAACTCTAGATCATGCATTGGGTAGCTCTGTTTGTGAAATTTCAATTACCTTGAGGCAAAGGATATCACTTTTTCATTCTGCATTAACACGCATCCCAATCCATTTTTTGAAGCATAATTGAATAACAGAAAAAAGTTCTCCACTTGTGGGTAGTGTGAGTATAGGTACAATGATAAGCCTATTTTTTTGACTCCTTGAAGCTCTATTTACATATATCGTTCGAGTAAAAATTGACTCCATTCTGAGTTATCTTGGTTAGAGGGTTTCAAATTCATAATAAATTTCTCAAAAATTGAGGGTAGTACCTAGACAATTCAAGGAAACTTTAGATATCTATAATAGGTATTATCATTGTCCATACTTCAGTTTTTTATTTCTTTGAATGGTATATAGATATCCCATTACTAGTGATTAAATTCCCCATGATCGAGAATTCCTACAACCATAATTCACTTTTTTTTGTACTTGGAATAAATATTATCCTTTCATAAGGTCTTTAGAATAGTTCTCATATGCTCATCATGCTCTTCCCTTCTTCTGGAGTATATTATAAAATCATCTATAAATACTACCGAAAATTTGTCGAGGTAATCTCAAAAGACTCTATTAATCTAGTATATAAATATTTCTATAGAATTAGTGAGTTTAAATGGAATTAATATGAACTCATAATGCCTATACATTTTATGAAAAATAGTCTTGGGGATATCCTCATTCTTCACCCTTACTTGATAATATCCCAACTAAAGATCCAACTTGGATAATAATTTTTCTCAACATATCTGATAAAACAAGTCATCAATCTATGAAAAATTATTCTTCTTATTTACCGAATTTTGTTGAGTTCATGAGAATCAATGAAAAGGCATATTGACCCACCATTCTTATTGATTAAGAGGACTGGTTCACCCCATGGTGAAGTACTTTGGTGTATGAACCCTTTATCTAAATTCTCATGTAGTTGTTTCTTTATATTCTCAAGTTGTCTTGGATAATCATAGTTCCCCAGGTATAATCTTGATTGAAAAGTCAACCTCTCAGATAGGAGGATGGCCATGTAATTATTTGGGAAACACTTCAGTGTATTTCATTAAAGTGGGCATGAATTCAAGGATTCTCCTTTCCTTAGACTTAATCATTTGATCCAAATATGAATTATTTTAGGGAAAAAATATCCATGCATGATATATTGGTGATAAATAATATTCATCCATCTCCTTGAATTTTTATGGAATCATAAGCCAATTTGTGACATAGAGGTTGATTGACTTATCATGTAAATTTATGTTGGATATGTATAAGGAAATCCAATCCACACCTATAATTTCATCAAATTCTACCAAAGGAAGTTTCACAGGGTTCCCTGGGAATTTCAGCCCAAAACTTTTGATAGAGGATGATTTATATACATGGGATGTAATTATTGCCCCATTTTTTGTTTTCACCAACAACTCCACTTCCATGATTTTTGGTGATGTTTGAATAGTTCTACTAAACTTTCATGATACGATGGAATGTGTATAACCATAATAAAAAATTATGTTTTATATTCTTGAATGAATAACTAGAGTACCTATCACCACTTCGTTGTTAAGATCCACCTCAGCAGTTGTGATAGCATAAGATTTTTCTTTACGTCTTAGAGATTGTTGGTTAACTACAAAAACCTTTGGTATGGTTCATTGGTTTGTAAAGTGCCATGGTTCCTTATAGTTGAAATAATGAATAATGTGTTGAGGGTTGACCAGAGCATTCATTTAATCTATCACATTAGTGATATTATCCTATCAGAAATTTCTAACTAGGTGTCCTTCCTTCTCACACATAAAGTATTTACTCATTCCCCTTAGTCAATTTTGGGGGTTCTTCTATCCACAAAATTGACAAGTGGGATGTTTAAATTTATTAGCACCCTTATATTTCTCTATCAGAACACTGGAATTAAAATCCACCTTTTTCTTTTTATCCCCATGACACCCTTGAGGTTCACTGATCCCCATCTCAACTTTGAGGGAGCATTGGACAATTTCCTAATAGCTATCAAAGTCTCAAATCACTAGGATTTTTCATAGACTAGGATTTAGTTCACTAAAGAAGTGGTCAACCTTGAATTCATGGGTAACGAAAAAGCCAGAGGCATATCGTTCAAGTCTTGTGATATTTTTCTCATACATCCTGACAGGTTCTTTGTCTTTTTTTTTCTTGAGGGAAAGGAAATCCATTTCCATTTTAAGTGAGAGAGTTTGAGGAAAATATTTATCAAAAAACATTTTCTAGAATTCGTTCAACCCCATCACTTCAATCTCATCCTCAGGCTTTTTATTCTTATTAAATGTCCACCATTAATCAACTTCTCCCTCCATATGATAAATAGATAGTTTAACACTATCTTTCTTATAACATTGAAGTACGTATAAGATCTTCTCAATGGAGTTTATCTATTGTTCTGATATTAAGGGATTAGATGATCCATTGAAATTCAGATGCCTTTGTCACATAAAGGTCCCAATTGCAGCTTGTTCTTTATTAAAGAGATTCAAGTTCCCCTCCTGATCTAGGTTTCTATTTTGACCATGATTTATCTAAGATATTATCACCATAAAGCTCACTATTCCCTCTCCCATCGGGTTGGGCATCTTGTTAGTGCAATCATTACATTTCCCTTCACATTGGTTGTTTACCTGATTTCAAATTTTTCTAGCCATTGGCTAGAATAAAGGGAAAATAAAATATGAGTATTTTTAAACTATTAAACACATAAATAAAAATCAAATGAAATTAAAGATATTAATTATAAAGTACATGTATTTCCTTAACTTATGAATTTATAGTCTTCAACCTATGTTATCCATGATCTATTCCCTAACATAGAATCTTATGATAATTTTTCGTTCCCTTAATAATGGTTCATAACGATCTTATGAATTTTCCAAAGAATATCCTCTCGGAGTGTCAAACTAGGTGTGAAAAGTCCCATTTTTATGCACCAGTTCTCATTCGAGTCTTGGTCAATGCAGTGTTTTCCAGTTTTACCCATATGTACATTTGTGCTAGATCCACATCCACTTATAGAACCAAAACTGGGATTTATTTGATTAATAAAACAATTACACTATACATTACCAAAATCATGGAATGTTTTGTTATATTTATATTTATCCCTAAGTAATTTTCTAGAGTTTTATAATACTAATCTGAAAAATAGAAAAACATTTCCTTTGATACCAACTATGATAACCCTTCTCTTTCATAAAAAATAATTCATGATGTATTACATAAGATTACACATAATAAAACCCATAATATTGATAATTTTGGGGTTTTTTGGAATTCATAGAATTAAATAACAACTGAAAAAGTGGGATACAACAATATTATTGAAAACATTCTTGACAAGATCAAATTATTCCAATGTACTTAAAACTGCATGGGATAACCTGGGGACATACATAAGAAATGGGTGAGCTATATAGCGCAGTAAGGGAACAGACATGGGATAACATGAATAAAGTAGTACATGTTAGAAAATAGGTATTACAATGGGGAATAAAATAAGATAAAATCATAAAAATGAACAATGAAGCATGATATAACATGATAATAATAAAGGCATTATAAGAAATGTGGTAATAACTTAAAACACTACATAATAATGATAGGTCAAGGCTAAATGCCAACAAATCATGATGGAAAAAGTCACATGATGGATTAATTTCAATCCCCAATCCCTTGAATGATGTCTCGTGATACTAAATCATTACCCAATGCATTGGAGTTCCATATAATTTCGAGTGCACCTATCACTTTCATTTCATTATCGTGCTTAAGTGTTCCACATAGCTCATAAGACATGGATTAATTCATCATATTATTTTATTACATGATCAATGAATCTATAATACATACATTTATTTCCCCAATAAATAAGTATAAGTTCATGAAGGTGAACACCAATGATAGAAAATGGGTATGGGTATTCACTACACAATTGTTTGTCATGGAAAATTGTAGTGAAATTTCTGAAGCATAACAGGGGAGTATGGATGTTCAATAGAGGTCTTAATGAGAGTGAAATGGTTCTATAATAATTTAGACATAAAATATAAATTAAGGGGTATATTTAATAACATATCTCAATATTAAGAAATTAAGATAAAATACATAAGATAAAAAAATACTTGAATAAAAAGGGGAAGTATAGGATCACTTACTAAATTACGGCAAGGTAATAAGTGTACATAATGGTTCATTGGAGGGATTAATGAGAGTTAAAAGGGTATATAATCATTTATAATTTTCTTTATAGTAATGGGTTTAAGGAAAACATACCCAAACAACATCAAATTGAAACTAAGTATCATAATTTAAAAGAGGTGTTTAAATGTAAATGTGAAGAGAGAAATATGTTACCTTGAGAGTGTGATTCCAAATGCTTGGTAGGAGATTCTTGAGAGAATGGGGGCATCTAATGAGGACTATATATAGGCGAGGGAAGATTAAGGACGTTTTTCAATGATTTTGAGTGAAGTTAAATGGGATCCTAGGTGGATTTATATAGGAAAAGAGAGTTGAGTTATTTATTACTTCCCAAACATAGGTTTTGGAGTCTATATAATAAAAAAAGAAACACTAAAAACCTTCAAATGGTTTTAGCCCATGTTTTCTGCAAAATAGTGGTGGTTTTTATTATTTTATAAGTACACGGGCCGAGATAATCAAAATAATACCCTTTCTTATGTGGAAGGATTCTTTCCCTTAAAGAGATTATTTTGAAACCACAAAATATATTATAGGTTTTGGAGGATTCATAAAGGATTTATAAAATTAATAAAATAAAGTAAAATAAATTTATTTTAAATTTAAAAAATATATTTTTTCTTGGATACCCTTTATAGTATTTATTAAAACCCTTTGGGTTATTATGAAGTCATAATACACACCATATATTTATACCATATTTGAGTTTTACCTAAAAAATTGACTGTCTCAGAAAACTATGAAATGTTAACTATTGGATAAATATTAACTTATGATTCCAAAAAATGATATTAATTTTACTTAAATAATTTTCTAAATATTTTAACTTTCACTTATAAAATATGGATAATCATTTATTGAGAAATATTATGTTTTTTGATAATAACAGTTTTTGAACCACTATAAAAATTACATTTCACTTCATAAAAATTATATGATCATTTATATTTGATAAAAATTAATTCATAATAATATTTTATTGAAATATTATTTATCTAAAAAATTCATTATTTCATCATAATAATCAAATTATTTGAAATTGAATACAAATTAAATATACAATTTTTATAAAAATAAAAAACACTTACAAGGTAAGGATTTGAAGTAAATATAAACATTATTATATTGAAAATGAAATATAAATTTTTATATTATTATGGTCTTGATACATATCCATTTAATACACTAGAAAACTTCTAAGGGTAAGGTGCTATATGGTGAGACTTTCATGGGGTGGTTTGGCGTCTATGATTTGAGTTGTGATCTCGGTGAGCTTGAAATTCTCCCGTAAATGGTGTCACTCATGATTAAGTTGTTGGATACAAGCTTGTGATTGATCATGGGAAAATACTAGGGATGCTATCTCCCATAAAATATTTTATTAATGGGATTCATAGGGTACTATCCTACAGTTTGAGGCTATGATTTCCATTATTTGTGCCAGTTGGATTTGTTAAAACCCTATATTTATACTAATCATTTGATAACTGTTCAACATCTATATTATCAATGGTTATGATGATTGAAAGTATTTTAAATATGATAGGATATTATAAAACCAAATACATTCATGTGTTCTCTATAACCATAATACATAGTAATTAATTTAATTAAATCATAAGGGGAATTTTATTTATAAAATTTCAGGTCATTATAAATCCATTACAACTTGGAAACATTTGATCCAATGAAACATTGAAGGAAATAAATTTTAATGGATTTTTGAAAAATTTTATTTTAATGTTTAATTATAAAATATATATATAATGAATTTTATACACCACCCAAAAATAAAACATGTGGCGAAAATAACTTTATTCTCAAAGAAAGGAAGTCTAGACTATAAATCCCTTACCTGAAATACCATCTTGCATTTTATGTTTTTTAACTACTGAATAATAATATTATATTATTTGTTTAATTTATTAAGAAAATTTTCATGTTAATTTCATTAAAAGTATCTCTGTTATGTCTGTTATGACCAAGAATTATTTTTTTACATAATCAGTTATGTTTACGTCAGATGTTTTGATGACGTTCAGTTGATAATACCAAAATAGATATGGTTGGAAGATCATGATCAATGTGGTAAGTGATCTATCATATCCAAACTATTAATCATGAAATTATTATCATTTTAATACATTAAATACAATTTTATAACCATATATTAATGGAATACATGAAAAATGAATCACATCACTTCATGGAGGTGGTAGTCCACACATATGCATGAACATAGTTATCATTTTTCAATGGATGGAAAGTTAATAAAATTGATGATATATTGTTTTTAAAGAATGATAATTCTGTCATCAATATAATACATATTAATTAAATCAATAACAATAACTATCATTTTGCGTTAGTGATGAAAACTTAAAAATTTCACATCGTAGAGGTGGTCATCCACAAGTAAGCCTTAGTGATGCTTCCATTTCCTATAGAATAGAAAATGAGATGAAAAAGTGTTGTAACATGATCATAATAAAATTTAAGTATATTTAATATACTTATATTTTATTTCATCATGGTTGAATAATATTTTAACGAAGTTGAAGAATAAATAAACCTGAAATAGATCAGTTAGGACTTATAACATTTAATCAAATAACCTATTTTTATTATGCCTAAATCCATATAGGTTTGGAATTTTAGTGATACTAGTAAATCTAGGATGTCTATATGGATAATTTAGATATATTTGGGTAACTATTGGTCAAACTAGAGTTCTGAAAAGCTACTATAAATTGAGGAGAATGGGTGCCGTTTTATAATTGAAGGGTGATGCAGCCTTAGAATTACTTAAAGTATTAAATCAATATAAATTAATTTTCATGTTCAAGTGGAACCAAATTGAAATATACAAAAGGTTTAATGTGGATTAATTTTAATCCTACCATCCAGTTAAATTTGTACAATTTTAGGGGATCATTTCACCATTATATCTTTGTTTTAACCCCTCGTTACCACTTTTGATGATTACCATGATATCAAAGTTTTTTTTATTATATAGGAGTCAAGAAATTTAATATAAAATTAAAAGTTAACCATAGTGGAAGATGGTTTATATTATATAAAATATCCCATTAAAGTGGAAAAATATAATATTTTTTTTGAATTTTAAATCATTTAATTAAATATTAATAAACAAAAGATACCATGAAAGTAATATTTAAGATTATTCACATAGTTTGAATTTAATGAAATAAAGATAGTAATTACCTTCGAATATAAAATTTTAAAACATCACTAATATGTTATATTTATCTACAAAATTCATGGAACATAGAAAAATCATCCAAATTGTATTTCCTTTATTTATTTTTAAATCATTTACAATATTTTCCTATTACATGAAAAAGTACTTTATCATTGTTATGTATGAACTTAACATAGTTATTCAATCCCTAAAAATTAAAAAATTACCATGACAAAAAAATTACTCAGACATAAAATAACCATTTATAACCAAACATAACCTCTTTTTATCCCTATGATAAAATATAACATATGTTAAAATAAAGAGAGTGATATGTTGTTTTTATTCTTTTCTTAAAATCATATTAAGATCATTATCAAAGGAAAGTGGAAATAAATTACCACATTATAAAAAATTATATGGTTATTGTGGAGATAAACTTATCCAATAAAATATATTCAAGTTTTAGGGATATGTTTTGTAACACCCCGAGCTTCCACTATACGCTTCTATTTCAGTAATGCAATAGTTTGCATTGTACCCAAGTTCGAGATTCTAACACACCGCGACCAATCAAAATAGCCATTATGAATAGTAATACCCACTTTTTGAAATTATATATATTTTATATTTCAAAATGGACTTCATTTTTGGATTCAGAATATCAAAATTATCCTATGTTGAATTTTTGGTATTTTTTCTGAGAACATCCAATTTTTTGTGAATAGTGAAAAATACTTAAAAACAAATTTTTAATCAAAATAATTATTAGTGATAAATTATTATATTTAGTAGTTTTATAGTATAATTAGAATATAATTTTACCATTTTATCCAATGGTGGTCATTAGAATTAATTTCACTTTGAAATTGGACATAAACAATTGTCAATCTTTTGATATATATTGTTTCTTAAAAACATGCTATTTGTTGTGACAGCGGGAATTAATTATAAAATTAATTAATAAAACATATATGTTTGTAATTTTTTAAAATAGACATCATTTTTGAATTCTGAATATCAATTATAGCTTAGGGAGAAATTTTGGCATTGTTCTGAAAAACTTCAATTTTTAATGAATAGTGAAACCACTAAGTGGTAGTTAAAAAAACTGATTTTTAGTTTAAATGAAACATTACCACTTCTGTGATTTGATTTTCAAAAATCAGAAATACATGGTTTTCATTAGGAAGTAAAATGTGGTTCAATGGGATTAAAATATTTTTTTGGTGAATAGTAACTTTTAAGTTTAATCAATCGCGATTAAAGGTAATTAGTGAAATTTAAGGTAAAAATGATATTATAAAAATTTTAAAATACCTATAAACTTGTCATAACCATATTGGATGAGTAATTAACGACCAAGACAATACATGGGTCAACTTGTGGACCCCATGGAGCCACTTGGGCAAGAAAATGACATTAATAACTTTTTATTTAAAGTAAAAATAAAATTGTCACAAACATGTGTTGTTTTACTAAAACAATTATTAAATGGGGTTATATAAGTTAACATTTCGACTATAAATATTCATTGGAAAGATAAAAATCTTTCCTACATCATGATGTTTTTTTTTATAATTTTTATAAATTAAATAAATTAAATTTTTTATGACATAATGTTGATGCAACAATTACCTCATTAATTAACGATTTAAATAAAATAGAATGATAATGTAAAATATAAGTCTTACACTTGTCTAAAACTTATTGGATTAGCATATTTCGAACCCTTACCACCTTATCCTAGAAATATATCATTGTGGGACCGTTATAATCCGAAAATAATTTCATAATAATGTAATATTTCATTACTTTCCAAGAGTGTCCCTCCTCTCCTCTTATAAAATGCCCGCACCTCTACCACCTTATTCACACCATAAAGCCATTTGGTTCGGAAAAACTCTGGCCAAATACTCTCCCAACTTCCCTATATTACTACTAGAATCCTCACTTTTGGAAGAAGTCTTCCCAAGGAAGCCTTTGGCTCAAATCAAAAAGAGGTACCCGATTTTAAGGTAATGTCTTCTCTTGTGTTCTTTTGTTTTATTTTGATTCTCCAACCCCCTAAACTCTTTTTATTCTTTTTTTTGTAACAACAACAGTATCCTAAATATACTTTTATGTATTTATGAGAATTAATTTATTTACACTTACACACACCTTCGTCTAATGGTTAAAGAACATACTGTTTCTGTGGGTGGTGAATTACTGCCTCACGAAACGATGATTGTTCAATCTTCTTTTAACACCTCTCATGGTGGCCATTATTATGAAAATATTTTTATATATGATATATATTATGTTTTTGTTTTAATTACGATTCTTTATTTTTCATTTATGTCATACCTTTATGATTTCCATTATGGGTAAACGTGATAATTTCATTTTCGGAAGTGCGGACTACCGCCCCCTCAAAGTGATTTGAATCGTTAATGAAATATGTGGGATGTATAAAGGATGGAGTAAATGATATTATATAAGATATTATACTAGAATTATAATATACCTTGATATCATTATGATTTAATTCCATTAAATATGAAATTGAAATGAAAGTAGCATTCATGCGTACGTACGTCTTACCGTCTCCATGAACGGTGCATTTCACTTCTTACCTCTAAATGTTACGTAATATTATGAATGAATGTATATACTGGATATATATGATATATATGATATCTACATCATGAATATAATTCTGAATATAATGGATATTTCACCACATGAACAACTTGTAATTATAAGAAGTTTATTTTTGACTGAAGTACCAAAGATCGACAAAATGACCGTTATTAACTTAAATAATTACATAATGTTCATAACATAGTAATAAGTGATATAAAAGGAATAATAAACTTGAAAAAGGTTCTTAAGAAACAATAAATTTACTCTAGTTTATTATTCAGGAGGTTAAAGAATGGTCGAGTCAAGTCAGCCACGAGGTAAGGGGACTTCTTAACCCAATTTCCATTCTTTGGGTTAATCTCCTACTTTCAAATTATGTCATGATATTATTATATCCTATCTTGTATTTATACATTCTTTATGTGTACATATAGTGAATACACATAATAGATATATTTTATTTAAAAATGATCATTTTAAGGGACTTCGTCTCAATCTCCATGCATTGAGGCATATTTTATTTTATACACAAATTTCTTTTATACGGTTTATAAACCCATTTGACTTTTAAGTTTATTCAAAAGGAATCTTTTTATACGAAGCATTTTACTATATGACAAAAAGTAATGTTTTTCTTGTCGTACGTATGTAGCGACAATGACTTCTCCGCCACTATGACCATTATTTGAGTTTCGACTTCCCCTACAAGCCATAACTTTTTTTTAAATGGAAAATAAATACAAAGTTTTAATTTTCTTTTATTTTGGTATTGAAAATGGTTTTGAAAGTGTTTTTATTATATCAATGTGTTTTATTGATATCTTGTGATTGAAATGTTGAAATGTTATGTTTCCTTTATGCATGTTTTATGTGATAAAATTATGTTATGGATGATGATATGTTTAAACCTATTCATATGAGGAATGCATTGGACTTAATAAGTGACGGGTGCAGCCTGCTATAGCTCCTTGATGCATCGGCAGGTCTCATGAGACAAACTATTGTCTTGGCACGAGGCCTTGACAAAATCTTTTTTGTAGTCTTGGCACGAGGCCTTGGCTACGTTGTTATGATAGTCTGGAATTATGCATTCTATTATTATGAAAGTGGTTATTGATATTTCATGTGATTATTCGACCAGTAGAATATCCATGTGAATAAGTAAATGGCATTATCTCATTTTATTTTTGCCATATTATGTTGAAGTTCATGTTTAAAAGGATTTTTGAGTTATACATTTCCTTAAATGTTTATGTTTATTTATGAAAGATTCCGCTATATTTTTATCCTTACTGAGCATTTGAGATCACCCGTTTCAATGTTTTAATTTTTCCAGGATGTGATGAAGTATATTATGAATGACCTACAGGGATAGTATGAGGGGATATGAAGACATGATGTTTTTTTTGTTTTGTTTTACATTACAATGTAATGTAAGACTTATGAATGTATATAGTGTTTCCAATACTACTAAACTAATCGGTCCTTCGAGACTTGATCTTTTTTGATCATGCCAATGTTACGCAATAATGCACCAAATCTTGGTAACTGGGGTCGATGAATTATAGTTGGTATCAGAGGAAGTTTAATACTAACCTTGGAAGCTAGATTTTGATAAACTCTGATTAGAGAACATAGACCTAAGATAAACGTTAAGGATTTGTTTAGAAGAACTTCCTAGAATTTTGGTATTATAGAAATTTTGTGAGTTTTCTGAGAAATACATCCTTGTCTGGATATGATCAGGTCGAGGTGGCTTTGGCACAGATGTAACTAGGTGTAAAACCCGAAAACATCGCTTTGAGCTAGACTCGAACGGGAACTAGTGCACGGAAACGGGCCTTGCTGCACTCTTGGTTACGACACTCCCAGGGGATATCTTTGGATAATTCTGATTTTTTTTACAAACAATTATGAAGGATTTATGAGTATATACTTCCACAAGGAAAACATTTCTTTTTATGATTATGGATTATATCCATAAATAGTTCAATTTATGTTAAGTGTTTTACAAGTACAGAATTATGTATTTTTATTCATAAACTGATCTAGTTTATTCCATTGTTTAGAAATGGCGCCTAGTGGAAGGAATGGAAACCGTATCAATGCACGCACTCCATGTAGGGATTTACCTCCTACCCAAGATAATTATTGTGGAGCTGGAGAAACAACTGGTGCTGATCAACTTATCACCATACTGGGACAACTCACTCAGGTTATGAATAATAACCTAACTCGTATGGAGCACCCTGATCCGCAATGTGGAGGATCAATGTTAGACCGCTTCATGTGGCAACAACCGCCAACATTTAATAGGGGTACAAATCCATTAGTATCTGAGCATTGGATGAACTCCTTAGAGAAAATATTCCACCCCTTGGGGAGTAGCGAAAGGGAAAAGGTTGTCATGGCATTGTACCGGCTCACTGGAGATGCTGATCAATGGTGCTCGCTGATTCAAAACACGAAAGAAGATGAAGAAGTATCTAATATGGAATGGAGGGAGTTCAAAGATCTTTTCTCGGAAAAATACTTCCCTCGTGACCATAGGGAAGATATGGAAAGGCAATTTCTGAGTTTGAGGCAGAAGGAGGATGAGAATGTCGTAAAGTATGAGGCTAACTTTACAAGGTCAGCAATACATGCTCCAGATTATATAGGTAACCCAAGAAGTAAGATATATCGTTTCTTTTATGGGTTAAAACCGTTTCTACGTCGAGATTTAGTATCACAATCCTTCTCATCATACGAAGATATTGTCTCGTGTGCTATCAAGACAGAAAAGGAATTATCTAAGTCCTATGACAACAAAGTAAAGCAAGAGAAGAAGAGAACGGTGGAATAAGAGACAGATAAAGGGAAAAAGGGAAATAAGGATTTTCTATTATGTGATAATTGTGGGAAGAATCACCCCGGTGCTTTCCTAAAAGGAATGGGATTTTGTTATAAATGTGGAGAAAAAGGTCACCAGGATCGTGATTGCAAGGGAAAGAAAGTGGCTATCAATTTTGAATGCTACAATTTTAGGGAAATGGGGACTTATGCAAATGAATGTCTTAAGCGTCAGGGAGACTTACCTCAGAAATGGCCAAGAGATCAAGGCCAATATTATGCTGTTACTACTGTTGAAGCGAAATAATTAATATATTGGTGCTTTTGGACTGAAGGATTATATTCAGGTTATAAGAATAATATGATTATACTACAGTACTTGTTGTTCTCATTAAGGTTTTAATATGATGAAGGTAATCATATTTTTAGTATGTGAAAATAAGAGAAACTTTACTTTGTTTGGGGAATCTGAGGTTACAATTGATTTTGGAATTTAGAGACCTTTTAGAGAAATTCTGGACATAGGTATTTTGGATAACTATAAAGGTTGGAATGAATTAAGTTGAACTTTGGATAGTATTGTTTAAGGTTAAGACATTTCTGAAGATTATTTTTGGAATATTATAATACTATACTTTTAGGAAAAGGACAACCTGCAGGTTGGGGGATAACCCGTCACATCGGAAAAAGCTGCAGGAATCAAACCCACAACCATAGTGTGACAGGCCTTTATTACCTATCACTAGCCTACAAGAAGTCCCTGGTTATTACAAAATATTTTTCCTAATCTAAATGGTATGTGTTAATATTTTTAACGTTGTACGATTAGGATAAATATAATATTTTTGAGTTCTATTATCTTTTTGAGTGAAAGATGAGTTTGTGGTCGAAATTATATGAAGGTTGAAACTCTACTTGTCAAGCATAAATATATATATACCTATCTCTTATTCTATGAATAAATTAATTCTTAAACTTTAGTAAAGGGATATTAAAACAAAAAAATGTGTTATCCTAATACCTTATGTCTTGTTGAACTTATAATATTTTAAATCAACATAGATTGAAGGCTTTGAGGCCCTCAATTTTACACTTGTTTTTGATTTATGACCTCAATCACTCCCAACAAATATTTATGTTTTTCCTCCAATTATATGTCTCTAATTTCCACCAATGTTCTCCTTATCGAGATCATAATTTGGTGGTGACTTTTTGATTTCCCTTTCCCTCTTATTAAGGCTAAAGTTTATTAACCTTATTTCCGATGTGGGTTTTCCACAAAGGTATTTTCTATTTTCAACCTTTTATTTTCAAAGAAAAATTTCGAATTACGAGGACACAATTTATTGAAGGATGGGAGAATGTAACACCCCGAGCTTCCACAATATGCTACACTTTCTATAATGCAATAGCTTGTATTGTACCCAAGTTCGAGATTCTAACACACCGCGACCAATCAAAATAGCCATTATGAATAGTAATACCCACTTTTTGAGATTATATATATTTTATATTTCAAAATGGACTTCATTTTTGGATTCGTAATATTGAAATTAGCCTATGTTGATTTTTTGGTATTTTTCTGAGAACTTCCAATTTTTTTGTGAATAGTGAAAAATACTTAAAAAAAACTTTTTTAATCAAAATAATTAATAGTGATAAATTATTATATTGAGTGGGTTTAAAGTATAATTATAATATAATTTTACCATTTTATCCAATGGTGGTCATTAGAATTAATTTCACTTTGAAATTGGACATAAACAATTGCCAATCTTTTGATATATACTGTTTCTTAAAAACACGCTATTTGTTGTGACAGCAGGAATTAATTATAAAATTAATTATTGAAACTTATATGTTTTGAATTTTTTAAAATAGAAATCATTTTTGAAATCGGAATATCAATTATAGATTAGGGTGAAATTTTAGCATTGTTCTGAAAAACATCAATTTTTAATGAATAGTGAAACCACTAAGTGGTAGTTAAAAAAACTGATTTTTAGTTTAAATGAAACATTACCACTTCTGTGATTTTATTTTCAAAAATCCAACATACATGGTTGTCATTAGGAAGTAAAATGAGGTTCAATGGGATTAAAATATTTTTTTGGTGAATAGTAACTTTTAAGTTTAATTAATCGCGATTTAAGGTAATTAGTGAAATTTAAGGTAAAAATGATATTATAAAAATATTAAAATACCTATACACTTGTCCTACCTTTATTGGATGAGTAATGGCCGACCAAAACAATCCATGGGTCAACTTCGGGACCCCATGGAGCCACTTGGGAAAGAAAATGACATTAATAACTTTTTATTTAAAGTAAAAGTAAAATTATCACAAACATGTGTTGTTTTACTAAAACATTTATTACATGGGGTTATATAAGTTAAATTTCTGACTATAAATATTAATTGGAAAGATAAATAGATTTACCACATCATTATATTTTTTTTATAATTTTTAGACATTAAATAAATTAAATTTGTTATGACACAATGATGATGAAGCGATTACCTCATTAATTAACGATTTAAATAAAATGGAAAGATAATGTAAAATATAAGGCTTAAACTTGTATAAAACCTATTTTATGAGAATATTTAAAACTCTTACCACCTTATCCTATAAATATATCATTTTTGGACCTTTTGAATCCGAAAAGCATTTCATAATAATGTAATATTTCATTACTTTCCAAGAGTGCCCCTCCTCTCCTCTTATAAAAGGCCCCCACCTCTACCACCTTATTCAAACCTTCAAGCCATTTGGATGAGCCAAAATATGCCCAAATACTCTTCCAAATTCCCTCTCTTACTCCAAGAATACTCACTTTTTGCAGAAGTCTTCCCAAGGAAGCCTTTGGCTCAAATCAAAAAGAGTTACCCGATTTTAAGGTAATGTATTCTCTTGTGTTATTTTGTTTTATTTTGCTTCTCCAACCCCCTAAACTCTTTTTATTCTTTTATTTTGTAACAAAACCAGTATACTCAATATACTTGGATGTTTTTACGAGAAGGATTTTATTTACACCTACACATACCTTCGTCTAATGGTTAAAGAACATATTGTTTCTGTGGGTGGCGAATTACTGCCTCACGAAACGATGATTGTTCAATATTCTTTTAAAACATATCATGGTGGCCATTATGATGACACTATTTTTATATATGATATATATTATGTTTTTGGTTTCCTTGTTATTCTGTATTTTTCATTTATGTCATCCCTTTATGATTTCCATTATGGGTAAATGCGATAATTTCATTTTAGGAAGTGCGGACTACCGCCCCCTCAAAGTGATTTGAATCGTTAATGCCATATGTGGGATGTATAAAGGATGAAGTAAATGATATTATATAAGATATTATACTGGAATTATAATATACATTTACATCATTATGATTTCATTCCATTAAATATGAAATAGAAATGAAAGTATCGTTCATGCGTACGTACGGCTTACCGTCTCCATGAACGGTGCATTTCATTTCTTACCTCTAAATGTTACGTAATATTATGAATGAATTTATATATTGGATATATATGATATATATGATATCTAAATCATGAATATAATTCTGGATATAATGGATATTTCACCACATGAACAACTTGTAATTATAAGAAGTTTATTTTTGACTCAAGTACCAAAGATCGACAAAATGACCATTATTAACTTAAATAATTACATATTGTTAATAACATGGTAATAAGTGATATAAAAGGAATAATAAAATTGAAAAAGGTTCTTAAGATACTATAAATTAACTCTAGTTTATTATTAAAGAGGTTAAAGAATGGTCGATTCAAGTCGGACACGAGGTAAGGGAACTTCTTAACCCAATTTCCATTCTTTGGGTTAATCTCCTACTTTCAAATTATGTCATGATATTATTATGTCCTATCTTGTATTTATAATTTCATTATGTGTACATATAGTGAATATACATAATAGATATATTTTATTTAAAAATTATCTTTTAAGGGACTTCGTCTCAATCTCCATTCATTGAGGCATATTTTGTTTAATACACAAATTTCTTTTATACGGTGTATAAACCCCTTTGACTTTAACGTTTATTCAAAAGGAATATTTTTATATGAAGTGTTTTACTAAACTAAAAAAAGGAACGTTTTTATTGTCGTAAGTATGCGGCGTCAATGACTTCTCCACCGCTGTGACCATTATTTGAGTTTCTGATTCCCCTACAAGCCATAACTTTTTTTTAAATTAAAAATAAATACAAAGTTTTAATTTTCTTTTTTATTTTGGTATTGAAAATGGTTTTGAAAGTGTTTTTATTATATCAATGTATTTTATTGATATCTTTTGATTGAAATGTGGAAATGCTATGTTTCCTTTATGCATGTTTTATGTGATACGATTATGTTATGGTTTATGATATGTTTAAACCTATTCATATGAGGAATGCGTTGGAATTAATAAGTGACGGGTGGAGCCTGCTATAGCTCCTCGATGAATCGGAAGGTATCATTAGACAAACTAGTGTATTGGAACGGGGCCTCGACAAAATCTTTTTTGTAGTGTTGGCACGAGGCCTTGGCTACGTGGTTATGATAGTCTGACATTATGGATTCCATCATTATGAAAGTGGTTATTGATATTGCATGTGATTATTTGACCAGTAGAATATCCATGTGAATAAGTAAATGGAATTATCTCATTTTACTTTTTCCATATTATGTTGAATTTCATGTTTAAAAGGCTTTTGTTTTAGTTATACATTGCCTTAAATGTTTATGTTTATTTATGAAAGCTTCCGCTATATTTTTATCCTTACTGAGAATCTGACCTCACCCCTTTCCATGTTTTCATTTTTCCAGTATGTGATGAAGTATATTATGAATGACCTGCAGGGATAGTATGAGGGGATATGAATACAGGATGTTTTTTTGTTTTGTTTTACTTTACGATGTAATGTAAGACTTATGAATGTATCTAGTGTTTCCAAGATTACTAAACTAATCGGTCTTTCGAGACTTGATCTTTTGTGATCATGCCAATGTTACGCAATAATGCACCGAATCTGGGTAACTGGGGTTGGAGTGTTACATGTTTAGGCCTTATTTCATGGTTTAACACTATTTCAACCATTTTACCCTTACATAGGTAAAGAATATTTGTATACAGTTACAATACATAATGACCAAAAATTTAAGGGAGATACTTACTGGAAATAAACCTAATGATTCCAAATATGGAAATAATTTTTCATGGTTCAAATTATATAATTGGAATAAATTAATTTAAGATAAAAATGAAAAATGCAACGAATTGTTTTTCATAGAAAAATGTGTTTTTAAGCCAAAAAATTAAATTATACCAAAATAAAGTATAATTTTTATTCCTATATAATTAATTAGATTATTTTTTAATTAAAGTATTCTTATGTTATATTATGTTCAAATTAGAAACATAATGATAATTTTAAATTACTTTTTTTAATGAAAATAATTAATAGTTTCGCAAAAAGCTATATCTTTTACAACTCACTTAAACAAATATTTTCTGAAAAATAAAAAAAATCATTATAAGATAATTTCTTACATTTTGATTTATGAAATTATTTTCATTTATTTCAAACTAAATTTTCAAATTTTATAAATTAAACTTTTAATTAAAACCATATAATACATGAAAATGAATTTAGTAAGAATACAATAATTTTTTTTAATGAAAAATTAATTAATATTCGTATAATTAATATAACCATATAAAATATAATTCATGAATTTTAATAAGGAATTATATTAATTTACTATTACATGGGTTTTCATATTCTTACCCCCATTTTTAAATTACATCCTTACAATTTTATTTACTATTTAATCAGGTGGGGATGTTTTCCTTTCACAACATTTTCAAATTCCAATGTTACTTCTTCAATCTTATGGGTTTTACATCAAAAAATTACATGATGAGTCACCTAGTTCTATAAAAAATCCTATTTACGATCAAGGATATTATTTGGTAGTTCTTCATATGAAATATTATCTTCCAACTATACTGCCTAAGGGATCAAAATATGAGATGCGTATGCCACATGTTTTTTTAATAATGAAACATGAAACACATCATGTAGTTGGGATTAACTTGGTGAAAGTTTAATCGGTATGTAAATAATAAATGTTTCTCTAGGATTTCATATGGTTTTATGAACCGTTGACTTAACATTCCATTTTTACCATAATCAATAACACTTTTCCATTGTGATGCTTTAAAAAAAACATGATCACCTACCTCGAATAAAATATATTTCCTCCAATTATCTGCATAACTTATCTACCTACTATGATACATCTTCATATATTATTATACCATATTCAACTTATCAACCCTTTATTATACCAATTATGGTCCCAATAACTTTATTTTACCTACTTTTTCTCAACAAGCTAGAATCTGACATCGATTTCCATATAATTAATCAAAAGGTTCCATCTATATACTAGAGTAAAAACTATTATTATAAGAACATTTAACTAATAAAAAATGTTAATCATAACTTAAAAGGTAATACATTGATCAAGATATAATCATATGTTCAATATTTTGAATCATTCACTCTGACTATCTATCAGATTGATGATGAAAAGTTATTATTCAATTTAATTCATTGCTTAATGATTTATAAAGGCCTTTATAAAAATTAGAAGTAATAATATGATCATGATTAGACATAATTGATAAAGTGACTCCTTATAAGCTAATTATCTCTTTGATATATAATTTATGAATCATATCTAGAGACATAATATCCTGAATTGTTAGGAAGTTTATAGATATAGTAAATCGATCAATAATAACACAAATTGTATTATTACGAAAATATTTATTTATATTACCAATATGAAATTCATGGATATATTTTATCATTTCCACTCTTGCACTGGAAAAGGGTGAATCATCCCATTTCATAATTATAATTCAACTTTAACCTATTGAAAAGTAAAAAATTTCATTGTAAAATTTTCAATATATTTCTTCATTCTATCCCACCATTAATACTCTCAAAGGTATCTATATAAATTAATGTTGTTGGGATAAACAGAAAATTGGGAAATGTATGGAATACATAAATATTTTCCAAATATCAAAAAAACATCATTTTCAACGTTAAATTCGAGAAACTTACATTTCTTTACAAGTTACACCTTTTATTTCAAGTCATTGTCTTATTTTTGAGTTTTCTTAATTCTGTCTAACAAAGAAGATAGAATTGACACCTAAAAAGAAGTGGAAGTTACTGTATGAATAATTTATAGACCATCATTCCTTAAATCATTTACCAAAGGATAATGTTTTAATGTTATCATATTTAAATACATTATCTTTTCAACTCAAAGCATCAAAAAAGTTTCTTTTCTTGGGTGGTAATAAATCAAGAAATTGTAATGTTTATTAGTTTGATCCATCTTATATGCCTCATATTCAACTCTATCTAAGTGGCTATATACTTCTTAGTTTTATGATCAGTATATATTTTTAACTTTACTCTATATAAATTATGTATCTATATTTTTTAAGAAATTCCCATGAACATATATTTTAAGATGATTTGTATGATAGTTTATCTCCTTTTGTTTCATTTGACATAAAGAATAATAATTTACCTAATCATTATACATCAGAACACAACCAATTCCCTTAAAAATCACTAAAGATGGAAAATTAACCATTTCTAGAGGGAAATACCTGAACTCTATTGCTCAACAATCTTTTTTATGTTTCTGGAAACATTCATCACACGATTTAATGCAAATGAATTTAACTCTTTTTGAGTTAAACTTTTTAGGGGGATGGATAATCGATGATGGATTTTAGAAAAATGCTAATAGTAACCCTTATTATAAGAAATTTATTAATCTATGTAATAGTTTTTGGACTTGGAAATTCTTCAACAACTTTAGTTTTAATAGGGTCGATATTTATTCCATCATTAAAAATAATACTCCTGAGGAAAGAAATCGTAAGGTTTATTTCATGATCCTCAGGAATTATACAATAGAAAAAAATTTCATCATTAAACACAATGACAAATTTATCAAAATTGTAATCGAAAAATATATTCATAAAATCAATGAATGTAACTATTGAAATAGATAAACCAAAGGGAATAACCACAAAATCATAATTCCCATATCTAGTTCGAAACACCAACTTCAGAATATATTCTTCCTTTACCATCAATTGATGGTACCCAGACTAGAGATCAATCTTCATAAAATACTATGCCCCCTAAAGATTTATTTGAGGAAAATGATACTTATTACTAATAGTAATGTTATTCAAGTATCTATAATCAACAAAAATACTCATTAAACCATCTTTCTTTTAAAAAAATAAAATAATATCACCTAAGGGTGTCCATGGGTCGGGTCGGGTTGGGTCAGGGTGTTTTTTGGGACGGACCCAATCAAAATAAGGGGGGGTCGGGTCGGGTCAGGTTCGTGTTACTTTCTGGGTTGGACCCGACCCGACCCAACCCATATTGGATCGGGTTGGGTCGGGTCGGGTCAGACAGGTTAGGGGGAAAAATCATCTCCCAGTGGTGATCTCACACATGCGATGTCTTCTTCATACCTCCTACAACTCAACCCAACCCGGTCACAGTTACTGAGTGTGGCGTAGCAGTGATGGAGTGAAAGTAAAGTAGCGGTGATACCCTAGCCAACACATGATGATTATAATCGGACACCTAAAGAGCAAGGATGGTGTTCAAGTAAATTGAGGATCTCAAATCAGACGTTGAGGTTAAGGATCTAAAATCAAAGAAGGAATGGAGGAGTTCGGAGGTAGAAAAAACCCTATAATTTCATACACCCTAAATCCAATATCAAAATAGAAAACAAAGTAGGAAAAAATGATCGACCAACCTTGTACCTTGAATCAACATGAGAAATAAGCTTACAAGTAGGGAGCAGCGAACAAATCCAGTCTGTTGAAATCAGGAGACGGCATGCGCCTTGCAAGGACCAGCGGTGGATTCGATCTAGGGAGGAGGTCGGGTTGGTCGATCTACGGACAAAGGGTGTCGGGCAGCTGATCATGCGGAGGAGGCAAGAATCAGTGGAGGCGATGGCACATGTGGATGACGGAGATGGCAATGGTGTTGGTATGGACGTTGCAACAAGAATCGGTAGCGACTCTGTTGGCATGGACGGTAGCAGCACAACAAGAAGCGGTATAGCGATGGTGGGAGGCGGGGGGGGGGGGGACTCGGGAGAGGTGGTAGTGATGGCACGGGTGGGTGGGTGGATGAAGACGTCGACATGGATGAATTGGATAGTTTACGGCGGTCTGAGGGATGGATGATAGGGCAGCGTCTGCAACACGATGATAGCCCGAGTGAGGGAGGAGTTTTTGGGGGAGACGATGTCGGTCCTTCGTATTAGGGTAATAGGGTTGGCTCGACTCAGGTGGGTGGATATGGGAGGCGAGGCGAGGCAGCAGCAGTGATGGGCGGACGGGTCACTTGGGTTGGGTCGGGTCATAAACCCCTAAACCCTTAACCCGACCCAACCCGTGTATGGGTCAATCCAACCCGACCCAACCCATCCATATTTTACATGTAACCCTACCCAACTCGACCCAACCTGGTCGGGTCGGGTTGGGTCCATCGGGTTGGGCCGGGTTTGGACACCCCTAAAATCACCCCATAGTGTAGTGTTTGGATGAATGAAACCTTTATCAAGAATCTCTTTAAACATATTTTTCAATTCCAAAATCATTATTTGAGCAATTTGATAATGGGGTTTTGAAATTGGTTTAGAATCAAGCATTAAGTTAAAAGTAAATTCAACCTCCTACTCATGAATAATACCCAGAATGGTCATTATGAAATACGTACATATATTCATTTATAACTATAAAATCACTAATATAAAACCAAGAGGTGTTACTTTCTTGGTAGTGATATTATGGTTGATTTTCCCTTGGGTTTTGGGTGTTTATGATTGAAATTTTGGGGTTTTAGGAGTTTTTATAAGGGTGAACAGTTAGGTGTATGGTTTGGAAACTATGTAGTAGAAACAACATATAATGTGTAGTGGTTTTCAAAGGGGATAACGTGGATTTCACATAGTTAAGGAAACAATTCTAGTAAACCTTTTAGCCTTATGGGTGTGAGAAAGTAGTTGAAGCATGGTCTGTTCATGGTAGGGGAAACCATGTGAGAAAAATATGAATCAACTAGGTCTTGAGATAGTCTCAACTGCACAGTTAATGCATGGTTTGAAGAACTGTGTGAGAAAACTAGGTGACATGATCAAGTTGGGGTATTTGGGTAATTTCACATTCATTTTAATTGGGTTTTCCACTCCAAGCCACCCCAATTTAAACCACATGACCAACGAATCTCCCATGGGGTTCTCCCACACATGTTTTCTCATCTTTTGGTTCTTTCATTATTTTTTTTATCAAGATAGAAAATAAATTAAAGATTTCAATGAATGAATCAGTAACCTTACTTTGTTCCCTAAATAAGAACCCCCACACTTCTTTCTTGCAATTTAAATCATCCCTTCTACATGATTCCCATTACCCCCACACTTTAACTTTAAAACATCATTAAATTACTAAGAAGATGGTAAGAATGGATAAAAATGGCTTGAAATGTGGCACATTCCTAACAATTTCCCTCATCATTTCTAAGGGATAAAGAAGGATTGATGTAATGGTGGTATTTTAAGGATAAGTGATTTTTTAAAAGAAACCAGAATCAATTTAAATGTTTTTTTTCACATTCATAGATATGAAAAGTTCAAATGAAAGTTCTTGTAGGTTGCATATCCCATTATCAATCAAGAAATATTCTCAAAAGTAAAATATTAAGTACTTGGACTATAAATTCTCTTGGGAATGAAAATATGGTTTGGGTCAATCACTAATGGCATGATTAATAATAAAAAATCAATTCGCATGATTTTTTTAAATTCAAAGCATGATTTTTTTGGGAAATTTTATTTACATAAATCATCCAATTACTTCAAATCATGATCCCTCATTTTAATATCGATGTTTAACTTTAACCATCAAATTTTCTATTTTACTCATTCAATCATATTATTAATGAAATCTAAAACATGGAATCATAAGATTCCTAAGAAACATAGGTATCTAAGATTAGTCACGTAAATCATAATTCATGTATAGACATGCAATTTGATCTTTAAATATCAAAACATGTTTTGGACAAAAATGAAGGGAGTTTAAAATATAATCATTAAAATTGAACTACGTTTTCCATGAAGTTTAGTCCTCTTACCTCGATTACCATTAAGGGGATTCCTTGTTCCATAATGAACCTATATAATAAAATTACTCAATTAAAATCATGGATCATGTCATTTAAGCTCAAAAATATAAGAGGGAGTGAGATGCATGATGGACCACTTTCTTAAGAAATGAAATTGAAATCTAAATTCATAAAAAGAAAATGAAAATAGATAATGCTTGGTATGAACCCCAAAGTGGGTGTTGGATTTTTAATACCGATCACTACTGGAAATATGATCTATACCAATGGTTTTGGGAAAACCGTTGGAATAGTTCACCAATTTGGACCTATAATAATTGTTTGGACAAAACCGTTGGTATAGGTCACTTATATGGACCTATACCAACGGTTTTGGACAAACTGATGGTATAGGGGGACCTATACCAATGCTTTTTCCAAACCGTTGGTATAGGTTCACTAATTTGAACCTATACCAATGTTTTGGCCAAAACCATTGTTATAGGTCCATTATAGAGACCCTATACCAACGGTTTGTCCAAACCATTGGTATAGTTCCCAAAATCAAAGAACCTATACAAACGGTTCTCAAAAACATTGGTATAGGTCTTTACCGATGGTTTTGAGAACCATTGGTATAAGTACATGTATTTTTAATGGAATCTTCTTACAGCAGACATTAAATAAATCAAAATTTAAAATACTTATGATAATACATTTATATATATATAATTATAAAATTATGTTCACAAAAGTAAGTTAGGTTAGTGGTTAGGTCTTTCAGTCACAAATAGGAGGTTCTGTGATCAAAACCAACCGGATGATTATTTTTTGAATTACATATACCAACGGTTTATGGAAACATTGGTATAGATTTTCATATTACTTATACCAACTGTTTTCAAAACTGTTGGTATAGGTTTATACCAAGGGTTTCCCCAAAACCGTTGGTATAGAACTATCCTCCCGACTTACATGGAAACGGTTCTCTAAACCATTGGTATAGCCTATACCAACGGTTTCGAGGCCTATACCAATAGTTCCAAACTGTTGGTATAGGGTATTTTTCCAGTAGTATCTAGAGGGTAGTACCAGCTGTTATCCAAAGTCTGATGGTGGATGAAGCCTCATTGATTTGAACCACCACATGTAGATTTTCCCAGCTTGTGCATCATCCTTCATAGTGGGGAATGATCCATGGATAAAGTATACATGATCCCCCTTCATAATTAGGTAAAAATTACATGGAGGGTGTAACATGAAGTATAAATCATCCTCTTTCTTGTTTTCTACTTGTGAATACTTCTCTTTCTCTTCTAGTGATGGATCAAAATGAGATTCATGAATTGAATGGTCAAAAGCAAATTAAATAATAATTTTCTCTTGAATAAAATTTAAATTTGAATTTTTAATAAGTAATTTGTCCTCTTCAATGAGATCAGTCTCTTTTTAGATTTTCTCAGGCTCAGCAACATGGATTTTGTGATGGGGATCCTCAAATGCATGATTATTAAAACAAGGGAGCTCCATGTGTTCCTCAGAAGGTAAATTTCTAGTTTCTTCATCATCCTTTAAGACATATATATGATTGTCTCAACCTGTATAATCAAAACAGTCTAGAGTGATGCACAATTTAGTTTCAGTTAAATTAGGAGACATATAGTCAAAGAATGTTTTAACTCTGTGAGTTGCTTCAGTTTCAATCACTACCTTATTGGTAAGTTCTTCTTGTAGTATATTCTTAGTGGATGGAGGTAGGTAGTGGGAATCCTCTATATTTTCTTCAAATTTCATCAATTGGGTGGCTTCCTATTCTTCTATAGTTATAGTTACATTCAATGTCACTATGTTTTCTACCTGGTAAGGACTGAGGGGATCATGTTTTCCCTCATACTCATTTTAGAAGACATCCAAATCTTTTCAATATCAAACAGTTAGAGAAATAGACAAGTTATCTTCATATAAAATTCACACAATATCATCATGGTATTTTTGGATTTATATCTCTATATGGTTGGGTTATGGAAATTCCTCAGACTACGCCTCTACCTCTTTGATGTCTTCAGTAAAATTGGGTAGCTTTGATGGTACTTCCTTCATGGACTTCAGTCTTTGATAATCCATTTTGACTTTATCAACCATATCATATAGTTTTTAAAATTAAATTTTGTTCATTGTCATTTATCATAATCTTGGTTAGGTCAGTGAGTTATCAATCTTTTGTTGGAGAGCCACCTCTTCAGAATTTTGAATTTCTGGGTTTTCCAAATAAGAGTGATTGTTCCACAAATTGAAAAAAATTTCATTTGAAAAAATCATGATTTTTTTTAGTTTTATAGTTTTTTTGTTTTACAAAATATATAAAATATATGAAAAATTTGAAAATAAAAAAAGTAAATGAACTAAGTATTGGATCCCCAGAAACTACCCCATGTTTTGATGTACACTTATTATGGGGAGTAGAAAATGAAAATTACTTTTCCTAATGTAGTACAGAGATTGACCAGGGTCATCTCACTTGAAGAGATTTTTATTTTCTTCACCTACTTGTTCTAAAACGCCTAAATTATCCATTTTTTTGTTTTCATTAATTTATGAAAAAACTAATAAATATTTTTGTGTTTTTGATTAATGAAATGAAAAAATTTAAATTTAAATTCAAACTTCCATGTGATTTTAAACATAATGAGGTAAAGAGTAAAGAACGTGGTTTTGGGTTTGTTTTTTAGTTCAATAATTATCATCCTTTATAAGATTGATTTAAGATTGATAATCCAAACATTAAATATCATTTTTTTCACTTACATTATTTATTTATAAATTGTGGAAATCATTGAATGCTTACAAAATCACAATTCCACCTCATCCTTTAATCAAGTTTATTGACACACCCTGGTCAAGGGTGTACGATCTTATAGGACCCGACTCTATCGATGTTGTTTCATCAATTAGTTATCCCAAATCAATAATATGAAGAGTGAATAAATGGATAGAGGGAAAATATATCTAAATAAAATAATATAAATAGTTTTATTTTCATGTCATTGGGGGACAACTACCACATTAGGGACATTTGTCTCACCCATGCGTGTTACTCAAATCTATAACAAATATAAATTAAACTTAAAAAAACAAGAAGATCACCTTGAACCCCAAACAATACTTAGGACCAACCGATCATTTTTGAGAGTAAGTGATCACTTTGTGGAATAGGAATAACGAAAAGAGAAAATAAATAAAATAAAATAAATAATATAATATAAAATAAAAGAATCGTGGATGAGGAATAAATAAAATAATAAAATAAAAAGAGAATTAGGATTAGAGAGAGATAAATAAAATAAAATAATAAAAGGAAAAAAATAAATTAAAAATAATAATAAATTTATATAAAATATAAATAATGTTAAAATAATAATAATAATAATTAGAATAAGTATGATTAATAGAAGAAGAGAGGATAAAGAAGGATGGTGGAGACAATTAAAATTTAAATGATGCATGAAATTTATTTAATCTAAATGAAATGTTAAAATAAAATTAAAAACTAAACTAAAAATAAGATAAATTAAATAAAACAATTAAAGGAAAATAAAATAGTGAAAATTATCTCCCTTGGTATAGGATCCTCCAACCTGCGTGTCAACTGATGGGTCCTTGGAAAGGGGAAATGCCTCATTTTTATAGGTTCTAAGGGAGAGGGGTTAACCTCATTCGGTGGGATAGATCTTGGGGATCTTAACCCCCCCAAATACCCATGTTGAAATTGGAAATACTCATGGATCATGAAAATTTAAATTTTTATATGTGGACTTGATCAACGTGGTGAAGGTGGCCTTCCTTGGCATTTGGTGTACACCTAGGTAATTGTTGTGCATGAATGGTGATAATGGATAAGGCATCCTAGGTGGATCAATATGTACAAGGCATGAGGTCGTGCCTCAATGTGGAGGTGATGGAATCCCGTGGTGATGTCAGGTCCTCCCTTGATTGTATGTGGTGGTGAGCAATCGACATTGACGGTATTTGGGTGCAGGGCACTTGAATTCATAAGAAAGTAGTGGGGGGGTGCTCCTCTATCCTCCAACCTTCTCAATGGCCAAGATATATTTAAAGTGGTGTAAATGGGGGACTCTAAACTTCAACAGAAAGAGCTTGTGGTTTTTAGGTGATGGAGAAATTTCTAGTGACGTCTGGGGTGTGGGAATGGTGGTGATGGATTTTTATGGTGATAGAAGGGCCTTCTAGGTAAGGATAAGGAAAGTGAATGAACATATTGGTGTTATAGAGTGAAAGTGGGGTGGGAGAGAAGTGGAAGGTGTTAGAGTGTGGTAGTTCATAGCAGAGATCATGTTCCACATCGAAATGGGGACCCAAGTGGGCTCCCTTATAAGATTGGTCACGAGTTCTCCACAATAATGAATTCAAAAGGGGTGTTGGAGGATGCCCCTCGATGCTATAGACTGCCCCATCATAGGTAGTATCTCCTCCCACAGTCGTGCGAGCTTGAACACTATATGGATATTCAATCTTCATCCTACTGATGCGCCCATGAGATTTCACCACCCACAGGTCGGTGCATGGCTTGATGCCTCGTACACCGGAGCCTATTGGGCTGGACCTAATGGGGCCGGTATGGCTAGGTAGCCCCTTTGTAGGACACCTATGTTTCATGTGGGCTTATATTGAAGGATATCCTATGATGGCCTAAATTTTTAGCAAACACACATAAAAAGAGTTATAAAAAAGTAACAAAACCTAAAAATTCCATCAAATATTATAAATAAAATTAAAACTCTTTTATTTCATTTTAAACCATTTTCATTGTACAATTAAAACTAACCATTTTACTAAAAAAATGGGAATACTGGATTTTAAAATTGAAAAACCTTCAAAATTCATTGATATATGAATTAAAATATGAAACAAATTTATTTCATTCACTTAACATCTTTCTATAATGATCATTGAAAAATGGGAATGTTACTCATGCATAGGTACAACTTACAATATCTATGATTGTAACATTCATTAATTTTTCATAACCATATTTCATGATTTTTTGTACATGTATAATTAATGTATAAATATAATAGTTATTTCATGATTATTATTCTTAATATTATTTAATAATGAACACTTTGACCTTATTTGACCTACCAAATTCTTTTTTACATATACCAAATAATGTCAAAACACCCAACACAAACTTAATTTTTTAATTCATTGTATACAAAATTGTAATAAGTGAAATAAAATTAATAATAAAATAGGAGAAGGTTTAAAAAAAAATAAATAATTAAAATAATTTTATTATTCTAGAAGATAAAAACACACATGAAAATTCGGGCTCAAGGTACGAGATTTCTTGTCTCACTTTTCATTTCTGCAAGACTTATTCCATACTCACCACTTATTTATTTTGTATGGTGTATATACTTCCCTTTGACATAATATATCATTAATTTCATTTATTCCATGATATTAAAAGTTTCAATTGATGTTATCCTTTCATGGATCTTATGATTCAAAAGATACACAGTTAATAAGGGGGTTTCTTTTCTTACTTTTATTTCTTTGAGAAATATTCCATATTCACAAATTATTTTTGTTGTGTGGTGTATATAATGGCCATGAATGTATTTTATTATTATTCTCATTAAATTCATAGGGTTTTAAATCTCTATTTTAGGATCTATATTTTATGGGGTTTATGTATTCAATTTTAGAAAGGTAGTAATGGATTTTTTTCACAATTTTTCTTCCTTTTGATGTTTGTTATATTAAACACCAATATTGATTTAAAAGGTGTATATAAAACCCCTATAACATATAATAATTGAAATTATATATTATAATTTTATTTAATGTTTTGTTAAATGTCATTCTTTCATGGGGCTTATGACCGTTTCAAAGTGGTATAGGACACCTTGAATGTTTAATGATTATTTTCCTCAATAATATTTTTAATGATCTTTTCCACAGGGTAACATTGTTTCAAATAGATATTTATTGAAGCTAGCTCTTTTAAATGGGTTAATCATGTTTTAAGGAGATTATTATGGACCTATTTGCTTTATATGAGATAACCATGTTTCAAAGATATTGTTACAAAACCCATTTATATTCCATGAGATAACAATGTTTCAAAGATATTGTTATGGAACCAATTTATTTTTCACAAGTTAATCGGGTTTTATATAGATTGACATTAATCCCATTTATTTTATAGGGATTTATTAGGTTATAAATGAATAATGATTGTTTCTATGAGTTTTATGATGAAATTATTTTATTCATGAAATGGTACTTGATGATTATATAAAAAAGGTGAGCCCGATATAGCTTATATCATGGTTTGAGCCCTATTATATCTCACAGGTGGGCCTAATATATCTTATATGAAGGTTTGATCTGCATTAGAGATTTTTAGAAATATGTGATCCTGATATAGCTAATATGAATTTTTGAGCCCCATTGTAGCACATGGGTGATATCGATATAGCTTATACGAAGGGTGATCCCCATTATAGATATCTAAATCATTGGTTAATGATAATGTTGGAATTCTTCAATATGGTTCTCCTAATTAAATTTTTTTTGAAAGTGTTTTGTTAATATGATTCTCTAAGTCACTTGAAAGAGTTTTAATTTCTCGTTATGGGTTTTAAGGATTTTCTTTGAGAAAAATGCGTGTATGTTTTTCATGTGAAAATGTTTTATTTCAAATTCGCTAAGAAATTTGAAGATAAAGGTAAAAATTATATGAGTTTTAATATTTTTACTAAACTAATTGTTTCCTTTCTTTTTATATACCTTACTGAGGTTTTGTGCTCAACCTATGTTTTAAAAATTCTTTCATAAGGTCTAATGATGTGTAAGTGATTTAAAGAATTCAAGTTGAAAGTCATGGAGATTTTCCATGAATGTAAATAATGATTTATTTTTAAAAGTTTTATATCATGGGAATAATGGATACTAATATCATGACCTGACTCAAGATGAGGATCGATCAACAACTACCCCAAGCCCAACTCCATAGGCCAGGGGGTGGAAACAAGCACTGAAGACATAACTAACTCAGAGAATCCTTTTCCTAAGTAGCTTTACACACAAAAAAATATTCATATTGACGAAAATGTATATAGGAATATAGTAAAAGAAGAAAAAATGTTAATGGAATAACCATGGATGAAAAACCTCTAAACAATATAAGAGTATGGTAGTAAAACTGAAATGTAAAGGGAAAAAATAAACCCCCAACCAAAATATATGTCCCAAATAGATAAAACTGGAAAAGTAAAATACTGAGAGATCACAGTTACTGATCTCCATAATGAAACCACCATACATGGTCCAAAGTACAAGGTATCTATAAGATCCTCTAAATTCATCACTGACCTATCCTATATCTGCATAAGGCACGAAACGTTCGAGAAAATCCCATTCAGGGGTGGATATATACATACCAATTAGGACACCCCAAAAGAGTAAGGGGGAGTATTAAGAGATAAAATAGAAATTATAAAGACATTAGATGCAAGGTACAGTCTTATAGAAAATCTCAACCTAACGAAGAGTGAAAGTAATCTTATCTAAACACAAAAGGATCAAAACAATGAGTAGATGAACTACAAATAATGTCTTCCCCACCTATATAAGTAGAGTATACTCATCCAACCATGAGGATCTAAACATGAAAAGAACATGTCATACCCCACATGTCTTCTAATCTTCTATAAGTAGAGTAACTAAATCCAAGGTTTTGATACAGAAGGGTATTGTTTCTGACGCTTTCACCGCGGTGTGTGTGCATCTGCCACGTAGAGGACATGCGTCTGTTGCCCCGTATTCCTTCTTTCCAAAGGCGGGAAACATTTATTCCATGTTCAAGGATGTCTACTCCTTGATTGAAATGGGATGATGGGATGTCGGTTCTTCAATCCATGGATTCATCCTTAGAGCTTGTCACCTAGTCTGGGTCTCCCTCATAGATTTAAGACATGGTTCATGAATCTATTCCTAGTGCCATATCTTCATGGACACCAGTTAATTACACTGCTTCTATTGGGACATTCCAAGGGGTCCAGTCTGGGTAGAAACCTTCGGTTAGGAGAGTAGTCACATTGAGGCATCACTGGCGTGTCTTGATGATGGTATTCTGGTGTGTTTGTCTTCTATCCCTTATTATAGGGCTTCTCGAGGGCGCAGAAGCCCGAGGCATCCCACATCGAACGTGGGGAATCGTATGCCATCGGCATGTATCTGAGTTTTTCCTCAGCTTCCCATGTTTAACACAGGGTATGCCGCAAGCTTACTATCTAGTAGAGATGGATCAGACTGATCAGAACACTAACTAGAGTGGATCAGATTGAGTAACCCCCTAAAGGGAACACCAATATTAGGGCCAGCACGTGGGAAGCTTCTCAAATTCTATGGAGAGGAACAAAGTGGCATGATATCACTGAGATGTGGCAGCCTGGGTAAAGATCAGGATGGGTGATGAAAGGTCTTGGACTTCATCTTGGAAGAGACTTCCTACATATCCCCGAGGTGGGGAATCAAAGTCCACGTAGTTCAGTGGGGCGATGGGACACCTAGGGAGGCGACCCGTGAGAGTGGGCACATGGAGGGGACTCGAAAGAAGTGGAGCCTCCGAGTTGGGGCATGAGCTTCCCGAGACATGTGGGCTCAAGGGGGAGATCAGGATGAGATGTGGGTGATGGTATTGAACCTCATTAAGGCTTCCTACATATCCCCATGGCAGGGAATCAAAGACCATGTAGTTCAGATATATAGTTTAACGTCATACGGGACGAGGGTGATCCTAACATGGAAGAATTATCAGGTGTTGGGCTTGAACCTCTTGGAGGCTACCTACATACCATGCCTTAACATGGATCAATTTCCCCATAGTTCGGAAAGGTTGGGGCTTACGCTCTAAGATGACCCAAGGTGTTGGTGAACCAATGCAAAGGAGGTCGGAACAATCGAGTTTTGGGCTTGAACCTCTTGGAGGATACCTACGTACCTTGCCTTAGCACGGATCAAAGTCCACTTAGTTCGGGAAGTGCAGTTTAAAATCATGCGAGACAAAAGGGGGGCATGCACTTTAACGTCATGCGGGATGAGTATGCCACTGTCAATGCTTGCTCTAATCCCACGTGAGCCATGCTCGGTGTGACAAACAAGAGGCTGCAAAGACCTGGTGATCAGGTTGTGAAAGGTGCGTCCATGGGAGGTGGAATGTAGATTACACTCTAAGTCATCCCAAAGAGGAAACAAGGTCTTATGCGTTGGTTCACAGCCCAGAGAGGAAACAGGGGATTACGTGTTGGTTCGCGGTCCAGAGGGATGAATATTGGGACTTACTCTAGGGTGGAGGCCCGAGATTGATGAAGAACAAATGGAGAGGGATTTGGGACCGAAGAAAGGAGGTGTCCGGCACCCATCCCCCCCCCTCTCTAGTCTTTATCATGAATACTGGGACTTAATCCAAGGTAGAGGCCCAGTGGCAACGAAGCCCAGCGGGAAAGGGAAAGGGTGACAAATACCCTGTGCCCCTCTCCCCTCTTAGACTTTGGCATGGGAGAGGAAGAAGATAGGAGGATAAGGGGTGCTTCCTCCAATATGAAAGGCCAGGGGATTAAACTGAGGTGGATGCCCTTCCCCCGTGGACAAATGTCGCTCTGGTAAAGAGGATATCATCCCCTGTGAGGGGTGATCCCATCCCCGTGGAGACCAGTGGGCGTAGAGAATGCCCGAGCTGGGGAACCCCGCATAGGATGCATGGGGAAAGGTCATAGTTTAATGTCATGTGTTGCGGACGAGGGTTCTTGGAAGTTTAATGTCTTGCAGCTCGGACGAGGTGGGATCACTCCACACCCCTAGGACTTACAAAACCAGTACCCTCTACTCATTGGTGAAGGGAGGGTGCCGGCAATGCCGTTGTTGGGGGGTGTTGTGGAGTGATCCACTTGGGGGGTCCACGTTAGCGTGGCTATGCGAAGAAGAAATAGACATTAGCGTGCCTTTGCGAAGGAGCATGAGGCGAAGAAACACAATGGGAATTGTCACCCAAGGGACCTTGAGGTTACTTTGTATGAGCCTAGAAGGTTTCACGGGAAAACAGTGCATGGTGTGTATGCCTGATGTGTATTCCCACAACATCCACAAGGAGAACATCGAGCACCCACGCAAGAAGGTACCCAGGGAGCACCATGGTGAGGGGTCCCGGGGATTGCGCGCGAAAGAAATGGATAGCGAGAAAAAACACAGGGCTGGCACATAATTGGGGGTAAAGGTTTTGTGTGCGACTATGAGGATTGCGCGTAAGGTATATGAATTGTGCACAAGTAATAGAGGCCACGTGCAAAGACAAGGGGGCACACAAAGAAAGGAGTTTGTGCACAATTGGCTGGCTTGCACACAATGAAAGGAATTGTGAGCAAGGGAGTACCCTGAAGAGATTAGACTTCCATTTAAGCCAGGGGATCTTGCGCAAAGGTAGACCCCGGAGCGAGGTGGCGCAAAAAGGATCAGTACCTGAAGTCCATCTTGCGCGTGCAGAAACCAAATTTCGCGCACGAGAGCCGGTTCAAATTCCTATCCCAGAAGTCGAACGGTCCCCTTCTATTTATAGAAGTCCGAGAGCGCAGAAAACCACCCGACACAAAAAAATATTGTGCGCCTAAAGTGGCAGCATGCAAGGTCAACCGTGCGGGGTGTGAGCACGAAATTATTTCACGCCTGTGCCGGGGACCCTTCGTGAATCCTAGAACCTTTCTGTGTGAAACCCATTTTTTCACGCACATCCCTATTGTTTCCGCGCAAAACTTTCGGGCCCTCCGAACCGGTCTCCGGGTCCAAATATGAATTCGCTTTATCATTTCGAAACATTCTCCAGTACTTATACACTTTTCGGCGTCTACAAATTCCCCCCTAGGAATTGGATCGGTGAGGGGTCATAGCGACTAGATTCTGAGGGAAATGCCGAAGTGTAGGGCTTCTTGGGGCCCTTGCGTGCAAAAAATTTGATGTGGCACGCAAAACCACATCGGGCGCAAAATCCTCTTTTCATGCAGTCTCAGAACCCAGTCTTTAGCCTATAAAAGTAGTCGAGGGTCTCATGCTCCGTATGACGTTTCTCGCATGATAAGATCCAATCTCTCATGCGTAAAATTTCTTCTGCGCCCGCGTGTAAAACCGCCTCAGTAGTGCGTAAATTCACAAAGTTTTGGTAAAACCTTATGAGAAAACCCGAGCCTTTTTGAGCCGCCCTCTCAGATTTCGTGCCAAGCTCCCGGATTTTGCGCCACAATCCCTAAACACATGGTCAGAAGGAGATTGCTACAAATCGGGTTGATGAGGGGGAAACCGCTGCTTGCAAAGCTAAAATGACCATGAACGCAGAGGTTTATTGCAGAAATAGGGTTGTCTCCAATAACCATACCCTCTTCAACATGCTAAACCCTGGCCAGAAAGAGTACACCTTTTCTGACAACCTGCCACTATGGAACTTCATCAATCTGGAGGAGGTTCCCCTGCTAGGCTTTGAGGTGGATACGCTGAAGTCATGGGTGACCCAAGAGGATGACCTTCCTTGACACAACATCACCAACAATGGTCATCCTTCTAGAGAGACCAGACATATGGACATCTACATCTTGAATCCCTGGACCCGGACCATCGCTGGGGGTGACCCTGTTTCAAAGAGTTCCCTGACCCTATATTCAAGTACTTTCCGTCAGAGCGTCACTGAAGAGACCAAAGGATGGCTGCATGACTATGATTTTCGGTCCGGAGGCAACTTCACCAGCGAGTGGGCCAAGGCGTACTAGGTTCGCCATACATGCAACTAATTTCGGGCCGAGCTGCGGCACATTTGGTCTGTTTGAGGCAGTGTGGACATTGAATTTCCATTTCTAATACTGTCCTGAGATCAGACCAGAGCTGTTCACCCCGTGGTCCCCTAACACCAACACATTCCATCTTCACCATGGGGAAGTTGGCATCAGTCACTTAGAAATACACTGTATCAGGGGTATCCCACTAAAGGGCCATCAATATGACGAGTTACTTCCTTTGATGAACACCTGGGGAGACAGATAACGAACCCCCATGATGACGTGGCATCTGCTGGAGATGGATAAGGAGAGGCTGGGGGTCAAGGAATTCCTGAAGGACATTGCCTACAAGGACTGGTTTAGCCTGTTCCTGGAGAAGAATCCAGAGGTCAAGATGCCCGGGAGGGGAAAATGGTGTCCAACCATGGCTCAGAGGAGCAAGAACGGATCATACTAGAGGTTTATAGAAGCAGGGAAATACCAGTCATGGGGCTATAGAATAAATGAGGCCCGGGACCCGAATGTTCGGTATGCCGGATTCCTCGCCACATTCCTGAGCGGGTGGCTCCTGCCGGTGAGGGACACAAGGATGAGAATCCATCCAGCGACTCTGGCGATTGAGGGAACCATGGCTTCCAACAAGAGTTTCAATATGGGGGTCCCCATGCTGGCTTGGATGTACGCCATCTTGGGACGCATCTCAAGAGGGGGGTCACCTAGGAGAGTATGTGGCCCCTTCCAGATCTTCCATGGCTGAGTTTCGGCTCACTATGGTGGATATACTTTCCCAAATATCATCCATCTTCTGGGCAACAACCTACGACCCTCTCTGATAAATATTTCCGAGGTCATGCCGATGATGCTCAATGAGGAGGGAGTACGAATCAAGATCAGTAACCATGCCAACACCACCTTCAGCCCATTCCTCACTCCAACTGGTTAGATTTTAGACAATGGGAAAGGCTCGCTGAAGTAGTATGAGTACTTCCAGAGCATCAAAGGTGGAGTATCGGTGGCCCAGATTGATGGGAAGATCTTCTATGAGCCTTATGTTCCATACAGGTTCGTCAAGTTGTTCAGATGGATCCAATGAATGTTGAATAGAGTATTCACAAATGTCTGGGAGAAGAGGCATCCCAGCATTCTTCGTCAGCTATGGCTGATGTTCACGACTGACGGATCTGGTGACATCATCACTTTCCCTCCCTCCGGAATCAATGCTGGCCTCTCGACCGAGTATTCCGAACACTGGACCGTAGCTTACCCTGAGTGGCTTCTGCAAAAATGAGTTCAGAAACTTGAGACTGCCCCTGTGGAACCCCGGCGGTGAGAGAGCAGGCAGGGTGCCTTTATAAGGGGGAGATCAGGAGTGCGTCATAAAATGATGCCTACACAGGCCAGGACCTCAGCAATGGGAGCATCGCATGGTGTGGCCACCAAAATTCTCAGGAAGAAGATAATATATCTGCTTGAACCTTCCCATGATGCAATCTCTCCTGTTCTATGGTCAACCTGGCTAACCCTGCGGCAGTTAATGAGTACCGAGGCCCTCTGGCAGAAGATAGTGCGGGAAGAAATCCAGCTGCCAGAAGTCGGTCTTGTCCGGGTTTCCAACAGAGTAAGCTTCCATCTACGGCATGCATATCTAACGGCCATGGAAACATATGCACACCAATGGGGTCAGCGTGTAGAGTCACCTCTCTTGGTGAAGGTGCTGCTCAGCTAGGAGCATGACTTGGAAAGAATGACAACGGGGGAAGATGACAGCGATGACAAGTCGAACGACGACAAAATCGGAGAGGAATTAGAAGGAGAAGGGGAAGATAAAGAATTATAATAAGGGTAGAACAAAGGTGAAGGGTCTCAAGGGGCGTCCCACCAGGGGAGTCTTCGAGAGAGCGGCAAGATCGTCGGCTCTGACATAGACAAGATAGAGCTACTCTAGGTTTGCTTCGACACTTATCATCTCCTGTATTCCCTTCCCTTTGCAATCCTTAACCCATATTCCTTATCTTTCTCAGGAGCACATCATCACTGATCAATAATCTCTAGTTAAAGGAGGGGAGGAAGTGTCAATAAGGAAAGGTGGAGCATCAACGCCCATTATCGAACTGACGAGCGCTGAGAGATCTCTTGCCCCGATAGCTCCTGCAGCAGCCAGAGCACCAGAGGATGATGCCTTAGATTCCTGTAAGTTCCTTACTTAGGTACCAGTAATTACCATTGGAGGGCTCAACTGACCAGGGGGCTTCCTGTTTGTACATTGATCGCGGCATTGGGGGCTCGTCGAGCTGCGGAGCCCGGATCATCTGTAAGTGTGCTAACGACAAACATACTGCCCCACCCAGAACCTGCCTCACAAACTGAGTTAGCTCCGGCAATTGGCGAGCAAGGAGTGGCGAACACCAGTGGTGCTACCGTCAGGGTAGGGTTAGAAGTTGACGATGGTGCCACTAGGATCAAGGGGAGAGAGGAAGGTCACCCAGGTGCTGATGAGCCTACTCCCCTGGAAGGAATCTCTGAGGAGGAACCTGCGACTGGCCTGCTGGTTGTCTTCCCTATCTACTGGCCTGCTGATCCCAAAGAAATTGATGATTCCGATTAGGAAGTGGTTGAGGAGAGCCGGATGATGTGGTGAAAGGGATGGAAGTACATCTGGCGTTTTCTCAATCAACCTCAAATGGAATGGTTAAAGTGGATGAGATCAATACAAACCTGGATGTGTTTCCTGTGCGCTGGAGGGGTATATGCTTAACGCCTTCATCTGAAGGTCCATGATTATATGTCCGAGAAGATGCATGAGAACAGACAACGCTCTAATGTGATCTATTGTCGAGAGGAGTCAGGGAGTACCTGAGCATTTCTGCGGGCGGAGAAGGAGGTCCAGCACCTCGAGGAACATGCAAAGGGGAAAGAGATATTCATCGCAAACCGCTCTGAACTCGTGGAGTAGTTGAGGGCCCAACTGGCTGACGCCCAAGAGCAACATGGGGAAGCGAGTCTCCAGATAACATAGCACCAAGCTGAACAGGCGTGGGCATAGGCTAGGGTCAACGAACTGTGCCCTATGGCCACCGATAAAGAGAGGGTCCTCAGGGGATGTGAGGCAGTCCTGGAGGCCACCAGCCAGAAGGTAGTGGCATCGGAAAGATCTATCCAAGACACCGATATTTAAGGGCCCTATTTTGGCCACACCCTTGCACTTATTCTAATTTTACTGCCTCTTACCTTTTTTGAACTATATGTATAGAAAATTTACATACTTTCCCCGTTTCTTAACATACTAGTCAGTTTGGTTTAACTTCCTAGACCATAATCCCGAAACAAAAAATAATCCATACCTAAGCTCAAGTGGGCCGTGAGAAACATAGGAGGCTCGTAGTATCACTTCGTTTGATTGTGGGAGTGTCAATCAAGATTCGGGCATTAAAAATTCGAACCTGGATTTCTGAGAAGAAGAGGGAGGACAGATCAAAGGGGAGAGGACCTCAGACCAATTGATGTATCGTCTTCTCAATGTGCTCTAGCGCATGAGCGGGGCAATGCTAGGGGAATTTGGAATCAGTCCGAACATATAGGAATGAAAAATTTGAATCATGTTACCTGAATTCGGAAAGCTGTGGGGGAGGTGTGAAAATAAGGGACAATTGTTGACCGTATTCGAAACACAGTATCCTTATTGTATTAGCTTGAAATGAGGACAAAAAATGAGGGTCGACCGCTGACCATGTTCGCAACACGGGACCTGACTCAAATATCGTCCATCATTCTTTCAAAACATTGTCCTAGGACAGTAGGCAGACTATAGGTCAATCATCCATACTGTTAGGGGATTCCTTTAAATGTGATCAGTTTTCCGAAACGTTGGCCCAAGATAGTAGGCGGACCATAGGTTAATGTTCTATACTGTTAGGGGATTCCTTCAAACGTGATCATTTTTTCGGAACGTTGGCCTAGGACAACAGGTGGACCATAGGTCTATCAACCATACTATTAGGGGATTCCTTCAAAAGTGAAAGATAATGAGGATCCCAATAAAGGGGCACACGAAGTGTGGAAACCGAAGTGGTGGATTATTCACATAGAATCCAACACTCCCAAAATTAGGCCACCATGGTGGAAAAACATTAGGTGGGCACATTAATCTGATCATTGATCATCCCTACTTTTGGACAGGAACTCTCTGGTGAGGGAACTATCACTTCCCAATGTCATCATGGGGCATCCGAAACTTGTTCAGGGAAAATGTATCAAACCAAGGATGGGATTTGTGATTCCCGGGGCTGGAACTAAGACGAATTGTCAAGGCATTCCTATGTATCCCACAAGGCTAGGAATTAATCCATACGTAGTTCTAGAAATATAGTTTAACATCATACTGGACGATGATAAGCTATTCCAATGCACACCCTACCAAAGCTACTGATCCCATGTGAGTCATACTCAATGTGGGAAGCAATAAGTAGTGGTGGGAATTTCTCTACATAGGAAGGAACACGCTAGGGAGAAAGGGTGCTCGGTAGATGTCGGCCCAACGATGCTAACCTGTCCACGTAGCACACTCAGATGCATGAAGAGGTTGAGCCGAGTATGTCAGAATTCCACTTAAACATGAGGGAGTGGAAATGTGTGAACCATGACACTCGAAATCTGGATCGTGATGATGGCGGCGTGGTGATGAAGAATGACTATTGAACATTGTGGAAACACAACATCCACATCGCGTTAGCCTGGAATGGAAACAGACAAATGAGGGTCGATCGATGACCATGTTCGCAACATAGGACCTATCTCAAAATATCATCCATCAGTTCTCCGGAACACTGGCCAAGGACAGCAAGTGGACCATAGGTCAATCATCAATACTGTTAGGAGATTCCTTCAAACATGATCAGTACTCCGAAACATTGGCCTAAGATAGCAGGCAGACCATAGTTCAATCATCAACACTGTTAGGGGATTCCTTCAAATGTGATCAGTTTTCCAGAACGTTGGACTAGGACAGAAGGCGAACCATAGGTAAATCATCCATACTATTAGGGGATTCATTCAAATGTGATCAGTTTTCTGGAACATTGGACCAGGACATCAGGTGGACCATAGGTCAATCATCCATACTTTTAGGGGATTCTTTCAAACTTGGTCAGGATGAGTATCCAAGTAGCGAGCTCATTAATCTTGGACATGGAATGGGGGGAATTTCCCCATGAAAATTCCACACTTCGAGATCTTTTTCAAAACTAATATTAATATGATAATGAGATGCGTTAGATAGAGGGAGTCAAGTCCCTTCCCTTAGGGAGATCTTAGTTTAGGGTCATAGAAATCAGAAAATGGATGGTATGAAACATGGGAGACACATTGTGGGGTAACTCATACCACCTGATATGAACGAGGACGAGACCCATACCATCAAGTGTTTCCCGGGGAGGTTTCAGTTTGAGGGACCGAAAACGAGGGTTGAGCTGGGCCCAAGGAAATGTGCACAGGCGTTCCTACGTACCCCATGAGGATGGGGATGAAGTCGCATGTAGTTCTTGAGGGGATCTTAGTTTAAGGACATAGAGCTCAGACCAGAACGACCAAAAGCTACACATGGTAAGGTGTCTATGAAACCCGATGTGAATGGGGGCATGAACCCCAATTACCATGTGTTTCTGGGGGAAGTTCTCAGGTCAGGGGACTGAACACGAAAGTTATGTTGGGCCTACGGGGAAGTGCCTAGGCATTCTTACATATCTCATAAGGATGAGAATCAAGCCGTACGTAGTTCTCGAAATAGCACGGTATGGTAAGGTACCAGCGTAAAGGATGAAAGGGGCGTGTGGGTCTAGCCCTCGCACAAAAAAGAAGTGAAATTTTATGTATCTTGTTTATCCTTTAAGGTGAATGGTTTTTCTTTTGTGGAGTGACCGACCTAGGGTTGAAATTCCTGGCATTGCCACAAGAATCAAGCCATATACAGGCATTGACAAATGGTATGGTAAATGACCAATACCCAATGTGATGTCCCTTATGATGAGGTCACCACAATGTAGTGCCATTTTTCATCGTGCGACTGGGACAATATTTTCATAGTGTATGGTCATGTGGTAGGACCGACATCACGGTTTAAAGTCATATGTCTTGGACTGGAGGAATGCACGCGACGTGATAAAACATACCCAACATGAATGTGGATGAGGCCCAAATCATCACTGCGCACACCTCTGGGAAAGGCGCCTCGGGCCAAGAGGCCGACGAGGGTCAGAGGATAAAGGGAAGGAGGGACGAGATCCATGGGTAGCTGGACCCTGAAGCATGATGTTCAGGTGATCCCGTGTATCCCATAGGGATGGGGATCATGTTGCACATATCCCTTAATTAATATATTAGTTTATAGTCTTAGAAATCAGACCGTGGGAGCCCTGAAGGACGTCGTATGGCAGCTTTGTCCCCCTGACGTGCGGAGGTGCACTAAGGGATAGTGCCAGGAGTGTTGAGATTCTGCTCAGACAAGACAGGGTGGAATGTAATGTGAATCATGCAACCAACATTCGAGGCCTGAAGGGGAACGTGTGGTGATAAAGGATTACAACTGACCATGCTCGCAACACAGCATCCCGTCGCGTCACCCTGAAATGGGGAAAAAAATGAGAATATACCGCTAACCATGTTCGCGACGCGAAATTTGTATCAATTTGTTGTCCAAAACCCTCGGGGGGTTTGGCCTGTAACCGTAGGAGAGCCCTTAGGAGTGGTATCCATGCGGTTTTTGGGGGTCCCTACAGGTGTGAAAGATAACGGGGGCCCAAACTAAGGGGATCATGAAGCATGACAAGTTGAAAGAAACTTTCCCAAGTTGAATCTGACACTCCAGGTCCTAGACCAGAGTACTCTTGAACATATCTATTGATCGCTGTGAAGGGTCAATGATCTTAACCTGAGAGGGGCCAATTTGAAAAGAGGGGTGTATAACAGGGGACGTGGGACTCTCAAGGGGAAGTAAATGGCATGGTCCTGATAAACCCAATGTGAACGAGGACGTAGCCCCATACCACATCACATATTACTCTCCCTAGGGAAAGGGCAGTCCAAAGGGGCCCAGGTAACAGAGAAATCCCTAAAATATGGGGCTGGACCCGAAATTGCAATGTTCAGGTAGTCCTATGTATCCCATAAGGATGGGAATCAAGCCACATGTAGTTCTTGAAGATACAGTTTAACATCATGCGGGATGAAGATACAATTGAACATCATACGGGACCAAGATACAGTTTAATGTCATGCGGGATGAAGATATAGTTTAACGTCATGCAGGACCAACATTTTAAGGTCTTTCCAGACCCGAGAAAGACTCAAGAAAAAATATTGTTTGAAGAACCTGCATTGGTGGGAGGCTTTATACGCTCACCATCCATGGTCACCAAGGAGTATGCACCATTGGGGTAGACCTTTTGAACAATGAAAGGTATTTCCCATTTGGGCTCCAACTTGGGTGGTTTCCTTCTGGGGATCATCGATGCCTTGAGAGTTAAAACCATGTCACCTTGCAGGAAGTAGTAGAGGCGAACCTTCTTGTTGAAAGCTCGTTCCATCCTGCTCTGTTGCCTTTTGAGGTTGTGCAGGACACGAAGCCCATTCTCGCCCAGCACATCCAGATCACCAAGAGGGGTCTCATCCACTCTATCACGTTCTAGCTGGTCATAGACCGTTGTGTGTAATGAGGGCAACTGAATCTCAATGGACAGGACAACCTCAGTTCTGTAAACCAGGGAATATGGGGTCACCTGGGTTGAATAATGAGTCGTCATTCGACAAGCCCAGAGGGTGTTGGGGAGCTTATCCGGCCAACCCTTCTTGTTCTGAGAAACCATTTTCTGCAAAATGTTTGAGAGGGTTTTTTTTGAATTCCTCAATCTGTCCATTTTCTTGCGCATGATAGTGGGAGGTATGGTTAGAGAAAATGTTGTACTTGGCATTCAACTTCTTCAGTTCGGCTGCTCCGAAGTTGGTGCTGTTATCAGTGAGGATAGCGTGAGGTACTCCAAAATGATAGATGATATTGGAACTCACAAAGTCGATGATAGAACGGTCCTTGACTTCCTTGAGCGGGATTGCCTCTGCCCATTTGGAAAAGAAATCTGTAGTGGTTAGAAAAAACTGACATTGGCGAGCCATTGCCGGTGGGTAAGGTCCTACGACATCCAATCTTCAGTCTGCAAAGGGACAAGAATACTTGTTAGTGTGAAGAAGCTCCAGATGCCAATGCACAAAGTTAGGATAATCGTGTCATGCATGACACCTCTTGGAAAACTCAATGCAGTCGTTGATAATGGAGGGACAAAACTACCCTAATCTCCAGATCTGATGAGGCAGTTTTTACCCAGCCTAATTGGCACTCCAAGAACCAGCGTGAACCTCTAACATGACTTGTGGAATCTCAACTCCCCGAATACAAAATATGATAACACCATCAAACCCGCATTTATAGAGGATTGGATCAAGGCTGGGGATGCTCTGGAGAGTGAACTGTAGAGCACAACATCAGATTCGCTCACGCTCAGCCTGTTCTGATAAGAGATTACCGTGTTGGAGGTATTTGACCAAGGGTGCCCTTCAATCGGTAATCACTTCGATCACTGCATCCAGGAGACCCAAGGGTCCTTACATGGAGGCACCGAAGATATGATGGCACACCTGGGGGCCATGATCAGCATCCGAGATGACATGGGCTATGACTCTCCGATGCGCTACGTGAATAATTAGATCATCCCGTTCGGCTCTGCAAGTAACGCAACCAGGCTGACCAAAGCATATGCTCGACCATTCTGTGACTAAGGGACATGGATGACCTCTGGATGAGAAGGGGACTAGGTCATCATATAGAGAGTGTGCTCTAACAACGGTACAAGATCTTGCTTTATGAAAACATAGTTTCCATTGACGTGCTTAATAACTATCTCGGAGTCCCCTTTCACACACAAATGGGGCATGTCGATCTAAAGGGCCAGCTCGAGACCAGTAATAAGGGCCCGATACTCTGCCTCATTGTTAGTGAAACCCTCTGACAACTAGAATGAGTAAGGAAGAATGGCTTGCGCCGAGGTGATAAAGACAACACCTAGGCCCACTTTGTTGAGCCTAGGATCATTGAATCTCTTACCAGTGGGGCTCCGAGAGTCACCATCGAAGTGCATTTTCCAACATGGGATGGCCTGATCGACTGAGAGGATTTCCTCATCAGGAAAATCCAATTCCAAGAACTGGTTCGTAGGGGTTGGATGGGCAGCTAGGAAGTCTTCCAATGCCTATCCCTTGATAGCCTTCTACAGCACGAACCTGAAGTCGAACTGTTGGAGGATCACCACCCATTGCACTAGTTGGCCAGTCAACATGGGGCGATTCAGAATGTACTTCGACGGGTCCACTTGAGATAATAGTTGTACGTCGTGGTGCTGTAGGTAATGCCACAATTTCTGAATAGTGAATACGAGCGTAAGGCATCTTTTCTCGATGGGGGAGCACTGAGTCTCTATATTGAGGAGCATACGAATGAGATAATAGAGGGTGTTCTTTGTCCCCTCATTGTTCATCTGGGCGATAAGGGCATCAAGGGACCGTTCCATGGCGGTGACATAGATAATCAATGACTTCCAGGATATGGGTGGCATTAAGACCGGAGGCTGAAGTAGATACTGCTTTATTTCTTCAAAGGCGGTCTGTCACTCTTTATACCATTCAAAGGCGGTGCCCTTCTTCACGAGACAAGAAAAGGTCTTACACTTGCCGACCAGATTCACAATGAATCAGTGTATGTAGGTTAAGTGGACTTGGAGACCTTGAAGCTACTGAATATTACTTGGGGGAGGCATCTAGCCGATGGATTTTATCTTTTCTAGGTCGATCTCGATGCCCCGGTACCTAAAACAAAAGCCAATAAACTTGCCGGAAGTGACCCTGAAAGAACACTTCATTGGGTTCATCTTCAGGTGGAGGGAATAGAGGAAGCCAAACACTTTCTCAAGGTCCTTGAGATGGTCCTGGTGCTGGAAGGATTTGACCACTAGATTATCCTCATAGCATTCCACCAACATTCCTAGGATCAACTTGAATATGAAATGCATGGCCCGCTGATAAGTGGCACCCGCATTCTTTAGGCCGAAGGGCATAACCTGGTAACAGAAAGTACCTTAGGGTGATAAAAAAGATATGTAATCTTCATCCTTGGGTGACATTCAGATGGGATTATACCTGGAGTAACCATCCATGAATGAGAGGGATTGGAATCTAGCCATAGCATCGATCAGCAACTCTGTCACTGGAAGGGTAAAATTGTCCTTCGGACAGTGACGGTTGAGATCTCGGAAGTCGTTGCAGACTTTGATCTATCAGTTTTTCCTCCAGACTGGCACAATGTTGGCTAGCCACTTGGGGTACTGTACCTCTTTAACGAAGTTGGCTCTGATGATCTTTTCAACTTCGGCCTCGACCATAGCACCATGAGAAGGGTAAATCTTTTTGGGAGGATTCTTGAATCCACGATGATTTTCCAGAAGACCGAGATGGTGAACGACTACCTGAGGATCTAATCTCGGCATCTCATTGTAACTCTAGGAAAACACGTCACGGTGCTGTTTCAGGAAGTCCACGTACCACTGCTGCTCCTTAGGGGGCATGACAACACTGATCAACGTGGGTCTCTGGTCTACCTCACTTCCGAGGTTTACCTGCATCAACTCGTCGACCATGGCTGAGATTACTTCCTCAAAGGCAGGGGAATCTTCTATATATTCTTCTCCATTTATGGAGGGATACCCTTGGGGAAAGATGCTTCTGATCCACTCAATCCTTATGGGAGGCTGGTGCCTTCTTGAGCGGTAGTGGTTATTGCATCGGGGAATTCCGATGCTGCTGAAACCATGGTTATAAAGGTTGTCGACCCAATCCCATCTGGAATGGTCCTAATAAACCCAATGTGAATGAGGGCGTAGCCCCGTACCACATCACATATTACTCTCCCTAGGGAAAGGGCAGTCTAAAGGGGCCTAGGTAACAGAGAAATCCCTAAAATATGGGGCTGGACTTGAAATTGCAATGTTCAGGTAGTCCTATGTATCCCATAAGGATGTGAATCAAGCCACATGTAGTTCTTGAAGATACAGTTTAACATCATGCAGGATGAAGATAAAATTTAATATCATGCGGGACCAAGATATAGTTTAATGTCATGAGGGATGAAGATATAGTTTAACGTCATGCAGGACCAACAGTTTAAGGTCTTTCCAGACCCGAGAAAGACTCCAGAAAAATATTGTTTGAAGAACTTCGAATTGGTGGGAGGAGTTATACGCTCACCATCCATGTTCACCAAGGAGTATGCACCATTGGGGTAGACCTTGTGAACAATGAAAGGTCTTTCCCATTTGGGCTCCAAATTGGGTGGTTTCCTTCTGGGGATCATCGATGCCCTGAGAGCTAAAACCAAGTCACCTTGCAGGAAGGAGCAGAGGTGAACCTTCTTGTTGAAAGATCATTCCATCCTGCTCTGTTACCTTTCGAGGTTGTGTAGGACATGAAGCCTGTTCTCATCCAGCGCTTCCAGCTCAGCTAGACGGGTCTCATCCACTCTATCTGGTGCTTGCTGGTCATAGACCGATGTGTGCAATGAGGGAAACAGAATCTCGATGGGCAGAACGACCTCAGTTCCATAAACCAGGGAATATGGGGTCACCTGGGTTGAATTATGAGTCGTCGTCCGACAAGCCCATAGGGCATTGGGGAGCTTATCCGGACAACCCTTCTTGTTCTGAGTAACCATTTTCTGCAGAATGTTTGAGAGGGTTTTTTTTGAACGCCTCAATCTGTCCATTTTCTTGCACATGATAGTGGGAGGTATGGTTAGAGAAAATGTTGTACTTGGCATTCAACTTCTTCAGTTAGGATGATCGGAAGTTGGTGCCGTTATCGGTGAGGAGAGAGTGAGGTACTCTAAATTTATAGATGATATTGGAACTCACAAAGTCGATGATATAACTGTCCTTGAATTCCTTGAGCGGGAATGCCTCTTCCCATTTGGAAAAGAAATCTATAGTGGTTAGAATAAACTGACATTGGCGAGCCATTGCCAGTGGGTAAGGTCCTACGACATCCAATCTTCAGAAGGAAAAGGGCCAAGAATACTTGGTAGTGTGAAGAAGCTCCAGACGCCAATGCACAAAGTTAGGATAAACGTGGCATGCATGACACCTCTTGGAAAACTCAATGAAGTCGTGGATCATAGAGGGCCAAAATTACCCGAATCTCCAGATCTGATGAGGCAGTTTTGACCCATCCTAATGGGAACTCCAGGAACCAACGTGAACCTATAACATGACTTGTGGAATCTCAGCTCCCTGAATACAACAGATGATAACACCATCAAACCCGCATTTATAGAGGATTGGCTCAATGCTGGGGCTGCTCTGGAGAGTGAACTGTAGAGCACGACATCGAATTTTCTCACGCTCAGCCTGTTTCGACGGGAGATTACTGTGTTGGAGGTATTTGACCAAGGGTGCCCTCCAATTGGTAATCACTTCGATCAATGAATCCAGGGGACCCAAGGGTCCTTACATGGAGGCGCTGGTGATATGATGGCATACCTAGGGTCCATGATCAACATCCAAGATGACATGGGCTATGACTCTCCGATGCACTACGTGAATAATTAGATCATCATATTCGGGCTCTGCAAGTGATGCGACTAGGCTGACCAAAGAATATGATCGACCGTTCTGTGATTGAGGGACAGGGATGACCTCTGACTGAGAAGGGAACTGGGACATCATATGGAGAGTGTGCTCTAACAAAGGTATGAGCTCTGGCTTTCTGAAAACATAGTTTCCATTCACCTGCTTAATAACTAGCTTGGAGTCTACTTTCACATGTAAATGGGGCATGTCAATCTCAAGGGCCAGCTCGAGACCAGTAATAAGGGCCCGATACTCTGCCTCATTGTTATTTAAACCCTCTGACAACAGGAATGAGTAAGGCAGAATGGCTTGCGCCGAGGTGATAAAGACAACACCTAGGCCCACTCTGTTGAGCCTAGGATCATTGAGTCTATTACCAGTGGGGCTCCAAGAGGCACCATCAAAGTGCATTTGCCAAGATGGGATGGCCAGATCGATTGAGAGGATTGCCTCATCAGGAAAATCAAAGTCCAAGAACTGGTTCGTAGGGGTTGGATGGGCAGCTAGGAAGTATGCCAATGCCTATCCCTTGATATCCTTCCACGGCACGAACCTCAAGTCGAACTGTTGGAGGATAACCACCCATCGCGCTAGTTGTCCAGTCAACATGGGGAGATTCAGAATGTACTTCAACGGGTCCACTCGAGATACTAGCTGTACGTTGTGGTGCTGTAGGTAATGCCACAATTTCTGCATAGTTAATACGAGCACAAGGCATATTTTCTCGATGGGGGTGTACCGAGTCTCTATATTGAGGAGCATACGACTGAGATAATAGAGGGTGTTATCTATCCCCTCATTGTTCTTCTGGGCGAGAAGGGCGCCGAGGGACCGTTCCAGGGCAGTGACATATATAATCAACGGATTCCAGGATATGGGTGGCATCAAGACCGGAGGATGAAGTAGATACTGCTTTATTTCTTCAAAGGCGGTCTGGCACTCTTTATACCATTCAAAGGTGGTTCCCTTTTTCATGAGATAAGAAAAGGGCTTACACTTTCCGAACAGATTCTCAATGAATCGGCGTATATAGGTTAAGTGGACTTGGAGACCTTGAAGATCCTGAATATTACTTGGGGAAGGCATCTAGCCGATGGATTTGATCTTTTCTAGGTCAATCTCGATGCCCCGGTACCTGACAAAAAATCCAAGAAACTTGTCAGAAGTGACCCTGAAAGAACACTTCATTGGGTTCATCTTCAGGTGGTTGGAACAGAGGAAGTCGAACACTTTCTCAATGTCCTTGAGATGGTCAGGGCACTGGTGGGATTTGACCACTAGATCATCCTCATAGCATTCCACCAACGTTCCCAAGATCGACTTGAATATGAAATACATGGCCCGCCGATTAGTGGCACCCACATTCTTCAGGCCGAAGGGCATAACCTGGTAACAGAAATTACCTTAGGGTGATCTAAAAGATTTGGACTCCTCATACTTGGGGGAAATTCGGATCTGATTATACCTGGAGTAACCATCCATGAAAGAGAGGGCTTGGAATCTAGCCATAGCATCGATCAGAAACTCTATCACTGGAAGGGGAAAGTCATCCTTCGGACAGTGACGGTTGAGATCTCGGAAGTCAATGCAGACTTTGATCTGTCAGTTTTTCTTCCAGACTGGCAAAATGTTGGCTAGAAACTTGGGGTACTGGACCTCTTTAATGAAGTTGGCTATGATGATCTTGTCAACTTCGGCCTCGACCATAGCACTGTGAGAAGGGTACATCATTTTGGGAGGCTTCTTGAATCCGCGATGATTTTCTGGAAGACCGAGATGGTGAACGACTACATGAGGATCTAATCTCGGAATCTCATTTTAACTCCAGCAAAACACGTCACGGTGCTGTTTCAGGAAGTCCACATACCGCTGCTGCTCCTCGGGGGTGATGACAAAACTAATCAACGTGGGTCTCGGGTCTGCCTCACTTCTGAGGTTTACGTGCATCAACTCGTCGACCGTGGCTGAGATTACTTCCTCAAAGGCGGGGGCATCTTCTATATCTTCTTCTCCACTTATGGTGGGATCCCCTAGGGGGAATCTTCTTCTGATCCTCTAAACCCTAATGGGAGGCTGGTGCCTTCTTGAGCGGTAGTGGTTATTGCATCACGGAATTCCGATGCTGCTGAAACCATGGCTATGAAGGATGCCGACCCGATCCCATCTGGTCTTCAACCCAGCAGGCCATGCTTGATGATATCAAAGCAATAATGGCACATTGGACGGAGTCAAATTATCCCTTCCCAGCGAAACAGAAAAGTGTGACGTGCTACTGTTGCCATGAGCTGGACGTCCCGATACCTGATGGGAGTGGGAGGCTCTAGGATCACTAGGGTCTGATTCGTATAAGAATACGAAGTTATCCTCTGGCGCTGCCTGGAGTTGGGAAGATGGTTCCCCCTCATTCTAGAAATAACAAAACATTTCCCCATGTTGGGGGTCATGGCCTCCAATCAGTGAATCAGAAAGACATAGGCTTCATTCAGGTCTGCCCAAGGGTCAGCCATAGCCGCGACGAGCTCAACTTCACTTTCCTGGACTTGTTTATCCTTGGTCTTGTAATAGTTAGTATCCATGTAGCAGGCTTCGTTTGAGGCAAAAAGAGATACATCACCATGGAGGACACCCACTTGACCATTAAGGGAGTATTTGATGCATTGGTGATATGATGAGGGGACCGCCACATGTAGGTGGAGCCATGGCCTTCCCATCATTGGATTGTACGCGGTGTCCTGGGAGACAACCATGAACTCAGTACTGGCAACCAGGATGCCAAAATGGGTCTTCATTGGATCTTACCGAGCAGGATATTTTCTTTCCTATCATATCCCTAGATTCTTAAATCAGAGGGAGTCATTTCATCCTCAAATAACCCTAGCTTCCGCAGTGTCTGTGTCGGGATATGGTTGATCCTGGAGCCAGTGTCAATGAGACAACGACGAACCTCCATGCCGTGGAATTGGACAGTGATGTACAGTGGGAGGATGTACCCCTGTATAGGGGAGACTTCATCCTCCCTAGAGAATGAAACGACAGCCTGACATTCGACATCATCAACTATTTCAGCATGGAAAGCTTCTGCTGCTGCTACCTCTATCTCAAACTAGAGGGGGATCCTTAAAGCTTCAATGAGTGATTCGTGCATGTATGGAGACAAGATAAGGTATTAAAAGATGGAAAGCCTTGATGGGATGTAATAAATATGCTTGATAACATCATACTTTCGCACCAGGCGTGAACCTCTACTTGTAGGAAGCCTCTCCATGATCGGAGGCATAGAGGGCCCTTCCGGCTGGATCGGTGGCTGACTGGTGTTGGGAATATCACGCTATCCACTAGTCAAAGCCCAGAGAGTGGCTGTCGAGTGAGGACCGAATAGCTGGGGTCAGCCTGTGGTGTGGCGAAGCTGGTCGTAATGCGACCGTAGTGGTTATGCCTGATCCAATAGCACAACTGGTAGTGGAGATGGTCTTGTCGACACCATATGAAGTGGTTGTGCTTGCTGAGTTTTGCACTGGGCCTACTGTCTGGTCTCAGCAGTATGCAAGGCCTAGCTGGTGGTGCCAACTGATGTGCCCCTATGACCCATATGGTTGCAGCCCCACCGACGTTGATGGATTCTTGGGATGTTAGGGAGATTCGCCTGACGTTCCCCCTCGTCGGGAGTCATATAGGGTTTCACCAACTAGAGGTTGTTAACCAAAGCATACCCTATGCTATCACTTGACGAATCATCCACCACTGGGAAGATCCTAGGGGGAATGCCCACCTCAAGGGGCATAAAGTCACCACGAGTGTGGGAAAATGATGGAACTGGCAGGGTGTGTTGCTTCTTGTGCCACTGACGCTTTCTCTTCTAAGAAGAGTCCGGTTGAGGTGATGACGTAGAAGTGGTGGGCGTAGATCCCGAGGGATCCAACTGATTTATGCATGCATGGATGATTCCATGGGCATGTGCGACCACCCTAAGAGCCATCCAATCGCTATACTTTTGGGACTCACGGTCAGAAACCGGCTTCCACTCACTCTCGGCATTGCTACTGCCATCTGGTCTCACAAAGACACTCGCCACCCCTGCTGGGCAGGGCCCAACCTGACTATGTTGTTGTCAATCGGTTCTTAGATCCAATCCTTGAACACATAACATCACTTGATGGTGTGCCCCAGGGTCCGATGATAAGGGAATTAATTGGGGTGATCAGTGAGACGCGCCTGTTCCAGCCTCCAGCATTCAAGCAGTCGCACAATTCTCTTCTCTAAAGCGCGACGGAAGTAACCAGGGACATGAGCCTCATCGAACGAGTATGTTCAATTCCTTCTATCCGGAAAGGAGGCTCTATGATCCTGACCCTGTCGGGGGGCCGAAGGAGCCTACTGAGGAGGCAGAACCTGGTTATCTTGCCTAGGCGGTGGCGGTGGGTTATGCGGGGGCACCTGCCGATTCTGAGGCGGGCGCTGCTGAGCTAGAGGATGTGCCTGTGGTGGTGGAAATCTGTGGGGCTATGGAGCTGGCTCCACGGGTAGCAGTTCCAGTTGCCTGGGGGACTCTATCTGGGCCACTGCAATGGGATTAGCTGTAACACCCCGAGCTTCCACGATACACCTCTCTTTCAATAATGCAATAGCTTGCATTGTACGCAAGTTCGAGTTCTAACACACCGCAACTAATCAAAGTAGCCGTTATGAATAGTAATAACCACCTTTTAAATTTATAGAAATTTTATATTTCAAAATGGACTTCATTTTTGTATTCCTAATATTGAAATTAGCTTATGTTGAATTTTTTGTAATTTTCCGAGAACTTCCAAATTTTTATGAATAGTGAAAAATAATTAAAAAAACTTTTTTAATCAAAATAATTTATAGTGATAAGTTATACTATTTAGTGGTTTTAAGGTATAATTAGAATATATTTTTACCATTTTATCCAATGGTGGTCATTAGAATTAATTTAACATTGAAATTGGACATAAACAATTGCCAATCTTTTGATATAAATTGTTTCTTAAAAACATGCTATTTGTCGTAACAGCGGGAATTAATTATAAAATTAATTAATTTTTGGAATTTTGTAAAATAGACATCATTTTTGAATTCGGAATATCAATTATAGCTTAGGGTGAAATTTTGGCCTTGTTCTGAAAAACTTCAATTTTTGATGAATAGTGAAACCACTAAGTGGTAGTTAAATAACTGATTTTTCGTTTAAATGAAATATTACCACTTCTGTGATTTGATTTTCAAAAATCCGACATACATGGTTGTCATTAAGAAGTAAAATGTGGTTCAATGAGATAAAAATAATTTTTTGGTGAATAGTAACTTTTAAGTTCTTAATCGCGATTAGAGGTAATTAGTGTAGTTTAAGGTAAAAATAATGTTTTAATAATATGAGATGAGATTGACACTTGTCCTACTCCTATTGTATGAGTCATGGCCGACCAAGACAACCCATGGGTCAACTTGGGGACCCCATGGAGCCACTTTGGTTAGAAAATGACATTAATATATATTTATTTAATGTTAAAATTAAATTGACACAAACATGAGTTGTTTTACTAAAACAGTTCTTAAGTGGGGTTACACAAGTCCAAATTTTGACTATAAATATTCATTAGAAAGATAAAAAGCTTTTCTACATCATAGTAATTTTTTTATAATTTTTAGACATTAAATAAATTAAATTATTTATGACATCATTATGATGCAGCGATGAACTCATTATTTAACGATTTAAATAAAATGAGAAGATAATGCAAAATCCAAGGCTTACACTTGTCCAAAGCCTATTGGATGAGGAGATTTAGAAACATTATCACCTTAGCCTCGAATTATATAAGTGTGGGACCTTTATAATCCTAAAAGCATTGTGAAATAATGTAACATTTCAATCTTTCCAAAAGTGCCCCTCCTTTCCACTTATAGAAGGCCCCCACCTCTCCCACCTCATTTACACTTTCAAGCCATTTGGCTTGGCCAAACTCTGCCCAAATACTCTCCCAACTTCCCCCTCTTACTCCTAGAAGCCTTACTTTGGGCATAACGCTTCCCAATGAAGCCTTTGGCTCAAATCAAAAAGAGTTACCCGATTTTGAGGTAATGTCTTTTCTAATGTTGTTTTGTTTTATTTTTCTTCTACAACCCCCTAAACTCTTTTTATTCATTTCTTTTGTAACAAAACCAGTATCCTCAATATACTAGGATGTTTTTATAAGAAGTATTAGAGCTACACTTACACACACATACATCTAATGGTTAAAGAACATACGGTTTCTGTGGATGGAGAATTTCTGCCTCACGAAACGATGATTGTTCAACACTCATATAACATCTTCAAAGGTGGCCATTAAGATGCCACTATTTTTATATATGATATATAATATGTTTATGTTTTATTTATGCTTCTGTATTTCTCATTTATGTCATACTTTATGATTTCCATTATGGGTAAAACGCGATAATTTCATTTTAGGAAGTGCGGACTACCGCCCCCTCAAAGTGATTTGAATCGTTAATGCCATATGTGGGATGTATAAAGGATGGAGTAAATGGTATTATACACTATATTATACTGTAATTATATTATAAATTTATATCATTATGATTTCATTCCATTAAATACGAAATATAAATGAAAGTAGCGTTCATGCGTACGTACGGCTTACCGTCTCCATGAACGGTGGATTTCATTTCTTACCTCTAAATGTTACGTGACATTATGAATGAATGTATATAATGTATATATATGATATATATGACATCTAAATCATGAATATAATTCTGGATATAATGGATATTCTACCACATGAACAACTTGTAATTATAAGAAGTTTATTGTTGACTCAAGTACCAAAGATCGACAAAACGACCGTTATTAACTTAAATAATTACATAATGTTCATAACATTGTAATAAGTGATATAAAAAGGATAATTAAATTGAAAATGGTTCTTAATAAGGTAGATATTAACTCTTGTTTATTATTTAGGAGGTTAAAGAATGGTTGAGTCAAGTCGGACACAAGATAAGGGAACTTCTTAACCCAATTTCCATTCTTTGGGTTAATCTCTTACTTTCAAATTATGTCATGATATTATTATGTCCTATCTTGTATTTTTACTTTATTCATGTGTACCAATAGTGAATACACATAATAGATCTATTTTATTTTAAAAATGATCTTTTTAAGGACTTCGTCTCAATCCCCTTTCATTGAGGCATATTTGGTTTTATAGACAATTTTCTTTTATACGGTGTATAAACCCCTTTGACTTTTACGATTATTCAAAAGGAATCTTTTTATACAAAGCGTTTTTCTAAATGACAAAAGGGAATGTTTTTCTTTCCGTACTTATGAGGCGACAACGACTTCTCCGCCGCTGTGACCATTATTTGAGTTTCGGCTTCCTCTATAAGCCATCTTTTTTTAATGAAAAATAAATACAAAGTTTTAACTTTCTTTTATTTTGGTATTGAAAATGGTTTTGAAAGCGTTTTTATTATAACAATGTGTTGTATTGATATCTTGTGATCGAAATGTGGAAATTTTATGTTTCCTTTATGCATGTTTTATGTGATATGATTATGTTATGGTTTATGATATGTTTAAACCTATTCACATGAGGAATGTATTGGACTTAATAAGTGACGGGTGGAGCCCGCTATATCTCCTCGATGCATCGGTAGGTCTCATGAGACAACTAGACGTGGAATTGGCCGAGGCCCTTTCCCAATTTGATTTATGGTTTTGGTTGAGGCCTTAATAATTTTAGACGTCTTGGCCGAGGCCTTGACAAAATGTTTCAAAATGTCCGGCATTATACATTCCCTCATTATGAAAGTGGTTATTGATATTTCATGTGATTATACAACCAGTAGAATATCCATGTGAAGAAGTGAATGGCATTATCTCATTTTACTTTTTCCATATTATGTTGATGTTCAAGTTTAAAAGGCTTTTGTTTTCGTTATACATTGTCTTAAATTTTTATGTTTATTTATGAAAGCTTCCGCAATATTGTTATCCTTACTGAGCATCTGAGCTCACCCCTTTCAATGTTTTAATATTTTCCAAGATGTGAAGAAGTATTTTATGAATGACCTGCAGGGATTGTGAGAAGAGGATATGAGTGTGGACTATGGAGACTTTGTTATTGTAGTTTCTCACTTTATGATGTAATGTAACGTGTACGAATGCATCTAGTGTTTCCAAGGCTACTAAACTAATCGGTCTTTCGAGACTTGATCTTTTGTGATCATGCCAATGTTACGAAGTAATGCACTGACTCTGGGTAGCTGGGGTCGGGGCGTTACAGTTGGTATCAGAGGCAGTTTAGTACTAACCTTGGAAGCTAGATTTAGATAAACTCTGATTAGAGCACATAGCCCAAAGATAGACTTTGAGGATTAATATAGAAGAACTTCCTAGAATTTTGGTATTATAGAGATGTTATGAGTTTTCCAAGCAATACATCCCTGTCTGGATACGATAAGGTAGAGGCGGCTCGGGCACAGATGTACCTAGAGGTAAAACCCGAAAACACCGCTTTGAGCTAGACTCGAACGGGAACTGGTGCACGACAACGGGCCTTGCTGCACTCTTGGTTACGACACTCCCGGGGGATATGCTTAGGATAATTCTCATTTTATTTACAAACCACTATGAAGGGTTATGAGTACATACTTCCTCAAAGAAAAAATTTCTTTTTATGATTATGGATTATATCCATAAATAGTTCAATTTATGTAAAGTGTTTAACAAGTATGGAATTATGTATTTTGATTCATAAACTAATCTAGTTTATGCCATTGTTTAGAAATGGCGCCTAGTGGAAGGAATGGAAACCGTATCAATGCATGAACTCCGTGTAGGGATTGCCCTCCTGCTCAAGATAATTACTGTGGATCTGGAGATACAACTGGTGCGGATCAACTTATTACCATACTGGGACAACTCACTCAGGTTATGAATAATAACCTTACTCGTATGGAGTACCCTGATCCGCAACGTGGAGGATCAATGTTAGACCGCTTCATGAGGCAAAAACCACCAACCTTCAATGGGAGTACAAATCCAATAGTAGCTGAGCAACGGATAAATTCCTTAGAGAAAATATTCCATGCCTTGGGGAGTAGTGAAAGTAAGAAGGTTTTCATGGCAGTTTACCGCCTCACTGGAGATGCCGATCAGTGGTGGTCGCTGATTCAAAACACAAAGGAAGATGATGATGTATCGAATATGGAATGGAGGGAGTTCAAAGAGCTTTTCTTAAAAAAATACTTTCATCGTGACCATCGAGCAGATATGGAAAGGCAATTTCTGAGTCTGAGGCAGAAGGAGGATGAGAATGTCGCAAAGTATGAGGCTAACTTTACAAGGTTAGCGAGGCATGCTGACGATTATATACGTAACCCAAGGAGTAAGATTGATCGTTTCTTTGATGGGTTAAAACCATTTCTCCGTCGAGCTTTGGTATCACAATCCTTCTCATCATATGAAGATATTGTCTCGTGTGCTATCAAGACAGAAAAGGAATTCTCTAAGTCTTATGACAACAAAGTAAAGCAAGAGAAGAAGAGAACGGTGGAACAAGAGACAGATAAAGGGAAAAAGGGAAAGAAGGATTTTCTAGTATGTGATAATTGTGGGAAGAATCACCCTGGTACTTGCCTAAAAGGAATGGGAGTTTGTTATAAATGTGGAGAAAAGGGTCACCAGGCTCGTGATTGCAAGGGAAAGAAAGAGGCTATCAAAGTTGAATGCTACAATTGTAGAGAAATGGGTCATTATGCAAATGAATGTCCTAAGCGTCAGGGAAACTTACCTCATAAAAGGCCAAGGGATCAAGGACAATCTTATGTGGTTACTAAAGTTGAAGCAGAATAACTAATGTATTGGTGCTTTTGGACTCATGGATTATATTCTGGTTATTAGAATAATGTGATATATATATAAGGATTGTACTGCAGTACTTGTTGATTTCAGTAAGGTTTTAATATGATTAAGGTAATCATATTTTTAGTATGTGACAATAAGAGAAACTTTTCTTTGTTTGGGGAATCTGATGTTACAATTGATTTTGGAATTTAGAGACCTTTTAGAGAAAGTCTAGATGGAGGTATTTTGGATAACTATTAAGGTTGGAATGGATTAAGTTGAACCATGGATAGTATTGTTTAAGGTTAAAGAATTTCTGAAGATTATTTTTGGAATATTATAATACTATAGTTTTAGGAAAAGGACAACCTGCAGGGTGGGGAATAACTCGTCGCGTCGGACAAAGCTGCAGGAATCGAACCCACAACCATAGTGCGACAAGCCTTTATTTCCTACCACTAGCCTACAGGAAGTCCCTGGTTATTACAAAATAGTTTTACTAATCTAAATGGTATGTGTTAACATTTTAAACCTTATACAATTAGGATAAATAGAATATTTTTGAGTTCCGTTACCATTTTGAGTAAAAGTTGGGTTTGTGGTAAAAATTTATTAACGAATGAAAGTATACATAACAAGTATGTATATTCCCTTACGTTCTTAGTAAATATCCTAAATAAATTCCCCAACATTATAAAAGGTAACTTAAAACAAAAATGTTGTCGGTTAACTTTTCCAACTGGGGATTCAATGACCGTTTAACCAATCACAAGTTTGTGATTTTCTTGTGGTTAAACTTTCTCCTAATCCTGTTTTCTATAACTCTCCATCAGACCTTGATGGTTTGTTTCTCCTCCATATCCATATTTTCATATAATCCTAGAATGGGCTATATCGGGTGACCTTTGTACTTATCTTGCTTTCTTTTAATGTTATATATTTATTAACCTTATTTCCGATGTGGGTTTTCCTCAAAGGTATTTTCTCTTTTCAACCTTTTAATTTCAAAGAAAAATTTCAAATTGCGAGGACGCAATTTATTGAAGGAGGGGAGAATATAACACCCCGATCTTCCACGATACACCTCTCATTCAATAATGCAATAGCTTGCATTGTACGCAAGTTCGAGTTCTAACACACCGCAACTAATCAAAGTAGCCGTTATGAATAGTAATAACCACATTTTAAATTTATAGAAATTTTATATTTCAAAATGGACTTCATTTTTGTATTCCTAATATTGAAATTAGCCTATGTTGAATTTTTTGTAATTTTTCGAGAACTTCCAAATTTTTATGAATAGTGAAAAATACTTAAAACAACTTTTTTAATCAAAATAATTTATAGTGATAAGTTATACTATTTAGTGGTTTTAAGGTATAATTAGAATATATTTTTACCATTTTATCCAATGGTGGTCATTAGAATTAATTTAACATTGAAATTGGACATAAACAATTGGCAATCTTTTGATATAAATTGTTTATTAAAAACACGCTATTTGTCGTAACAACGGGAATTAATTATAAAATTAATTAATTTTTGGAATTTTGTAAAATAGACATCATTTTTGAATTCGGAATATCAATTATTGCTTAGGGTGAAATTTTGGCCTTGTTCTGAAAAACATCAATTTTTGATGAATAGTGAAACCACTAAGTGGTAGTTAAATAACTGATTTTTCGTTTAAATGAAATATTACCACTTCTGTGATTTGATTCTCAAAAATCCGACATACATGGTTGTCATTAAGAAGTAAAATGTGGTTCAATGAGATAAAAATAATTTTTTGGTGAATTGTAACTTTTATGTTCTCAATCGCGATTAGAGGTAATTAGTGTAGTTTAAGGTAAAAATAATGTTTTAATAATATGAGATGAGATTGAAACTTGTTCTACTCCTATTGGATGAGTCATGGCCGACCAAGACAACCTATGGGTTAACTTGGGGACCCCATGGAGCCACTTTGGTTAGAAAATGACATTAATATATATTTATTTAATGTTAAAATTAAATTGACACAAACATGAGTTGTTTTACTAAAACAGTTCTTAAGTGGGGTTACAAAAGTCCATATTTTGACTATAAATATTCATTAGAAAGATAAAAAGATTTTATACATCATAGTAATTTTTTTATAATTTTTAGACATTAAATAAATTAAATTATTTATGACATCATTATGATGCAGCAATGAACTCATTATTTAACGATTTAAATAAAGTGAGAAGATAATGCAAAATCCAAGGCTTACACTTGTCCAAAGCCTATTGGATGAGGCGATTTCGAAACCTTATCACCTTATCCTCGAAATATATAAGTGTGGGACCTTTATAATCCGAAAAGCATTGTGAAATAATGTAACATTTCAATCTTTCCAAAAGTGCCCCTCCTCTCCACTTATAAAAGGCCCCCACCTCTCCCACCTCATTTACACTTTCAAGACATTTGGCTTGGCCAACCTCTGCCCAAATACTATCCCAACTTCCCCCTCTTACTCCTAGAAGCCTTACTTTGGGCAGAACTCTTCCCAAGGAATCCTTTGGCTCAAATCAAAAAGAGTTACCCGATTTTGAGGTAATGTCTTTTCTAATGTTGTTTTGTTTTATTTTTCTTCTAAACCCCCCTAAACTCTTTTTATTCATTTCTTTTGTAACAAAACCAGTATCCTCAATATACTAGGATGTTGTTATAAGAAGTATTCAAGCTACACTTACACAAACCTACATCTAATGGTTAAAGAACATACGGTTTCTGTGGATGGCGAATTTCTGCCTCACGAAACGATGATTGTTCAACACTCATATAACACCTTCAAAGGTGGCCATTAAGATGTCACTATTTTTATATATTATATATAATATGTTTATGTTTTACTTATGCTTCTGTATTTCTCATTTATGTCATACTTTATGATTTCCATTATGGGTAAAACGCGATAATTTCATTTTAGGAAGTGCGGACTACCGCCCCCTCAAAGTGATTTGAATCGTTAATGCCATATGTGGGATGTATAAAGGATGGAGTAAATGGTATTATACACTATATTATACTGTAATTATATTATAAATTTATATCATTATGATTTAATTCCATTAAATACGAAATAGAAATGAAAGTAGCGTTCATGCGTACGTACGACTTACTGTCTCCATGAACGGTGCATTTCATTTCTTACCTCTAAATGTTACGTGACATTTTGAATGAATGTATATACTGTATATATATGATATATATGACATCTAAATCATGAATATAATTCTGGATATGATGGATATTCTACCACAAGAACAACTTGTAATTATAAGAAGTTTATTGTTGACTCAAGTACCAAAGATCGACAAAACGACCGTTATTAACTTAAATAATTACATAATGTTCATAACATTGTAATAAGTGATATAAAAAGGATAATTAAATTGAAAATGGTTCTTAATAAGGTAGATATTAACTCTAGTTTATTATTCAGGAAGTTAAAGAACGGTTGAGTCAAGTCGGACACAAGGTAAGGGAACTTCTTAACCCAATTTCCATTCTTTGGGTTAATCTCTCACTTTCAAATTATGTCATGATATTATTATGTCCTATCTTGTATTTTTACTTTCTTCATGTGTACCTATAGTGAATACACATAATAGATCTATTTTATTTTAAAAATGATCTTTTTAAGGACTTCGTCTCAATCCCCTTTCATTGAGGCATATTTGGTTTTATACACAATTTTCTTTTATACGGTGTATAAACCCCTTTGACTTTTACGATTATTCAAAAGGAATATTTTTATATAAAGCGTTTTGCTAAATGACAAAAGGGAATGTTTTTCTTTCCGTACATATGCGGCGACAACGACTTCTCCGCCGCTGTGACTATTATTTGAGTTTCGGCTTTCTCTATAAGCCATCTTTTTTTTAATGAAAAATAAATACAAAGTTTTAACTTTCTTTTATTTTGGTATTGAAAATGGTTTTGAAAGAGTTTTTATTATAACAATGTGTTGTATTGATATCTTGTGATTGAAATGTGGAAATGTTATGTTTCCTTTATGCATGTTTTATGTGATATGATTATGTTATGGTTTATGATATGTTTAAACCTATTCACATGAGGAATGTATTGGACTTAATAAGTGATGGGTGGAGCCCGCTATAGCTCCTTGATGCATCGGTAGGTCTCATGAGACAACTAGACATGGAATTGGCCGAGGCCCTTTCCCAATTTGATTTATGGTTTTGGCCGAGGCCTTAATCATTTTAGACGTCTTGGCCGAGGCCTTGACAAAATGTTTCAGAATGTCCGGCATTATACATTCCCTCATTATGAAAGTGGTTATTGATATTTAATGTGATTATTCAACCAGTAGAATATCCATGTGAAGAAGTGAATGGCATTATCTCATTTTACTTTTTCCATATTATGTTGATGTTCAAGTTTAAAAGGCTTTTGTTTTAGTTATACATTGAATTAAATTTTTATGTTTATTTATGAAAGCTTCCGCAATATTGTTATCCTTACTGAGCATCTGAGCTCACCCCTTTCAATGTTTTAATATTTTCCAGGATGTGAAGAAGTATTTTATGAATGACCTGCAGGGATTGTGAGAATAGGATATGAGTGTGGACTATGGAGACTTTGTTATTGTAGTTTTTCACTTTATGATGTAATGTAACGTGTACGAATGCATCTAGTGTTTCCAAGGCTACTAAACTAATCGGTCTTTCGAGACTTGATCTTTTGTGATCATGCCAATGTTATGAAGTAATGCACTGACTCTGGGTAGCTGGGGTCGGGGCGTTACATTAGCTCTGGCAGCCCTCCTTGCTGGGATTACAGGGGGAAGTGGACATGCCTGATTGGCCTATTGCAGGGTTTCTTCGAGGTGCTGGGCCTTATCTGAGAAGTCCCAAAACCCTTTGGGATAGTTCTGAGTGATCAGGGAGGGGACCAGCTCTGCCTTGAAATTCCCTACACACATAGGCAGAAACTGCTCTTGAGTCAGTGGCATGTGTAGGGAGTAAGTGAGCCCTTTATACAGAGCGATGAAGTCCGCGACATGCTCTTTAGGCATTTTTTTTGCTCTTAAAGAGGTTTGTGATGTTCGTCTTCTGGGTGGTAGAGATGAATTGGTTGAGGAACTGCGTACGAAGGTCCTCCTAGTTTCTCATGGATCCAACAGGGAGATGGCTGTACCAAACAAATGCTGACCCCTCTAGTGTCTGAACAAAGCAATAGAGCTTGGCGGCCTTCTACTACGTTGGGGTCCCTAGCATGGGTCCACACCTCGAGTTAAAGTGGGCCAGATGCTGTGGCGGGTCCCCCATCCCATTAAACGAGGAGAATGTGGGGATTTCGAACCCCAGGGGTGTAGGCATGTCATCCACCCATGCTGGGTATGGCTTGCCATCTGGTGGGATTTCCACCTGTCATGTTTCCAAAGCCTCTAGGCGAGCAATGAGTGCCTCAATTGGATCGTCGAGGCGGGGGTCCCTGTCTTGATGGGGGTACCTAATCACCAACACGTTTCTGGGTTCTTCAACGTGATAGGCAAGGTTAGCGGCTCATGGTGTGGCCGATGGAGCAACCCTTGGGGTGGCCGGGGGAGCCCGAGTGGGGTTCATTGGATTGTCCTACCATTTGGGAGGATTTGGCGAGACATACCGTGCCCTCTTTCCATGAGCTCCGACCTCCATCCTGTTCGCAGGAGCGACATGATTAGGGTTTCCCCAAGGAAGCTCTCTAAAGAGTAGTTGTTCTTGCCCTGGCTGTCCCGACCTAGGATCACCATGGTCGGGTCATCGCTCTGCGATGCGTTCACCCAGAAGCTCATCGAGGAACCTCTTCTGCTCAGCATGTTACTGACGCAACATGGACTTCTCGAGGTCCTCTTCTATCTTCTGCACTAAGGTGGATGAGTTAGAGTGCTTGGAAGCTCCGACGTGCTCCTTTCCCTTACTGACGTTCCGACTGAGTACCAATGCCTCAGTGGGAAAAGGGAGACCTAGGAGGTTCCTTTGCTGATGAGTGATCCTCCCCGATGGGTCCAACAGTGGCGTTACACCCTCAAGGGGTAGGTCTCCATCGATAAGTTCCATATCATACTCCCCATTCACTATATTGTCCATGTTGACCCCGACCCTTCCTGGGGGCGTGCCCTCGATATCACACAGCGAGTCGAGATACCACCAGATAGGACTGAAAAAAAGGGTAGCGTACTATCCCCAGCCACGAATTTGCACATGGGGGGTGACCTCCCTTACAATTTTGCAGATTACCTTGATACTATGAATTCATTGCTGCTGAAGGGCCTCACGGTGACCTGGTGACTCGAGGTGCTGGGCCACGGGGAGTGCGACCATATCGAATAGACGACATTTCTCACTGGTGTCTTTGAAATGAGCTCAACTCCTGGGATAAACCGGGCACTGATGACGAAGGTCAAAGTGTGTCGCCCAGAGGGTGTAGCGGAAACACTCGACTTCCTCCGGAGTGAGGGACTCAGGTATGCGGAAATCCCGTGCTGCCACGAGCCAAAACTTCTCATGGAAGTCATCCGCTGTAGGAATTATCTAAAAGATTCTTGGACCAAATTCAGGGTCTGGCCCTTGATATCCCCACTCGCCGACCGAGGGTGGATGAGGAACCAGTAGCGGTACCGAAGCAGGCCGCTGAGATGGAAGGTTGACCGGTGGAGAACACGACGAATGAGCTGAATGGCTACTGGTCCTCAGGTTGTCCTTCGAAGAGTGTAGTGACAAGACCGCTACATCATGATAGGAGGGGTTGATAACTGCCACTCCTGGTTCAGGGGCCAGGGTTACTGGTGGTGGGGCGCACTGTTTCTCACCTGCCATCGGGCCCTATAATAGCTCTCCGTGATCTCTCGTGGAGGTAGAGAGCACTTCCGGTGACGATGGTGGTGGTTGCATGACTTTAACTTAAGGTGTCACTAGATTTTCATCTTCCTGGATATACCTGTAGAGGGAGGCAGGGATCCTGTGGACCTTATAACCTGGAAGCACCAGACTGACTCGCCTCATCCCAGCCTCGGCCCTTGACTTGGGTGAGTGAGGGGCGGGTTCCCGAGCTTAGTCGTACTCCATTTCAGAGTTTGAGAAGCAAACCAGTTTGATCTTTGTTCAAAACTTCTTGGAATTTCACTTGTGGCAGTGATGACCCACCTTCCTGCCGCTGGGTGGGTCCTCGGGATAGGGCTGATTTCCAACATAGGGTCCTCTGACCACACTGGTGCTAGGGCGGAGAGGGCTTCCACCCGAGAAAGCGGGGGTGCGGGGAGCACCGGGACAAATTTCAAAAGGTACATTGGTAGGACCTCCATGGATGGAACATGAGATGGAAAAACCCCTGCTGGGATCGGCAGGAGCATGGGGAGGACCTCCATGTTTGGTGCGGGTGGAGCGAGGTTGTCCTTCACCCCTATGACTACCGGGGTGAAGAGGAATTTCACCGATCACAGAGAGAATGTAGGGAGCATCTCCACGTTGAAAAGAGAGCGGATGGGCAATGACCCTGTGCTGGTGGTCGGGGGTAGGATGAATGAATCCACACCCCATGTAATGGGAAAAGGAGAGGCGTCCATGCCGATCATTATTGCCGCAGGGAAGAACTTCATTAATTCTGGGAGTTGCACGGGGCGACCTTCCAGGCCGGGCCTCGAAGTAAGAAAGGCCCACATCATCTAAAATAGCTTTGGTACTAGGAGGACCTCCATACAGGGTGGAACCACTGCTTGTGCTAGCGATCATGATAGTTGACCCAACCTACCCATGGGGCGGTTGGGGCCTCGATCCTGGTCGGGCATAAAAGTAACCCTACTCAGTGCATGAAGGGACCTGATGGAATGAATCGGTAGTGGCTCAGGCCACTGTAGTGGGCATCATTGATACCGCTTGGCAGGCATTCTCCTCAGCTTGTGCCCAACGCTGGAATCTGGTCAGACGAGCTGGGGTGGGTGGCGTAGGTGTATGGATTACCTACTCCCCCTCTGGCAAGACCGGGCAGCGGTGCTGACGCGATCAGGCAAGAGCTCTTACTGGGAGTCCCTAGATTGGGAATCCGTCTGGGCTAGGACAAATGTCTCCCACCTCATCTGCGTAATGAAGGGAGTTGTCAAGGAGATCCGGGGACAGGCTCCCAAAGTGATTGTATGTCGGGGTGGGGAGAAATGGCTCCCTGTGCGGCCCTTGGGGGCGGCAGTGACGTCGAGGCGCAGATGCCTCCAAATCTAGGCAGGCTATATCCCGATTTGGGATAATGACCTCCTCCTCATAGCACTACACAAGGTCATTAATAAACCTTCGCTGGATCATTTCTGATGGGGAGATGGGGCGTGTTCACCCATCAGTCATGGTGGTCGAGATTGCCATGGAAGAAGTGGAACCGCACGGGTAGCTGCACCAGTGCTTCCCCTACCCCTACGTCGATGGGAAGGCGGTGATCACATTCCTAATGAAGCAACTGGGTTCCTGAAATCAGGGAGATCAACTCATTACAACTGACAGGAAGAAAAATCTCCAACCAGTTCCCCAACGACATTCCATCTTCCATGGCTCGTAAGAGGGATCCATAATGACAACATCGCAGGACAGAATTCTAAAAATCCTGACTGCCCCAACTTCTGGCGAGTTTCACATTAGGCCTGCTTGGTGGGACCCAATACCGAATGAAGGGGTCAGATGACAAGAGAATCCATTGGTGCCGTGAACGCTACTAGTCTCCATTTTTATGAGAAGAGGATTCACGTTGGGTTCACCATTTCCGTTTCCGATGCTTTCTCTAGGGCGCACGCGCATCCATCACGTAGAGGACTTGCAGCTGTTGCCCAGCATTCCCACTTTACAATGGAAGGCAGCATTCATTCCTTGTTCAGGGACATATGCTCCTTGATAGAAAAGGGATGATGGGATGTCGGTTCTTCCTTCCGTGGATTCCTCCTCAGAGCTTGTCACATAGTCCAGGTCTCCCTCATAGATTTTAGACATGGTTCGTGAATCTCTTCCCAGTGCCATATCTTCATGGACACCAGTTAAGTACACTGATTTTGTTGGGACATTCCAAGAGGTCCAGTCAGGGAAGAAACCTTCGGTTAGGAGAGTAGTCACGTTGAGGCATCACTGGTGTGTCTTGATGCTAGGATTCTAGCATGTATGTCTTCTATCCCTTATTATAGGGCTTCTCGAGGTCCCATAAGCCAGAGGCATCCCACATCGAATGCGGGGAATCGTATTCCATTAGCATGTATCTGAGGTTTTCCTCAGCTTACCATGTTTAACACAGGGTATGCCACAAGTTTAACGTCCAACAGAGATGGATTATACTGATCATAACACAGATTAGAGTGGATCAGATTAAGGAACCCCCTGGAGGGAATAATGATATTGGGGCCAGCACATGGGAGGCTTCCCGAATGCTATGGAGAGGAACAGAGTGGCATGATCTCATTGAGATGTGGCATCCTGGGTAAGGATCAGGATGGGTGATGAAAGGTCTTGGACTTGAGCCAGGAAGAGACTTACTACGTATCCCCGTGGAAGGGAATCAATGTCTGTGTAGTTTGGTGGGGCGATGGGACACATAGGGAGGCGACCTGTGAGAGTGGATGCATGGAGGGGACCCGGAAGAATTGGAACATCTGGGTTGGGGAATGATCCTCCCAAGACAGATGTGCTCGAGGGAAAGATCAGGATGAGATGTGGGTGATGGGATTGAACCTCATTAAGGCTGCCTACGTATCCCCGCGGTAGGGAATCAAATACCACGTAGTTCAGATACACAGTTTAATGTCCTGAGGGACCGGGGAGATCCTAACATGGAGGAATGAACAGGTGTTGGGCTTAAACCTTGTGGAGACTACCAACGTACCATGCCTTATCATGGATCAAAGTCCCCATAATTCAGATAGGTTGGGGCTTACGCTCTGAGATGGCCCAAGGTGTTGGTGAACTGAAGCAAAGGAGGTCGGAACAACTGGGTGTTGGGCTTGAACCTTGTGGAGGATACCTAATTACCATGCCTTAGCATGGATCAATGTCCACGTAGTTCGGGAAGTGCATTTTAATGTCATGCAGGATGAAATGGGGGCTTACTGTTTAACATCATGCAGGACGAGTATGCCACAGTCAATGCTTTCTCGAAACCCATGTGAGTCATGCTCGGTGTGAGAAACAAGAGGCCGCAAAGACCTGGTGATCATATCACGAAATTTGCATCCGTGAGAGGTGGGTTGGGGCTTACACTCTGAGGCGGCCCAAATAGGAAACGAGGGCTTTGTGTTGGTTCGCAGACAAGAGAGGAAATAGGGGCTTACGCGTTGGTTCGCGGCCCAGAGAGATGAATATTGGGACTTACTCCAGGGTGGAGGCCTGAGATTGATGAATCCCAAAGGGAGAGGGATTTGGGACTCAAGAAAGGAGGTGTCCGGAACTCATCCCCCCTCTCTAGTCTTCATCATGAAAGCTGGGACTTACTCCACGGTGGAGGCCCAGTGACAAAAAAGCCTAGCGTGAAAAGGAAATGGTGACAAATCCCTTGTGCCCCTCTCCCCTCTTAGACTTTGGTGCAGGAGAGGAAGAAGATAGGGGGAGAAGGGGTGCTGCCTCCTATAAGAAAGGCCAGAGGATTACACCGAGGTGGATTCCATTCCCCCATGGACAAACGCCGCTTCAGTAAGGAGGATATCATCCCCTGTGAGGGGTGATCCCGTCCTTGTGGAGACCAGTGGGCGTAGATAATTCTCGAGCCGAGGAACCCCGCATAGGATGTGTGGGGGAAATGTCATATTTTAACGTCATGTGTTGAAGAAGAGGGTGATTGTAAGTTTAACGTCCTGCAGCTTGGACGAGGTGAGATCACTCCGCACCCCTAGGACTTACATAACAAGTACCCTATGCACCTTGGTGAAGGGAGGGCGTTGACAATTCCATTGTTGGGGGGTGTTGTGGACTGATCCACTTGGGGGTCCACATTAGCGTGGCTATGTGAAGAAGCAATAGCCGTTAGCGTTCCTATGCGAAGGAGCATGAGGCGAAGCAATGAAACGGGAAGAGTCTCCCAAGGGACCTTGAGGTTACTTCGTACGAGCCTAGAAGGTTTCACGGGAAAAAACGCATAGTGTGTATGCTCGAACCATCCACAAGGAGAACATCAGGTGCATATGCAAGGAGGTACCCGGGGAGCACCAAGGTGAGGGGTCCTAAGGATTGCGCACGAAAGAAATGGATAGTGCGAAAAACATCGGGCTGGCAGGTAATTGGGGGAAAAGGTTTTACGCATGACTTGAAGGATTGTACACAAGGTATATGAATTGCACGCAAGTGGCAGAGGTCGTGCACAAAGACAAGGGGGGCACACAAAAAAGGAGTTTGTGAGCAATTGACCTTCTTGAGCGTAATGAAAGGAATTGCGCGCAAGGGGGGTACCCTGAAGGGATTTCAATTCTATTTAAGCCAGGGGGATCTCGCATAAAGGCGGACCTCGGGACGAGGTGGCACGAAAAGGATCAGTACCTGAAAGCCATCTTGCGTGTGCGGAAACTGGATTTCACGCATGAGAGCCGTTTCAAATTCTTCTCCTAGAAGTTGAAGGGTCGCCTTCTATTTATAGAAGTCTGGGAGCGCATTAAACCACCCAGTGCGAAAAATATTGTGTGGATAAAGCGGCAGCATGCAAGGTCAACCCTGCGGGGTGTGGGCGCGAAATTATTTCGTGCCTGCACCGGGGACCCTTCGCGAATCCCAGAACCTTTCCGCGCGGTGCCCATTTTTTCACGCACATCCCTATTTTTTCCGCACAAAACTTTCAGGGCCTTTGAACTGGGTCTTCAGGTCCGAATATGACTTCACTTTATCATTTCGAAACTTTCTCCACTACTTATACACTTTTTGGTGTCTACATATATATATATATATATGCTCAGTGAAGGAATCCAAAATGAGAGAGTAAGGGGATCTCCATCTCACACCTCATACTAAGATGTAGTGTAGCCAACAGTTCCAAACATTCATCAACAATATCCAAAATCACACGTGTCTACCCATAATTAACCTTATAAGTCTAACCATGCCTCCACACTATGATAGAGGCATTTTCTGAACCCCTTGAGAATCACAATAGTCAAATAGCCTCCAATTTCCCATATATTAGCCATCCTTTTGAAAGCCCCTTAGAGCCTATGAAAACATTTTCTTTGATACCCACATTACAATCCCAATACCTTATCCCACCCAATATCTAAATGTATTTACATTTCATTATTTATTGAAATTTAATTATGGGGGGGGGGAGTGGATTTCATTTTTTGGGTTCCCTTTTTTTGATTTTAAAGGAGTTATCATATGCTTCAGGGAAAGCACCCATTTTAGTGTGGAGGGAGAGGTTTTTATTTAGTGAGTTTTGGGGAATTTAATGTATATTCATTTATGTAATTTTGTAAATGTTATTGAAAAGTTTTCAAAAAAAAAATCCCAAAAAATCAAAAAAATGTACACCAAAAGGGTTGTGTCTTGGTTAGGTCAAAAATCACTCTTCCTCAACCTTTGATCTTGTTATAACTATTACAATTAGTGTATTTAAGAGATCAATCATGGGTTGGGATATGATTTTGATATCTTTTTCAAGTTCATATTTCAAAAAATGCAAAAGAAAAAGAAAAGAAAATAAAAGAAAAACAATAACACTTATGTCATTCGGAAACATTTTGTGTTTTTTAAATAATTCAACTTCTCATCCCTTATAATTATATTCCTCTATTATGTATTTCTTCACATTATTATTCACTTGTAAATATGTTTTTTCATTTCCTTACATGTTTTATTTCCAAAACAATTGTGCATTGTTTTACCCATGTTGGTGTTTTACCCCTCTTCTTCTTTATCTTGGGCATTAAATTACTACCATACCATAGCCCCAAAAAAACCCCTTAAAAGACCTCTTGAATCTTGTTCACTTTAGGATAGGGAGTGGATGTTGAGCGATCTTACAAACTCTAATATTTTCACTTTTGGTTGGTGAATGAGTGAACCTCTAACAATAATATTTTATCATCTTGAGAGGAGTAATATTCGAGTGCCCACATTTTCCATTTCTAAATTTGAGCATGAAAAAAAGATTTGTTTTGGGAGCATTCTTCCTGTAAAAAATTTAGTTGGAATTCAATATGGATGAATGAAATAGTCTATACCTCGTCTGAGTGGGGAAAACAAAATTTTAATATTTTTTGTTGAGAAAAAATGATTTTGTTATGTTTTTATATTTATTTCACATGAGGACATGAAAAAGACTAAGTGTGGGGGAGTTGATGTTTTTAATATTTTCATTAATTATTATATACTCCATTTACTTATTTTATATTAAATGTGCATAATGTATGTGAAATATTAATGTTTAAATATTAAATATAATTTTAGAGCACTATTTGAAGTCATCCAAATTCAAGTATATTTATGTTCCAATAATACCTCTCAACCTAATTATCCAAATTGCATGATTATTTTTTAGGGTTCCTTAATCAAATTACAACATTTCATTAGAAGGAATCCCTGGCCCATTCTTCCATTTGAAGGGTCATATGACCTACACAATAAGACCTAAAGAATCTGTAAAAAACTAGACCAGCCATGATGATTGAGTTACTTGTCTAAATCCGGAAGCCCGAATTTTATGAAACTCCACCATAAGTTTGTGATTATCCAAAATAATCATGGATAAACATTTCAGGGCCCAAATCCAAAAAACAAGGTGCCCAAATGAAGCTTTGAAGTCCAACCCACCATTCTTTCTGGGAAGTGAAAGCAACATACCAAAATTGACTTTTCTCATGACCTAGTAATCAAAGAAAGATGATATTTTTCAGTGTGAAAGAGGAAATATAGTCAGCCAAAGTTTTTTAATAAAGAATTATAATTTTAAGGCATATTTCTATTAAAAAATCCATTCACATTTCATCCATCAAAAACGTCTGGATTGAAATGGGCAAATTAACATTGTTTAATCAAACGACCCTAACTTTGGATCCATAAGTTCAAATGCCTCCAAATTTTGTGATTAGTCGGATAAAAATATTATATACAACTTTTAATAATAATATTTCTATATATTCAACTATCTATAGTTACAAATGGTATATCTATGTGGAGGGGTAGTTTTGGAATGCAAACAGTCCACTACCTTGTGCTATAAATTCATCCACTCATCTGCTTTCAAAAGTGTTGGCATTTTAGAAGAGAGAATCACATATTAGAATGCAAAAAGATTTTACAAAGGCCTCTAGGGACTTTCCATACTCAAGTTTTCACTTGAGAGACCTTTCCTCCTCTCTTTATTTTAATTTACTTTTGCAGTTTTCTTCATTTGTAATTTCACAAGTGTTTGTCTTTGTAATTCTGTTTTAATGAAAGTTTCTTATTCAATATATATTATTCTCATATAAATTATGTAGTTTAATATTAATGTTTTTAAAATAGTTTAAATCAAGTTAAAACCATTCCCCTTATTTTTCTTACTCATTCAATGGAAAGTATTTTTTAACTCTCTTCAATGATCATGTGTGTGTCCGACGCACTACTCTTTTCTTATCCCATTCTTTTCACTTTATTTATAATTCACCACCTTAAACATATTTAACTATATTAATAATAATTTCAATGGATGAGTAAATATACCATTTGGGTGAGTCATTATTTAGATATGTTAAGCGATTGTGGGCTTTTTTCCAATAAGTATTCTTTAATTTAACATTGTGTATGTTAGACTTAACCTGTCACGGATTAATGACGTGTTTTGTTTAACATGTAGTTTCCATGGATTATGGGAACCATAAATACACTACCATCAACAATATCTGATTTATATTATAACCCTAAGTTATTTTAAGGCTTGGATTAAAACCTTTACACTTAGGAATTCCAATCAACATCATCTTGTGAAATGGGAGTTAATTTAATGCAATATAAAGGAAAGATCAATGATATCACAAGATTAACTCCCTAACAATGAACTCACCCCAATATTTATTAAATTTTTAAATCAATAAAGCATTAAAATTAATCTCTAAAAACAATCCCCCTAATAAAAATACAATCAAGTAAAAATAATATACTATTAAATAGTATCATCGTCGAGGATTCGACCCGATTGGTGCTATACACATTAGCAGAGCACCGAAACCTTGAATGATCGATAGGTGAAAATCGGCCACACTTTTAGTTAGAATAAGAAGAGATTAACTAAGATGGTATTAATATACTATTAGGTAATACTAAGAAGTAAGCATTTAGTTAATAATAAAATTGTGTTTAAATTAGAACAAAATAATTGGAAAAGTGATATCTACATGGATATGTTGTAGTCACTCTTGGCTTTGGGGAATAGTCATGAAATTATGAGAATTTGCAAAGGTCAAAATCCAATATGTAATGTTCATATACTAATATGTAATGGTTTCACTATATAAAATGTAACAAATAGGGGTTTACCTATGTAAAAGGAAATATATCCCATGTGTTATAAAATAGAATTTAGTAAAATACTAATGCACACTATGATATACAAGGATAAATGAAAATATTTAGTGCATAAATAATAGTTAAAAAGTGCATTTTTAAGGGTGACCTAAAGAGTTCTAATGATATATAAAGTGATGATGCTACCATTTTCACACATTTCAATATATAATTAAAGGTTTTTTAATCATAACATAGTGTTATATTATAGGAAATTGTCACATTTTTTGGATTTAGTATTAATTGGTTCTTAATTGAAAAAATAGTAACAATTTGGATTTTAAAAAGTTTTAATTTAAATTTTTATTTAATATATATGTTTTTAAAACTAATTAAATTTGTGGATGTAAATTTTTTAGGACTCCAAAATTTTTGAAACTCATTTCATTCAACTAGACCCAAACCTCAATCCAATATCTTGAGACCCAAAAACATATCACAATTTGGTCCTTAAAATATGTGCATAGAATGGGTGAATACTAATAATGGACCCATATCTCAAAAATTAGAAACCCAATAGATATAAAATTACACATAGAGATGTATAAGAGAATTTGGAACAAATTAATTAACTGTGGTCACACATTATTATTCCTCTGTAACTTCCATAAATGCATGGGAAGCTAGAGAATTGAAATTTGAATAGTCACCATGCTAGAATAACATTCCAAAAATAAATATTCCATAAATCCATAATTTGGTGGTCAATGAAACTAATTTTTCTTGGGTACAATATAATTATAGAGAAGAAAAACTTTTATGAAGAACTAATTCCCAAATATTTCCATTTAATATGTTTTTCTAGAATGAAATTATAGTAGACAAATTTGGATCCATAACTTTATCCCCTCTATTTATAAACATGTACCTCCTATCCCATTCCAAAATATAACCATTTTCTTGGGATAAGGTGGAGTTTAGTTACTGTAAAAGTTATTTATAATTTCAATATATATTTGTTTATCTATCTTCTTCTTCATTACTCTTTTATATTGTTTTTATTTATATGTGTTATCTCACCATATTCAATTCTCAACTCTACTAAAAATGGTGAAATAACCTAAATTCTTATTCAAGGGATATAATGGTGGTTTGATTGAGTTTTATTGTGCTTTAATTTGAATATAATTATTAAATTCGGAGAATTATTATGATGGTTAAATCAATTAGGTTGACTCATAACACCATTTTATCTATCATCCAAATTATTTTTCACATTTATCAATCATCCTTCCCTTCACTATATATGTAATGCATACAATAGAGTGTGAATTGGGTTGTAATGGTCGATGAAGTGGTCTCATAGCTGATATTATGAAGAGTATTTCCCAATATAAAAAGGTATTAGTATGGGCTAGTAATATTTCAAATGAGAATATGAGGTTTGATAGGTATTGATCACCTCATTGAATTTAATATTTAGAACCATTTGAGAATAATTATTTTAACCACCATGACCTTCCAATAAAATTTGTATCATTTATTTATTTCTAAATTTATTCTAGGATGCATTGTATTTATATTTATATATTTATATTCATATTACATGTATCATTCAAACCCACGATCTATATATTAGTTTAGTTAGTATTATATCAATTATATTATAATAGTGACAATATGAATCTATTGAATTTTGAGTATCCTCCTTAAGATCATCCCTAGGTTGTGCCACTACGTTATATTATTAGGAAAAATATGAATTTAATTTAATATAGGTTCACAAAAAACAATTAAAATCAATTTATCATCATTTATTTTGATTAAAAGAGAACAAAAACAATTTTTTCATAAAAAATATTAAAAAATTAAAAACTAAAAAATAGTTATTGCATATCTTTCATTTCATAGGCTAATATAAATTTTTGTGACAATGTTTCATATTATTTTCTTAAGGATAATTTTTTTGGTGGGACTATTAGGAAAGGGACATTTATTATTTAAATGAATCAAAATTAATATCAAATAGAATACAATATGCATAAAATAGAATAAATTTATCTCTAAAAGGAAAACAATTCTTAGATGTTTATAGGTAATTTCACAATGTTGTAAGAAGCAAGCAATCTAGTAGCATAATTGATCACCATATTTGATGAAGTTAATTTTCTATTAATGGAATGAAAATTTTTACTAGTTAAAGATAATTAAATTAAAATAGCACCTTCATTTCAAGATGAAATTTTTGAGGTTGGAGAAAAACATTAAGTTTCACTTCCCTCTCTAATGAAGAAATTACTAGTATCTCTGCTTAAGGTAATGGAGTTTAAAGTTGAAATTGTTGAGGGAGATTCAATTTAGGATCATTTTTTTTATTTATTCATTATTAATTTTTATTTACAAACCAATATCAGTTGTGTTTATTTTATAGATTCAGTACCAGTACTACATGCCCAAATTCATGAAGATGAAAACGTATCTTTTGTTAAGAAGAGAATGTAGGTGACTATCAAGTTATAAAATGGTGCATATTAGGATAATTGAAAAAGGTAGGAAATATTGTGGAATATTTTAATGATACCAAACTAGAATATAATATACAAAATATTTTACTATATTCACCACCAGCATTCACCACTCCTCCAACAGAACAAAATATGGAGCACCATGTATTATATTCGCTCCCCTGTTCTCCTAAAATTAAATATTTCATCTCTTCAAGGGTTGAGGATATTTTTATATTCATTGTGAATTATAACTCTTGGCTTATAATTAGGGATGTTTGGATAAATCATATCCAGTGGTTTCTAAGAAATAACCTCTTTTGAACTTTAGATTAGGGCTAATTAGCTTCAAATTATTAACTAGGGATTGTGAAAACCTTGCACCCACATGGGGGTCCAAAAAAAATTCTATCATCCTTTAGATATATATTTTTGTTTATTTTTATTATATTATTATGTTTTCTTGATTTATAGGTCCAAGTGTAAGTATACATGAGCTTAAATAAAATCTTCCATTAGAAAATAAACATAGGTTTTTTCATTCCATCACTCTAGTTTTATACCCTTATTTTTATTTTTTTTGAGACGAAATGTAGGGTGGTGAGATATATGTGTGAAGGTATATTCAACCTTTATAGTTATTTTTGTGTGTTTTATTTATTTATTTTTTGATTCATTGAGATTAAATTAATGTTTTTTGGAACCGCAGTCATTCTATGCTAGAAATGAATTATGGTCTGTGTTTGTTGTCAATCCTCAAATGGAAGAACAAGGAGATTTCAAGTAAAGGTATCATATAGTTTAAGACAAAAGAAATATTTAAGGTTGAGTCTATCCCCAGTTTCTTCCAAATTCTTGGGCATGAAAATAATAAAATGGATAGATGTGTTTTTGGAAACAAAAGGTGCACAAAATATTGGTGTGATGTTCGAAAAACATGGAATGTATGATAAATTTGTTTTGTGTGAAATATTGAAAGTAAGATGGAATTTTTTCACAAAAGGTGTTTTAGGATCATAATGCTGAAATATGGAAAGGGCATGAGGTGTGCCAAAAATATTGGGATGTGCGTGAAAAATGGTTCTTTCATGCAAAAGAATTGCGCACAAAATGAGAGTTTTTCGTGACATGGTGAGTTTTACTCACATGGGTCATGTTTTTATATAAATATGAGGTGACCCCCCATCATTAAAAAGAAGAAAAAGACATAGATAATATCCGAGATCTGATGACCATATAAATTGCAGGGAAAAGTTAAGGATTGCACATAAAATTGAAGGTTTCATGTAATATTGAAGGTCGCACATAAAAGATAAAATTTTCATTAAAGTTAAGTTTTTCACATAAAATTTATTGTTGCGCATAAAATTGAAGGTTGTGTGTAAAATATGAAGTTGTGCGTAGAGGTTAAGGGTTGCACAGAAAGTAGGGGTTGCATGAAATTAATCTTTTGTGACAAATCCAAAATAATGTGCGCATGTTCAAGTATTGAGCACAAGTGTAGGAGTAAGCTTCGAACATGATTTTGAGTAACCACTTTGTGTGATCAATGATTTCAAGTGCATCAATTCGAGACTTAGATGCAAGCAGTTCCTAATACGATACTGAGACAAAGACTTCAATAAAAATTTGTTGAAGAGACCCTCGTGTTAATAAACTGAGTAAGATTTCTCCTAGTGTAGTGAGATAGTGGAATTATATGGAAGTTTTCTAAGGGAATCAGTGATATATCCCTAAATTATTGTAAAGGGAGTGTTCCTAGCATAGAGTGACTGTGCCCGAACTCTTATACTCCACAAACAGTGAAGATTAGTGGATTTTTATACCACTGACACACTCTCAACATATGATCCTTGGACGTAGCCCTTCGTGGTGAACCATGTAAGAGTTTTGTGTGGTATATTTGCATGTGATTGTTTATTTTTTGTTCATATCCATCATATAGGTTTAACGCATTCTTACTAATGTGGGAACAAAATCCATCACATAAAAAGAAATATTTGACACCCTGATTCATTCCTCCCCTCCCAGGGCATCCTGAGGTACTACAACACTCTGTTCATTCTTCATCATTAAATTAATTTTGTGAAGGTTGACACAATTTTAAATATAATTAATTTTAAATTATTGTTTTTGTGAGAACATTTTCATGGAATTTTATGTTCATGTATTGTTATGAGTTTGAATGGTTTTAGAAACCAATTCAAATAAAAAAATTAATCAAATATTTTTATAGTCCAATGCGTTATTATAATTTTTTTTACATATTCTTCACAATAACCACACTTTCTTGAGAGATACTTGGATATTCATTGAGAATCATAACTTGTGAGTTTTCTCTTTCAACGCTTTAGAATTCATGGAATGTTTTTGATGTAATTATGACACTTATTTCAAAAGAATTTTATAACTTGAATCCCACCTTTACATTTACCATTTTTATCTCTTATAATCCTTGAATTTTTTTATAGGTATAAGTCACATCAGAAACCAATTTTTCTTTACCTTCCCAAACTCTTAATATAGTTTCATGAATATTTCATATTTGGGTGTGGCGGGAAGGGCCTTTTGTGTTTGTTATTTTGGATGTACCTAATAGTTTGGTACTGTAATGTGTGTTTCATCATTTTTGGTAGTGTATAAAGAGAGGTAATTGTGTGTGAGTCATCATTTCATTGGCCACTATTTGTTATTATTCGATACCTTTAAAAAAACTAAAAAAGGGAAAAAAGAAAAATTTAAAAAATAAAACAGGGAGAATATGGATGAAATCATTCATTATAATCAATGCATGACTGATGTACCATGTCAAAAAGAGGATGGTGTTGCATTTCATATTAACTAGGGGAACTGAGTGATGAATTTCCTGGGTTTTTTACTTTAATATTCATGCAATTTAATTTAAGAGTCTAACCTCTTGTTTTTATGGTTAAATTTTTAAATGTTTTTACCCCCAATTACCAAGGAATAAGAATCACCATAAACATTCATCATGATTAAAAATATTTTCATGTCTCTTGTTATGGAGGGATGATAAATTTATAAAGACTAATTTGATATATTATTTTTCCTATTATGATCATAACTCTAGATTTAATTTATATAGATTGAATAGTGACATAAAATTCAATGTGAGCTAAGTTGTGAATTGGGAATGGATGTATTTTTGAGGTTTAAAAAATTTAAATTTGAATAATGAAAATTAAATGGAATATTTTTTAATTGTTCAAACATGATAGAATTCTATTTCTGAAAGGATAACATATGTTTTCTCATTTTTTATTCTTGTATGGATTTTGATTTGAATATTTGATGATTATCTGGGAGGGAAATGGTTATGTGTGGAGGTGTGATAAAGCTGCCTTTTTAACAAATTTTATTCTATAACTATGTTTTTTTAGTCAGATCACGGTGTTATTTTTTGGGTAATTGTCACATTTTTAAATTTTAGTAGTAGTATGTTCTTAAATAGAATAATTTATTAATTTTATATATTAAACTATTTTAATTTTCTTTTATATTTTAGATATAAAATTTAATACACTAAGGAAAATTTACAATTTTAATTATTTTAGGATTCTATACATATTGAAATTAATTTCATTCAAATATACCCAAATCTCAATCTAGCATCTTGAGGCCCAAACCAGCTCATAATCTCAAGTTAGAAATATGTTCAAAGAGTGGATGAATTTTAAATATGGTCCCATATATCACAAATTAAAAACATATTTAAGATAAAATTATACATAGTAATAGATAAGTGTATAAGTAAAAAATTTATTAACTATTAACATACATGATTCTCCTCATTCAAGTTTATAAATGCATGAAAGTTTGGATGATTAGAATTGAAACAATCACCAGACTAGAATAATATTTTGAAATTTTTTTATCCCCTCTTGATTCGGTGGCCAATAAATCTAAAATGTAATCTGTTCATCAAAAAGGCAGATCCAATTCTTTAATGAATAACAACATTCCAAATTCGGCCATTTAATACATCTATCTAGTGTGAAATTTAGGAGGATAGATTTGTTTCCAACATTTTATCCTCTTTCCATAAAAATATTTACCACTTCTATTATTCCAAATGACAACATTTTTAGTGGGATAAGGTAAAATTTATTTACTGTAGTAGTTCATTATAATTTCAATATATATTATTTTATATATCTTAATCTTCATTCAAATTTTCTATCATTTTTATTTTTATGCAGTCTCACGCTGCATTCTATTCTTAACTCCACTAAAAATGAATAACTAACCTCATCACTTGTTAAATATACGGAAAGGTGGTTTGATTGAGTTTTATTTTGATTCAAATTCAATATATTTATTCAAATATGGTAATTTTTTTATTGTTAAATCAATTATAGTTAGTGGTCACCCTAGTTTCTCCTTCATTCAAATTTTTCTTCTTGTTTATCAATCATCCTTCCCTTAACTATCTAAGTCATGCATACTATAGAGTATGGATTGGGTAGTGATGGTCCTGAAAGAGGTCTTTTAGATAACTTTAGGAAGTGGATTTACCTATATATAGAGGTCTCAATATGGGTTAATTACATTTCAAATGATAAGGTGAGGTGTGATATATCTTTATGACATCATTGAATTTAATATTGAGATCCTTTTGAGAACATTGATTTCAACATCCATGACATTCCAAGAAACCTTTCCTTCATCATTTCTATCTATATTAATTATGTGTTTCGTTGATTTTATATTTATATATTTATATTTATATTTAATTTTTATTTCATGTATATTTCAAACCCCCATCAATATATTATTTTAGTTATTATTATATGAGGTAAATTATAATAGTGATAACAAATATCCAATTATTTGTGAGTGGCCTCCCTGAGATCATCCCTAGGTTGTGACACAATGGAACATTTTTAGGGAAAATAAGATTTTATAAACATATGAATGATATTATTTTTCATTCATAACATATTAGAACTCCCTGAAGTGATATGTACGATATTGTTTATCTTACATATGGTTTATCTATTTAAGTAAATGTTAGTATTTATAGAAATAAATGTTAGATAATGTTGATTTGTTCTTTATGGGTTAAAATATCATGTTTCTTATGATTGATCCATGATTTTACTTGATTCAAAAGAATGATTAAATTATAATCAAGTGAGAGGATCTTGGTGTGATAAATCTAATATTTTTTAAATAAAATTTTAAATCATTACTAGAAATCAAAAATGGAACTTTTATCAGGAGATATTTTTACATGTTTTAAATGGATGATAATGTTATCACAAAATAAGGGGATTTTTTCATATAAAAACTATATAAATATTATTCATGCGATTATATTAAAAAAAATAAAAAAAATGAGTTTATCATGTAAAAAGGTAGACATAAATGATATGGTGTTTAGCTAGTTTTGTGTATCAAAAAGAGAGAAAAAAGTTGATTAAATTATATAAAGTAGATCTAGATAATTGAGAAAGAAGAATAAATAAGAGCGATGTCATACCCTATAAAACTGTTACATCATAGAACCAAGTAAAAAATGACAATAGAGAGAATGATGATATATAGTCTTAAAAATCATTGTGCACCAAGGAAGAATAAAAAATAATTAAAAAGAGGTCGATGAGGAGCTGATATTATATACCCAATTATTATCAAAGTTTTAAGAGAACAAAATAAAAAGAAAAATATAGGAGTTGAAGATGGAGGATGGAACTTCTATATTACTCATAATTTTTGTATCAGGTCTCTTGAAGAAGATGATAAAGATTGACTAACAAAGACAAGTGATCCAAAATATAAATATGGTTGGTATGTTAGGATACATAGAGAAATAAGGATAATGCACATTATTTTATAGTTTTTATATATTGGAAATCAAAGATCTATTCCTAAGGATGAAGATATTTCATTTTCATGTAATGATATCCCAAAGTATATTGATGATATTATTTGATAGAGGAATTTGAAGATAATTGAAGACATGTGTAATCTAATAAAATCATAGAAAATGCATTTGGGTAGCTATAAAGAACTTGAGAGATAAAAAATTTAGGGGGTATCTTCATGAGAGCCAATTATGTATTCTTACTTTCTATTGTAATCACTTACACACCTTCATAGGAGACAACGATATATTCTTCCCTTCCCCCACTTACTTTAAAAGAGGCATGGAATACATGCTCCCTTATCTTATCTTATAGTGAGTAATATAGTGTATATCAATGTATTAGACTCTAACCAAACATAGAGATGAGTAGATACTCACATTTGGATCGATCCACATAAAGATACTATGTGTTGTTATGTATTTACTTTTGGTCATTAATACAGTTTGAATGAATTGATAGGATTCAAAAATAAATCAAAATATATTAACTAATACAAGGGTTATAATATTAATAGGGGAAATTAAAAGTGAAAATAATTCATTAAAATAGGTTCACACTAATTTACCCCCATCTGAGAGAGACTATATGACCCTATTGGGGAATTTCAATTGTCAATTCTAAATGGTAAAAGATCTGGTTTTTATGTTATTTACTTTCTAGGATTCTTCCATGTACCGCATTCCATCTCATTTCTTTATTTAACGAATCTCAATCATATAGAAAAATTTAAAATAAGGTTCAATAATTTATTATAATCTTTATCTAATATTTTCCAATGATATAATTATATCCCATATTTTTATTTGAGGGTCTTTAATGATTTTTTTTATTTTATCATTTTTTCTCTTTTAAACAATTATCATCACTATATGTGATATCTATCACTATTTAAAATATATCAAGTAACCACTTGTAACAAGACACTTTTATGTATCATAACTCTCCCGTGTTTCTGTTATTTCCCACATTCGATATCAAAAGTTTGAATATCATAATCTATCACATTTTATATCACTTTTTGATCTATATCATATTCCATGTATAATCACTAATACCACATGGATTATCTATATAACCCCCATGATATAAAAGAATAATTATTCTTGTTTAGAATAAAAACTGAGTCATGTATAACCATTGAAATATTCTCTATATTACTTCTAGTGTTATAATTTCTTAGTGAAGAATCTATCATTTTTCCCATTTTCACACTTATTAATATATTGATGCTAATAGTTTTATTATATTTCATGTACTCAGATATTATTTATTTATTTTTTAGATAATTCATTATCTTATGAACCTTTCTCCCTTTCCTTATGATATCAAAAACTAGTGGGATCATTATCAAACAGTCCTCTTTGATAAACCTATGTCATCATCTGTCACATTAGTGTTTATAATATCTCTTAAGTAATGTTTCGTTTAAAAGGATAATTATCTCGATAATATAAGACGTGATATATAAATCTTCTAGAAATTCCTTCAAACCTAATATATCATTATGTCTAATGAGGCTACATTTTCTCTCGTTATTCCAGACATATCCTATTATTATAACAACATGATCCAAATTCTCTGAGAGGTTTAAATATTCTTACATATTTTGACAAAACCCCCATCATACTTAATAAACATATATTCAACATATTACAATTCTCATATAAGTCCTTTTATATATTCAAACCCTCTAATATGAGACTCACATGCTCTTTTATAGGGCTCAATCAATATTACAAATCCTACAAGAATCATCACATGATATTTATTTCTCAATGATGGTTGAATCACATATTTCATTAGTTGAAAAAATACAAAAATATCAATATCCATAGGGTCTAATAAGAATTTATTATTCAGGTTTTAAACCATATTTTATGTTATTTAATGTTTCATCCTAAATGGAAGATGATTTATGTTGTTATATGGTTAATAAAATCCATAGGGGGATATTGAAGAACCCATGTTATGGACTGTTATATTTTTTTTCCAAGAATTATAAATATCAAATAGAATTAAATATATAAAATAATCATAAATGAGGATAAATCATCAATGATAATATGAATAAAGAATTTATCATGAGAAAAAGGTTACTTAAAATTTATATGAATTAGAGAATTAAGAAATTGATTATATGCTATATTGAAGGCTACTTAGATGACATGATATAAATTTCCCAAATAAGGATGAATATCATGAGTTAAGGGAATAAGAAAGATCACTCCATGAGTTTAAGAAAAAGATAATAGAGATATCACATAATCCATTTTTTTCTTATTGAGGTATAAGTTTTCAATATAAACACCACTCTAACTTGTGGTGTAGCGGAAAGAACCTCTCAATGTGATAGTAGGCCATGTGTAAAATTATATGAGATAAAGTAGATTAGAATATAATGGATATATATATATATAAAAATATATATAAATATATCATTATGTTATTATAGTTGTTTCCATGAGATGTTTCTAATAAATGTGATAAAAAAATTAAAATGAAAGATCAATAATATAATACATAATATATAATTCAGTATAGGAAAATAAAATATAATTCATTTTATTGTGAAGAGAACTTTGATCATCCATGAAGTTATTTCCAATCTAACTAAGTACTCAATTAATAGTGGTTTATATATTGTGTTTTTTGTATTAGGTAAAGGATTCAAGATGTGAAAATTATATATTGGGTTTTTTTGAACATAATATTTAATTCATTGTAAACAATTTATTATACGAAAAGAAAATTACAAAGGATTTGTGTAGGTAACATTTAACATATAACCTATGATAGAAAATATTTTTCATAAAATATTTTTCATATGAAAAATAAATTAAAAAAAGAATTACTTATACCACAAAATGTATAGAACACAACATATAAAATGTAAAATTTGATATACACATAACATATTAAATATAATGTTCACTACACAAAATTTTCTATGCCCTAAAAAATATTTGAAATTACACATAATGTAAAAAAAGAAAAAATTCCATGAAAATGAGAACACTCAACGAAGGTGAGTGTTAAAGAGTCCTTGATAGAAGGACAACATCTCTTAAAATGTTAGTACAGAAAAAAGGGTTTTTAAAATCCATAACAAACATTATCATAGTATATTTAAATTGTAAAAATAAATGGAACCAATAATATTTTAATATAAAGGTTATAATTTGGAATAATTATACAAAACCTTTATATTTTCACCAACATGTTGTCTATTAAATAATATGTTCAATAAAGGGATATAAATTATATTTTCAATCCTTGAAAACCCATCCTAACAAAAAAATTTTTCCATGGTAAAATAACATTTTTATGACCGAAACAGTTTTCAAAAGGAAAGAAATTGAAAAAAAATTCATAAATTTTTTTATCAACCAGATAATATTTACATGAACACAAAATATGAATTGTTTCATTAAGTATTTGTAAATAAAAAGAAAAATTTTATTTTTAAAATAATAAAATAATTTACTTAAACATATAATGTTGACATAGGAATTGAGTACTAACAAATAACAATACATTAAACATAATATAAGTTAATATGAAGAATTTTGTATAGATTATATAATTGAAAAAAATCATAGAATAGTTGGGAAACATTGGACATACTTAAACATGGAATATATTCAAACAAAATAAATAGATCATAGAATATTTTGTAACCCATAATATTTTCCCTGAACAATAGGATATAACATTAAATGGATAATAATCCACAAAAAATGGAGTTGTATCATATTCAATGAATTTTCATGTGATTTTAACCATTTCATTATCAATGTATTTTAGTAGGAGATTACTTTTACTAAATATATTGAGTTACATAAAACAAAATATAAGAATATAACTAATTAATTTTGAAATAATAATGAATCATGGATAGGAATTTTTTTTAATTGATAAAAAAATTATGCAATTGTCACCTTTATTTTATTGGTATTCTTATAATTTTTGAATATTAAATGGTTGACTGAAAAAAATAATAATTCACTACTATGTGGAAAAAAGAGATAATATATCTCTGATAATAGTTTGGTTAATCCATTGGATTCATGTTAAATATAATTATTCCATAATATGAAAAATAGTCATATCCATTCTGTTGTGAGTACGTGAGTTTGATACAAATTGAGATAATTATATGAAGGTTGAGGAAGAGAAAAGATATATTTAGTCAAGAGAGTTGAAGAATAATAGTGAACCAAAGAGATACTTGGATAAATCTATTATGTATAAAGGGGAAATAAAATTATATTTTATCATCACTACATATAAGGTAACGAAACTAAAATTTAAGATGTTTATGGGAGTTTTGAAGAAGAAACCAATGACATTTAATTAACACTTATACCTATGTGAATGAGATATCATAACCATTATTTTATGTATAATTTCATAAATGGTTTTGAGACATGATAAGTCTGATAAAAATTATTTGGGAACTTAAATGTAAAATATTATAAAAATGAAGATCTTCATAAAATGCCAAAATATTATTCTGAAGATATTCAAGATGAATTATTCACCAAATAGTTATTTCATTGATGATCTTTTACAACTATTAAACCAAGTGGTATTCCCATGAAATTAATTTGATACTCATAACTAATATTTTTGGATCATAAGGGATTAATGATAATTTATTTATAATTTTATTAACTTTATGATGTTAGTAAACACATGTGATATGGATGATACCTATCATACTAATGATGAAGTTTCCAACATTGATGATAAACCTTATAAATAACTTATTTGCTGACATGATTGTTTTAATTTCATCACATATAGTAAAGTTTGAGTGATAATTATTAATATAGAAAAATTCATCCAAAAATATTAATGTATGATAATTTATTTGAGAATTAATTAAAAAATTTAAAATTAAATAAATAATGTTATATTGATTTACCCCCATATTATTATAAATTATATCATCCTTGGAACATAGACGTGTTATTTAAATTAATAATTTTAATGTACAAAGGTAAGGAAGAGTAAAAAATAGTTAATGGAAATTTTAATTTTTAAAACTAGGTGTGGTTTAATTTATAATTTTTTACAAAATAATAAATATTGAAAATGATTTTTAAGGGTTCACTTATTTAACACCTCTTTTACTTAGTGAACTGAATGTCCAGAACAATTAAAGTAGTATTGGAGAACTATTGAACATCAAAATTCTCCTAAACAAGAAAATTTAATTATTTTAAATATCTAGAGATATCTTATATATATTTTCCTATAATATTATTATAAAATTGCTACTATTTTTGGAATTATATGTAGTTCTAAAATTAAAATTATACTAGGTAATCTAATAATTTTTGCAAATTACTGAGTTATATTTCTAAATTTAGATTCATTTGAAAAAATACAACCTATATTTTAAATTTTTTGAAATATAAATGTTTAAATTTTATTATTTTATAATATTTGAAAATTTCATGAATTTTTTTATTTTTTTTATTTTATTTCCTTTTTAGTGAATTTGTTTTTTAATATTTGTTAAATATCTATGACAAATTATATTTTTCTATTGATTAAGAATATTATTTCAGTTAATAGTATAAACATATCTACTTTGTTTATAAGTAAATATCATTTCTAGAAGAATCAGATGCTACCATGATCACTATTATATGGGTTTAATGTTTTTGATGCAGTATCATCTTGTAATAATCATTAAAAAATAGAGAAAACCATGAGTTATTTTGATAGAAATAACATGAATAATAATGATATTTAAATAAAAGTAATTGGAATGGGAAAATATTAATATATACATTACCAAATGTGTTTCTAAATTTGGAATTTTATAATAACCATATGTGATGTTTTATTATCCCTTAATTAAATATTAATTAACGACAGTCTTGTGTTGGTCCATTGAAAAATAAGTATCACAGTGGACCAAAGTATATATATTTAACCAATTTATATATATATATATATATATCCATATTCTTGTATATTTATTATTACTTAATCAAAAAATTTATACAAGGAAACAAAATCAGAAGAAACTAAAAAAGTGGTTTATATATAAAAGCATGGTCGGGTGGTGAACCATTTTCAAATTTCATTTATGTGATTATTTTTTCATAGCTTACTATTTTCCTATGATATAAAGTGTTGTATGATTCATAAAAATTATCTATTATTTTATTTAACATGTTTTATAAACTTATATTTCAAAAAATAAATGAATAACCTTAAAATATAATGTCTAAATACTCAAACAAACATTATTTTTATGAATTAAATTATTTTAAAATTATTTAAATTTATATTTTTGATACATATTAACCCTAAAATGGGATTATTCATTTAGGTATCATAAGTCAAAATTTACAAATAACCACTAATGACATATATAATGGTCATTTTAGTTTATATATTGCATTGGAAAAATCATTATTATTATTATTTTCATAATGTTATAATTACTCAACTCTCCCAAATTAATCTATCACCTTCTTGAATATGTGGAAAATGTGATTAATCAATTGATGATTTTTCAATCTAGTTACTCTCTGAAAGAGTGATATTATGTGAATTATTTTGTACTAGTACAACATCACTAACTTGAGAGAGGACTATACACTCATGTTAGAAGTGTATGTGAGTTTTAAAGAAAAAACCTAGTGTTACATAGTGATATAAACAAAATTCATTGTATATAAAGTAGGAAAATAATCATATGGTAAGAAAATTCAAGTATCATGAATTCTATTTGTTGAAAAAACAAGTGAACTCATTTATTATGAATAAATAATAATTAGAAATAAAAATAAATGTATTTAATTTAAAAATAATTTTGGAATCTAATAAAGTTAGAGAGGTTTAGTTATTTGAGAAAATTTATAAAAATGTTAAAAAATATATACAAAGGATCCATACTCAAAAAATAAATACAAGTAGATAAAAGTATCCCTTTTGAAAAAAATAAGTAGGTGATCCTAAAAGGTTGATGCATGAGATTTTATATAGGAATATATGCTTACAAAAAATATGAAGGTAAAATTTCATTTGATTTTTTTTCAATCATATAACCAATGTTTTGGTTTATGTGTCCTTTAAATCTATTAATGAAAGTGGTTCAATAATTTGGTATTGATTTCAATATTTTTTGTTATTAAATTTTTTATCTAGATGATGTGTTGGCCTAAAAACATTAAAATTAAAAAAAATTGTATGAAAAGTATTTTCTAATCAGTATATATTCTATATGGGGATCAACCTTCAGTTATACATAACTATCAATACATTTCAGAATGAAAATATAATTCATAATGATATTTATAATTGGAATATTGATTTGAGTAAAAAATTAAATATAATTAATATGTTATGTTACTGAACTTATTGTACATCATAAAAAATCATCCAAAATCATGTTAATAATAATTCACAGTTACATGTTTGGTTATTATCACTAATTACGTAATCTCTTATAGTATGTTCCATGTCATTTTGTACTCATTATAGAAAAATATATAAAGAAGGATTTTTTTAAGGTTGTATCTTCATGAAATGACATAGTGAGTGAGTTGGGTGGCATTTCAATTTTTGCCACATTGTGTATAGTCTATATGAATTATGGGATGCTGTCTAACTAAACTTTAAATTTTCTCCATAGTGCTACAAAATTTCATTAAACGATCTAATATTATATTATCCTTTTAGTATTATCATGTTTATAAAAAATCCATATATAATACTAAAATTTGAAAAACATAGATAATAAATCAATTATTTTCAAATTAAAACAACAATTCCACATAATATTTTTATATTGAACATCTCAAAAGTTAATTCTAGTTCAGTCTTGTAAAAAATGAATTATAGAAATCTTTTTAGAGGAGATTTTTTACCCATTACCTTTATTGAAGGTATTCACATCATTTTTCATACACATTCACTTATGTATATGGAATATCTATAGTCTTAATAGTGGTATGTCTTGTGAGGTTGGGTGGTGAATAAAGAAATAAATCCCCTAATAAATATTCATTGATTATTTTAAAAAATAACAATCTCAATTGATTATTTCTCATAGTGAAAAAATAAACTTTTCATTTTATTTTGTAAAACAAATACTAAAGAAGAAAAATAATAAAAACAGAAATTATCATTTATGGGATTCAACTTACGAATGAAGGTTAGACAAATGATTATATAACACAATTTTTCATATCGATGTCATACTGAATGATAATTGTTTACACTTAACAATAGGCAAGCTTCCTTGAAAATCACATATGATATAAATTGTGTCTATAAAATTGAAAAAACATATAAATATAAATATTATATAACTGAAATAGTAGATAATCTCAATGAATCAAATCTCTTCTCTCTTTCTCCAATAATTAATTTCACTCCCAATTTATTTTGTGATTTATAATTTTCTTTACCTTTATCTACTCAAATTTTTTCTTTTTAATTTTTTGAATGTATGAGAGAGAAATATATAATTTCTCTATGTATCGGCCATCATTTTTCGAAGTAATTTGATATTATTCATTGAAAATTCTCCTAATATAGGGGGAATGATCACGTGGATCCCCAAACGAAAAAATATTCTTTGTGGTTTTATGATAAACCTCTTAAAACCCCATTTTAATATAATTACACTTTTATTTTATAACTAAACATTTTCACACACCCATGGATGATTATTAATTGAATAATTTCCCATATAAGAATAAATTTCAGCTTCACTGCATGAGTAAAGTCATGTAGTCTATTAAATAAAACCATATATAACTTAGTATAATGAATCATTTGATACAACATATCACTATATATAATATAAAAAGTTTCTTATTTATTTAAAATTATAGGATTGAAGAATAATATATGATATAATAATAATGGGTGATATAGTTTATTTGTATCTTTTTATAGATACTAGCCCTAAATTGAACCCAATTTTACACCATGTAAATGTTTGAATCATCAATGACTAGATCTAATTAGATAATAATATTCTTATATCACTACCAGTATTTATTTCATTCCAAAAGATACTCCATAACAACACTAATGTTAATTATCATTATATTTTCTAACCAAAAAATAAAATTAAAATATGCAGTGATATTCCTCATTCTATATGATTATACGATGAAATATCAAATTATATCAAATTCTAGTATAATATACGGAAAATGAAATTTCATACACAATTAATTCCTATATTATAGATTATGTAACCTCATGTTATTGGGTAGAAAACATTACCACAATTTTCCCTAGCCTATATTAAGATGATACCACTTCATGTGGTTCTTACACTAGGCATGAAATCCTCATATAACTATACGTATTCCAGTCATAGATTTCATATACAATATTTATCTACTTTTAAAATATATTACTTCACAATATAAGGTCATATATCTTTTTGTGATATATTACTAACCAAATAAAAACGTTTCAAAAAACTCCTTGGAACCTTTATAAATGTTCCTCCTATAATATAACCTGTCCACATGAACCAACACAGAACAAATACACACAAAACATATCTAAGTAATATTTCTCTTCATAGAACATATATTATATAAAATTTATTTTTTTAATATATATTTAAAGAAACATTTATTTTTAAAATTTCCACTAAAACATATACCCATATAGAACATATCCTCCTCATACTAAAAAACCCCTTATCTATAAAAAAATATTTATCTAGGATCTTCTTTCATAAAAATATTTTCTATAAGTAAAGGAATACATAAAACATATTTCTCATGTTTTATAACACATAAAGAATAATTTATCCTAACATATTTATTCTTATAGTATATAACACATTTTTTAAGTATATAATATGTCTTCATTTATACATGCATATACTTGAATTAGTGACATTTAGTTACTTTAAAAATAACATGGTAATAAAAAATACCTTTTTATAAAAAAATAAATTCCTATAACCATTGGGGTATAACATTTCCCATTTATATTTTTAAAGGCTCTAAACCAATTCATTCAACAAATATTTTTCATAACTTTCCACTTTCCTATTGTGATAATAAAAAAAGTGTGTCCCTTTTTTACTTACTTTTTATTACTATAAAAATTAAATCAATCAAAATTAATCAAACATGAGTAATTATAAATATTTTAAATAATATCAAGATGTTAAACATGTCCAACTAGAGATGATCCTTTATAAAAATATTATCCTCACATTTCTTCTATAAACAACAACTCTAATAAAAAAAATGTTAGAAGATAAACATGAAAATATAAATGGAATGGAATGATGTCTAGAATAAATTATATAGGACAAGGGTGTTTAATACATGGAGTTAAATAGTACCTATGATATAATGGATTTTTTTAGAATTAGTAAGGATATTGGATACATTATTATCAATTGAAAAATATTTCAGTTTCACTAAGTTTTCGTTAACTCTTCTCTTTATGAAGTGATATTTAATCTCACATTTATTTTATAAGAGTGTTAGTTAAACCTCAAGTAGAGATTAATAATACTACTATTATCATATAATATAGATATAGGAAGATACATTTACTTCCATAAAAAAATTATCTATAATAATATACATAGAAATTTGTATAGGCATGAGTGGATTCAATATATTCCACATTAAATTCACTTAAAGATAAAATCATCCATTTCCTTGAAAAATTTACACTTACATGCTTCCTAAGTAGAATTACCCCCCAAAGTGGATATCTTGACATATACTAATCCATGTCTATCAACATTTGTGAATGAAATAATGTTTTTATCTATATCCCAGAACAACACCTAATATGTCATGAATTTGATATATTCAATAATAAACTTGAAAAAAATATGGCATTCCTTATATAGAATCTGACATGTATAAATAAGGTAATTGGAATAAATAATCTCAGTCCTTGATGCTCTCATGTACAAAATTATCTTAGTGAATTTTTAATACCCACTAACATCTTATTATTTTACAATCTCTTCTTTTATTAACTTCATCTTAGGATCTATTTGGGTGATCACTAGGTTGAAATATTATATATAAAATCCCCTAAGTATATACTTCTACTATGAGATAAATATATTGTTTTATTTTTTGTTATTAATAGTTCCAATAAAAAAATTATTTATCTTATAAAGAATATATCATTTTTTATATAATTTCTACAAACTAATGACAATTACCATCTTTAGAGCCTTTATGAATAATTTCATATACATATATTAGAATATAAATATACCTTTTTAATCTCTATTGACATAATAATTATGATCCACTCTACATCTTGTAAAGATAATTAATGTTTAAAACATATATCCCATACTAGCAATCTTGTGATGCTTTCATTAATACACACTAAATAGACATACATTTATACCATAATAATCTATTTGAAAACCATATAGATCTTCTATATTGACTATATTCTCAATAACTCCATTACAAAATGAAAACATCACATATATTTGAAAAGAATTTCACTTCATATGAACAAAAATTACAAGTAATATATTGAAATGTTACAACTGATCCATTGAGAGAAATGTTTCAACCACATATTCTCTATGTCTTTGATCTCATCCCTTATATAAAATCACTTCTTTTTTCCGCACAAATTGCCCATTTTAATTTATTTTTTTCTATATAATCATTTTTCATTATGATATTAATATATAATGGTCCTTAAAAACTACTAGGTGATATTATTTTTTATTTGTTCAAATTTATCATGCATGTATTTAATAAAAAAATCATCTTGAGGAAATTCATTAATGTTATTTGGATCAATTTGAGAAAACAATATATTTCCTGGAATTTCATTTATTATCCTTTTTTTGAATATAGAATATTTGTTAAACGAAATATTATCCTCTTTAATATCTCTTATATTTAATATATTTTGGATGTAATAAGTGGTTTTTAATCCTTATTTCCCTTATATTCATCATTATAATTAATAATGATATCTTCATTGTCATTAGTATCTTCATAGAAATAATATATAAAATCATTTTAATTAATAGTTATATTATAATTATCATCAACTGGTTTATCGAAATATTTCTATATTACCTCTTATATTAAAAAATATTTTATATCTAAATTTTTTTGAAACCATTTTTTATAAAAACTATATGATTTTTTCTTTAATAGGGTTCTAAGAAATATTACTTTCGTACCATGATTACCGTGATACCTTGATTTCACTACTTGGGAAAAATGAAGCAATTACCACCAAAAACTTGTATTTTCATCAATATTTGCTTATTTTTAATACATATCTCATATTTTTATTTGTTTTTTCTTTAATAGAGAAGAGATCTATTGTGTAAAAAAACTAAAAGTTGCACTAATTTGTTCAATTAATGTGTCAAAATGACACTAGAGATAAACATGCTAGTTCTATATTGGTTATAATTTTTCCTTCATTCGACGAAACTATTTTATTAAGTATCCCCTGTTATATACATTTTTTTATGAAACCACTTTTCTATAAAACATTCTCAAATTTTTTTCATTCTTTACAAAGTTCTATTTTTAGAGGTCAACCATATGATTCTCTTTCATAGTTTATTCTATACCTTTATCCTATATATTTTAATATAAGTAAAGAGTCAACTACTGTTCAAATTTTTTACTATACAACCTATTTAGAAAAATTTATCAAAAAATATAATATAATAAAAATATCCTTTTAACCCCTTCTAATTAATAGGTCTACACATGTAATGATGAATCAAATCAAGAACTTTTTTACCTTATCCCATTTATATTTGAATAATTTTTATGATATTAAATTCTTAAAGTTATTTATAAATATGATATCTATCACATATTAAACTGTTAATATTAGTAATTAATCTTCTTTTGACCAATGAATCCAAACTATCTTAAACTCTTATTCCACAATCATTTTTTGTCTTCATTAGGAAGAAAACACACTCCTTTATTCCAATGTGTTTTTTATCATTATAAAAAATATTTCCATATACAATACTAGAGTTATAAAACTAACATACACACAATGATTATGTTGAAAACCTTCCATAAAAACACCTTACCCTTTAACATGATAGTACCTCCAAATTTTTATTTCAATATTAAATTGACTTGAAATAAACCATAAATTAAAATTTTCATATTTATATCAATATTTTGATTCATTTCTTTATATATTAAATCTAATAACCATGATAAAGGATCACATATAGTCTATAATCCATGTTTCTTCATTCACTATGATTTTTAAAATAGTTTCATCCTGGTTGACTCTATTTACTATTTCTCAGATTTTTTTATCTCTAAATAACATAATAATTTTTCAAAATATTAAAAAACTACAATATAATTAGTCTCATGTGATTAGTTATGTTCTTATATTATCACATAAAAATGGTTTTTCACATTCACTAGTTTAATATAATATTTCTCTAACTAGAATTTCTATAGAGAAACTTTTTTATGTAGTTTTATTTCTATTCCATACCTTCTTGAACATTAGGATTTTTTTATGATCATATAAAATTTAAAAATAAATATTCAATTAATTAAAAATGATGATAAAAAGTATCTATCTATGGGATATTTACTTATAAAACCACCTTTCCTTCCTATAATTGATGGATCTAATCATAAAGAAGCTCACTTTAAGAAGTCCATTTAAAATGTGTTTTTCCAAAATATAAAGGTAAATATCATGATTCAAATGAATGACACATTAATTTTTAATTAGTATAATCATACATAATTTAATTTCAATTATTAGATAAAAATAATTACATTTATTGATTATTTATTGATTTTATTTTGGATTGAAATAAAAATCTATGATTTAATATTTAATCATCCATTGACAATGTTGTTAATTAAAAAATGTGAAAAAAATTTACTCTAACTATATTCAGATGTGGTCCATGAATCTCAAAAAATAGTTATTGATTTCATCAGTATAATCATGAATAAATTAATTTCTTTTTGGTGTCCTAACAATCTTGTAATATTATGTCTCTTGATTATGTCTCTAGTTAATGAGATAAATGGTGGATTTATATAGAATTATCTATTTTCTAAAACTTAGAGAATAACAATGAGAATATGGATTAAAAATATTATAACGTACTTTACTTTTTATATTTATATTTAAGTTAAATATTTTTTTTTAGAAAAGGCCCCTTAATTAACATAAATTAAATTTTTACCCCACATCAATTTTTAAAATAATTTTCTTATTTATTAATATGTTATTATAAAGATAGATGAGAATCTATTAAAACTTATTAAGATAAGGAAATAAATTTTTATGTGATTTAAAATAGGTCCCTTAAAGCATTCCCCTATGCTGACTTCTCTCCATGAATTTATTGAACTATAATCCATAAAATAAATTTGTTAGTTTGATGAAATTGAATGAATTTGGGTCCTTCATAAGCATTTGAAAATACAAATTTAAAAAAATTAAATCAAATATATGTCATAATACTATATTTGGATACTTATCCATGGATTCACCCATGAATCATGAGTCAACTAGAGAAAATCATACATACATAGTTTACTATTTTAATAATTTAAATATTTCAACTCACAATAAATCACACCACAAAACATATTGGTTTAGTGTCATTTGAGATTTGATGCATAATCATTTTTTTACAAAATCTTCAAAATCTCCCAAAAATAGTTTTATCAGAAGATAACCTTTTAGAAAATTCATACATAATATTCTTCATCATAATATGGGGAATAGAAACATGTTAAAGGGTGAGCTTAGATGCCCAATAAAAGAAAACAAGAGATAAAACAATAAAAGATCATTAGTGAAAATAAGATGACAATTTGGGTATGAGTATATAGTAATGGTGCATGCACATAACATAAGAGAATAATACCCAATAAAATATAGACCATGTATAGTTTTATCACACGATAACATTTTATACATATCATACTTAATATTTTTCTTCTTAAATAAGGGAATGAAAACTTGATAAAGGGAGAGATGAGACGCTTAGTAAGGGTACACATGAGAGAAAACAATCTATGATTATAAGTGTGAATAATATGGTATTTTGGCTATAAGAACATAATCATGGTGCATGAACATAACATAAGATAATCATAACCAATAAAAGATAGATTATAAATCATGATTCATTGAATAAAGCTTTTACAATAACATATAACATGAGTAATTGGAGTGAAAAACATGGGTTAATAACCGTGATCCATGAAAACAAAACATAAGCATAAAAAAGTTCCATATTAATAATAATGGAAAATATATTCTTATGTAAGTTATGTCTGCTAAGACCATTATCACATAGTGTACAGAGTCCCAGAGTGGATTTAGTTCCCTCCCCATTCGAATAAACATAGTACACAGAGTTTCAGAGTGGATTGGGTTAACTACCTTGAAAAAAGTCATCTCATGAGATATAAAATATTTATCAAATCAATGGAATGAATACAAAAGTTTATTTCCCAATAACCACATAACAAAAACTATACATATGTGTTCCATATGAACATTAAAACATTCTTAATTTCAATAGTTCGTAATTGACCCGATAAAAACCAATGGGTTTCATAGGATTTTCATAAGTCATAATCATAAGTAATCTAGAGTAAGAAGTTGTGTGGTTTCATTAATGAATATCCATTGTGAATAACAGGAAGAATCATAGGATATATTAATATAAGGAAAAAACCTAATAATATTATTATGAAATTACTTTGATAAATAAGATGAAATACCTTTTGTATTTTTTATAAATATTATTTTAAATGAAAATTATTTATAAAAAAATGGGTATAAATATTGATTTGAAAAACCCAGAAAAATTAGATAGGAATTTTTTTAAATAATAATAAATAATATGTAGGGAAAATCTAAGCAAATGGAAAATGTTAAAAAGGTTATTTTTACACCTTTTTAATGAAAGTCAATGTTAAGAGAAATGAATAGAAATGAAAACATTAAAAAGAGAATAATTTTGTAAATAAAGTAAATTAAATATAAAAAATTAATATAAAAAATAAAATTTGAGATAAATATATACTTAAAATTATATAATGAGTATATACATTAAGGAGAAAGATTCCTAGATGAAATAAGAGATAAGGTTAGTTCCACTTACACGAATCCTTTTGATTTAATTATGAATCAAAGGGAAGGGAAAAGGGAATAAGACAACTAAAATATATAAATAACCATGAGAGAATAAAATAGATGGTTTTCTTAGATAATTAACTTAAATTTCACAAAATAAAACTTTACATGTAGATAATCTTGATTTCAAAGTGAGATTGGAAAAGAAACCCTTCAATTTACTCCAAATTTACATGAAGGTTCTTTAACCTCCAATATAATAAATACATAAATATTAATCACTTATTTATCAAACTAATTAAATTATACTTCCTTTTATACTCTTGATTTAAAATCATTTATAACACATATATTAGTTAGTTATTTTTTATTTTCATCATCAGATGTTTCTGGTTTTGAATATTTCGTACTTGTTTTGTAATGGGGATGTTGATCCGAATTATTTGATAATAAATTCATCATTACTAGATTATTCAAGATAGAAGAATAATTTTTTTCTTATGATTTATGTTGTACAATGTTTATTTGATGGAAATAATGGGTCATGTTCAAACGAATGGAATCCACGTTGAGCATGTTTTGGGGAATTTACATATAAGTACATGTTAATTTATAACAAAAATTCATTTTTTATGTAACACTTACAAAAACATACTAATGAAATAAATTACTTCTTAATATCATATATTAATAGTATTAATGTCTTGATACATATTAATAATGAAAATGATGATGTTGGTATAACATCACTCATCTAGGTGGTTAGACTAACACAAATAGGAAAATACTATATTATTGAATGCGTAAGAGTTTAGAGTTATATAGAAGTAGTATCAATTTCATAGAATCATAATGATGTTAATAGACCACTATTAGAGTATATAATGAGATTAAAAAATATTTCAGAATAAGATATACTTGAAAAATTTATAGAATAACATTTATACTTTGATGAATTATTTCCTTCTCGGTACATGTGTTGGTTAGAAAACAACTGCACTAAGACTCGAGAGAGGGTGAATTGAGTTCTTGAACATTTAATATCTTAAAACCACCCCCTTTGAAGCTATAATTTTTTTTTGAAATTTTCAGAAAAAAATAGAAAATAAAAACAATAATATATGACCGAACAAGTAAAATTTATATTGGTTTGGGGAACATAAATCCCATATTCAACTACACCAATGCTCAAATCCTAGAGCTTGGTAATTTTTTGTAGCACTATACCTTTTCACAGGGACTGCATGATGGAGTGAAAGTATTTGAAACTGTTCAAAAAAAACTAAGAGATTATTCTGGTAGTCTAGAAGGATTTATAAACATAAACCTTTAAGTTTATTTTAACATGAACATTTATTTTTTAGAATAAGAATCTGACACATCCAGTAATGAGAGAGAGAATAATTAATTTTTTAAAATAAAACTCAAAGATGGAAGTTTCAACTGATAGAAGATAAGAGATCCCTAGGTGATAAGATACGAGTGAGGTATATCTATATGATAGTATTCTTTAAATACCTCAAGATTAGTCTTGATCACACAACTGTAAAATACATTGATTCATCTTATTCTTTTTTAAAGAACTGAGAAAACAATACTTGTAATCTGTGAGTGAGAAGAACAATCTTGTTAGTTAATTTTCTTATATTCATTCTAAAATAATCTTGAATATATGTTATTGAAAAGTTCACTACACTATATCCCATAAAATCTACTCTTGAAATTAAATTCTAGATGTTCTTTTCTTATAAATACCTTGGCAACATGACTGAAAAATATATTATTATGTACTATTTTTATTCTCTTGGTACTTGAAAGATTTTATAAAACGATTTTAACTATAAAGAAATAGTAAAATATTAAATTTATTGATTAAAACATTAAATTCTACTTAGATTACTCCAAGGTTAATATATATGTATGTTTTTAAATGATGTAGCTGATTCTAGATCATCACATTTCCAAATTCCATAGATTCAAATTCATCTAGACAAATTCATCAATGAACATATTTTTCAAATAACCATTATTTATGTAGTAAAATTCTTCATGTAGCCTATTTATTCTTGTAAATGAAATCGGTGAAACCAAATGAATAACATAACCGATTGGAACCATATTTCCAATATTTCTAGGGATCCAATTCACATAACTGATTACTCTGTATAACCAATTTACATAGCTATTTCATTGATGTGTTCATTTGATCACGTAAGAAATTATTAAAAGTAAGAAATTTCCACATTGAAAATTAAGTTACATAGCTTATTCTTTGAAAAATTTCATTCACATAGCCCATTAATGTATCCAAATTTCCTCATAGCAGATTCCTCACATTGTTGATTTTTTAGACTTATGAAAATTTCATCCAAAACATCCAGAATTACATAATTTTAATTTAATGAACTTAAATAATATAAAAATTTGAATTATACACTTTAAAAGAATCATTTTTAATATATAAAGGTATTTTGAGATCATAAAATCATAACACACATAAGATATGTTGTAACAACATTAGTAGTCCAAAAATATTCCCTAATCTAATGATCACAAAATAAATTGAATAATAAACATGTAATTTTAAAAGTCTAATTAGTTTTGTAGAATCTATATGATATATATGATGCTTTTAAAATGTTGTTTTTATCCTATATTTATACACTTAATCTAATTTCTTTCCCTTAATATTAATTCTCCCCCTTTTGTGACATTATAAATAAAGGGTAAAGGATATGACTAAACACAATTAATGTATCCCATGATGATATGAGCCGTGAAGATGTAATGTTGTAAATTGATGTAGATTCTGGAAGGGCTAAATTTCAAGAATATATAAAATAAGATAATCAAGAAATTGAATAAATAAATAAATAAAACATTCAATGAAAAAAATTACTGAAAAAATATAAAATTGAAACAATTTTTGAAAAAATAAAATAAATGGATAAAGAATAATTTCATTAAGTATCCAAACTTGTAAAAAATAAAACAATTAAATACCCAAAAAATTACATGTATAATATAATAGTTAGAAGACACGGTTTTATGGATAGGTTCAAACATATCAGGTGTTTTGGTTGGATGTTTCTTAAAGGCATGAGAGGATCTAGATATAGTAGGGTGGTATATCCCTAGAGACAACACATCTCTCCCAGTCTCAACAACAACAATTTATTCAGATCCAACAAATGATCTATCTATTGGTCATTGGGTAGGTTTTCTTAGAACATTCTTATGATTCCTAGAAGCCACACTAAAATCATAATATCTAGTAGAGATAAAGTCAAACTTCTTTGGAGGTGCAATAGTTTTAGCTCCTTGAAAGGAAGAGTTAGTATCTAAGGAAACATCAACCATTGATTTCTCTTTCTTATAAATGTGGGATTGATCAAAAATAGCATCCACTATCCATCTCGAACCTATAAAGGTATCTGATGGTGTAGGACTAAGAGATATTATACCTATAATAGAATACAATTCATCAACACACATTGATTAGCCACAAAATGAGGCTAATATTCATTGTTAATTTATATAATATTCATGTTATTTATTATTCATAAACACCAATTTAGTGCATTTTACACTTTGAACATCATTTCACATTATGATTGTAATACCTTCTTAAAATGCACTATTATGTGGTACATTTTTGAACATCATTTGAAGTACCCAATGATTCATATGATTATACATATTTTAATTTGATATTTTTTGAGATTGATCTTTATTTGAATATGAACATTTTTGATTCAGGGATCAATGTAGAATTCATGGAAGAAGATATGGATATTTTGTGATGAAAGGAAACAATTCTGGGCCATATTCTGCGGCCCAGAAAAAACATCCCAATAATATGATTATATCTCCAAATAGACAACCCCAAATGGGCCCATATTTTACAGTCGGTTTGGAGACATCAGGGTCTCCATTTTATTCTCCTATTTCCCACTCTGATTTGGCCATCTAGAAGGTCATCTAAGCGCGTCTGTGTGGTGCATGAAATCTAGATGCCTTTTTGGGTCAAGGGTAGAAAAGTCTTCTTTCCACAAACTTTTCACCACCCTAGGCCTACCATAACCAAGTGGGATGCTTTGTACTGTTTGAGACTCGACCCAAGGCTTCCAAAATGCCTATTTAAGGCAGTGGTGGTGGAGGAGTTGATAATCTTGGGTGCTTTGTTCAATTGTAATGTTATGCCGCAATTTTGTTGTCTCAAATTTGTCTTTAACATGTAAGTTGTTCAATTCACTTTATTTTCTTAATAAAAGATCTTCTTATACTCTTATTTTTATGTTCTTCATATCACTTTGATACCTTTGGATCAAGGTGTGAATTTATTCACACCAAACCTTGTGAAATTATTCACACAATAGTGGAGTGATCATTTTATTTTTGTTGTTTTCTTTACTTCTCTGTATCCTCCCTCACGAGTCTACTTTCCGCTTCCATTGAAACCATGGGATCAATGTAGGGCTAACCCACTTAGGGGTTGATCCAAGGGAGTAGCAAGGGGCTGGATTGGATGTTATTTATCACCTCATTAATGTATAATCACTTCATTAATTGAGATTTTTATTTGATGATTTTTAAACTCCATCGTCCCTGTTGAATTTAATCCCACACACTTCAAGTGCTAATACGAACCTTTACCTTGAAGTTCTCAAACATTTGATACTTCAAGTGTATAGGTGATTAGTATTATAAGTTGTAGGAATTAAATCAGTAAGTGATGATGGTGTTTTATCTCCTTAAATGAACCCATCTCAAATATAAGAAATTGAAACCATTAAAAAGGAAATACATCCAATCCACCCCGAGCGATAACCTAGGATCAACTCATTATTTTAAATTGAATTCACTTACTTCTCTTAGATATCTTTAAAACCCATCTAAAATCAATACAATTTGGCCACTTCATATCCAAAAACAGTCATTAGAATGTGCATGTCTATAGCTTACTTCTTAGGTCTCTCTGGATTCGACAACCCAAGCTAGACTACAAGGACCGTTCTACCTTCATATCTTGGGTAAATTTGAGCGAGAATCAAATTTTGGCACGATTTCCGGGGACGTAAGTATGTTATCTTAGACACTATCATCCTTTTTTTCATTTTACTTCTCTTTTCTCACTCCTCACTCCTATAGAAGTCAATCTTGAACAAGTCCAAACATGGGAAACCTATCCCTACTTTGATCACCCAACCCCATGTATGGTGTACAATGACCACCCTAATTCCAACTTGTGGGATCATCAAAAACCTAATGAACCAAAATGTTTTTATTCCTATTATCCACAATACATTCCAACCAATTATGAGTTCCAATCCCAACAAGGCTAATCAGAATATCCTCCTGTAGAATTCGAACAACTTAATTATCCTCTTAGAATAGACCATATGTCCCAACACCATGACCATACTAATCCACATCCATTACTTGAAAAATTGTGTCAACAAATGGAGATAATGAATTTTGAGGTTTCATCATTGAGGTTAGAACTGCAAAACATTAAAAATTGTGAGGAACCCATCCCTACACAAACTGTCCCTTCCATAACCTTATGTGAATTTTCTAGTTTCCCACAAACCTCTCATGAATTTATTGAAGAACCAAAATTTGAATTTGGGATAGATGAAGAGGATCAAGGAATTTTTGAAGGGTCTTTAAATCAGGAGAAAATTAACTTTTTGGATTCAAAAGAGGAGAATTTGACATCATGGATTGAGTCTCCGAAGTATAACTCCATTGATGAATTTTCAAAAACACAAATAACTAATCAATTAAGAGAAATCACAAACTTTGAGTCCATACCTATTCCTGAAACTGATCTTTCCAATTTGGTGGTTGAATCGTATATTCAAAAGGAACCAATTCTGTTAAGAAATTTTGAAAATGAAACTGAGTTCAATTCAAAGTCCCAACCTATGTTTGAAAGTTTTAGCCTACCTGAACGTGAATAAAAGGAATTTCCATCCACCCTTAAGTTTCCATTCATTGGGGATTGCCAAAAACTTCAATTTTTCACCATTTCTTATTTTGAAACCACTAAAGAGGTGATTATTCATAATGTCTTAGGAAATACTACAAAGGAAACTGGATCAACCATTTTTGATATTCCTTGGATTTTGCCACTCATTTTAGAACATAGGTTTGCATACAACACAAATTCAAAAAATAGAATCAATTTCAACCTAGTATAAGTGGTGAAACATGTGGTCCATAAAATTTTGAAAGTTGGTATTGGATAAGTTGGGGGGTTCAAGTCGAGCTAACGACGTTAAACAAAGAGCTGCATTGGAGGCAACCCATGGTTCTCAAGTTCCCAATCATTTTGTTGTTTTAATCAACTTTATATTTTAAATATGATTAATTAATCATTTTGATATTTAATAAAAAAATAGTATGTTGACCTGTTCTTCTATTATGATTATGGATGGGTACGAAAGGGGAGCACCATATTCATCCATGTCACGTGGTGTGATCCTTGAGTAATACCTTACCCAGAAATTTATAAAGAAGACAATGTATCATCCGTTTATTTTATTTTATATATATATACTTATATTTTACTTATATATATATATACTGATTTTTTTGTTTGTTTGTTTTCTTTTTTCCACTAGGGAACATTGCAAGCAACATGGATATCAAAGGACTAAATTGGAGTAGCAAGAACATCAACTTCAACCACCAGGTGATTTCATTCCATGATCCTCAGTTTCAATTTCCTTTTTGAACATCCATTATATGCCTCTACTCCTTATAAATTTTCATTTCTTCAAACACTGGGGACAATGTTATTTTATGTTGGGGGGGAGATAAAATAAAAAATACTTTTGTGTCAAAAAAATGATAAATGATTTGAAAAAAAAATTGTGAAAATGGAAGAAAAAATTCCTTTAACTTTGAACATGGTAATACACATTGCACAATTTGAAACTAAATATCAAATAATTTATCATACCTTGATTCTTATTTTAATCCTTGTATAATTTCATGAGCATAGATTTTGGAAAGTGTGGCTGTCCAATGTGATATTTCATCGTTTATATTTTCATCCAAATAAAAACAAAGATTCCAATGCATGTCCCCTGGATAGTGGGGTATTAATTTAAGTTCATGGGGTCCCCTAAATAAATATCATAGGTTTGGTGATCATTTTTGTTTAATATGAGTATTCAAAAAAAATATTTAAGAAAAAAATTGCGCGTAGAGCAATGAAATGACCTAATGCCTGGCTTTCGACACTTGGGGATCGTGACTCTATAGTTGTCTGGCCCAGAGTTAGTAATTTTATCTCTATTTTTGGTAATTTGAATTTTTTTTTGATTGAGTTAACTCGAGATGATGCCCGAGTATGTGGGATTCACTTGGTGCCTTAAGGTATTTGAGTCTGGGAGTCATCGACAATGTCTCGCTACAGGGGTTGACTCTTTTGAGTGCAACTTCAATTACCATGGCAAAATTGCAAAAACAAAAAAAGCAACAAAAAAACAAAAAAAATTATACAAAAAAATTGAATAATCATCTCAATATTGAAATGTGATTCCACCTAGCGCTTCCGTAATTTCCCCCTTGAATATAGATGAACCCCCATGTCTATTGTGATGCACAACACATCCTCATACTTAATTGATATTGGATGAAATATGGAAATGAATTTGAACAAAGGAATGGGCTTGGGATTGAGATCTTCTTATGAAACTATCTTTTATTAAAATATTTTTATGGGTTTCATGATTGTTTGGTATAAGGTTTTTTGGTGATCATTGTGTATTAAAATGTTTTTGGAAAAGGGAATTCGAATTTCATATTGTTGAGATATATTTTGCTCGGGACTAGAAAAACTCAAGTTGGGGGTGTGATTAGCCACTAAATGAGGCTAATATTAATTGTTAATTTATATAATATACATGTTCTTTATTATTCATAAACACCATTTTAGTGCATTTTACACTTTGAACATCATTTCACATTATGATTGTAATACCTTCTTAAAATGCACTATTATGTGGTACATTTTTGAACATCATTTGAATTTCCCAATGATTCATCTGATTATACATATTTTAATTTGATATTTTTTGAGATTGATATAAACTTAAATATGAACATTTTCGATTCAGGGATCAATGGAGAATTCAAGGAAGAATATAGAGATATTTTGTGATGAAAGGAAACAATTCTTGGCCATATTCTGCGGTCCAGAAACAAACAGACCACTGATCTGATTATATCTCTGAATATACAACTCCAAATGGGCCCAAAGTTTACAGGAATTTAGGAGACATCTGGGGCTCCATTTTATTTTTCTATGTCCCACTCTTATTTGGCCATCTAGAAGGTCATCTAAGCGCGTCTGTTCAGTGAATGAAAGCTGGATGCCTTTTCGGGTCAAGGGTGGAAAAGTCTTCTTTCCACAAACTATCCACCACCCTAGGCCTACCATAATCAAGGGGGATGCTTTGTACTGTTGGAGGCTCGACCCAAGGCTTCCAAAATGCCTATTTAAGGTAGTGGTGGTGGAGGAGTTGATAATCTTGGATGCTTTGTTCAATTGTAATGTTATGCTGCAATTTTGTTGTCTCAAATTTGTCTTTCACATGTAAGTTGTTCAATTAACTTTAGTTTCTTAATAAAAGTTCTTCTTATACTCTTATTATGTTGTTCTTCATATCAATTTGATACCGTTGGATCAAGGTTTGAATTTATTCACACCAAACCTTGTGAAATTATTCACACAATAGTGGAGTGATCATTTTATTTTTGTTGTTTTCTTTACTTCTCCATGTCCTCCCTCATGAGTCTACTTTCTGCTTCCATTGAAACCATGGGATCAATGGAGGGCTAACCCACTTTTGGGTTGATCCAAGGGAGTAGTAAGGGGATGGATTGGATGTTATTTATCACCTCATTAATGTATAATCACTTCTTTAATTGATATTTTTATTTGATGATTTTTAAACTCCATCGTCCTTGTTGAATTTAAGGCCACACACTTCAAGTGCTAATACGAACCTTTACCTCGAAGTGCTCAAAACATTGATCCTTGAAGTGTATAGGTGATTAGTATTAAAGGGTTTAGGCATTAAACCTGTAAGTGATGATGTTGTTTTATCTCCTTAAATGTACCCATCTCAAATATAAGAAATTGAAATCATTAAAAAGGAAATACGTCCAATCCACCTCGAGCAATAACCTAGGATCAACTAATTCTTTTAAATTGATGTCACTTAAGTCTCTTAGATATCTTTCAAACCCATCTAAAATAAATCCATTTTGGCCACTTCATATCCAAAAATAGTCCTTAGAATGTGCATGTATATAGGTTACTTCTTAGGTATCTGTGGATTTGACAACCCAAGCTAGACTACAAGGACCGTTCTACATTCATATTTTGGGTAAATTTGAGCGAGAATCACACATATCAATTATCTTTATGATATACAACTTTCAGAAATTGAGGATGGAAGTAGAGGATTCTCTGTATATAATGGAAAATCTTCTTAGAACATTATCCAGCATACCATAAAAATATTCAAGATTAACAGTTGATAAACTCTAAGAAACACTAACTAGGGAACCAGGATGAAATATCCAGGGAGGTGTTGGAGGTTTTGCATATTGAATTTTCAAAATTATGTTAACTGAGACTCCAAAAATGATTAGTCTATATTCCAAATAAATATACTATTGATCCTGGTTGTCTAACTACTCTCTCATGATTTTACCAACCTCATTCAAATAGTTATAAGGCTCTTGAGGAAATATATTAGGGAAAACAACTAGCATAGGTGAAATGGCAGTAGTAATTGTTACAGGTGTAACTAGATCAACAACAACAACTGTAAATAAAGGGATAATCACGAGGGGTATGTAGATGATAATATTGTTTTCCTAATTACTAGTAGGAATAATATATGATTCATTTTCCTCTGAAGAGACATATATATCATCATAAGAGTCTATGTACAACACTATAATATCATTATAAATCTCTCTTAGTCATTTAGAATAATATGAGTGTTGCTATTGATTAGAATAATAGAGTTTAAAACCATATATCATAATTTTTTTCTAACTCTAAATGTCCTTTTACTTTATGATAAATAGATACTTGGAGATTTCCAACAATGACATTCAATGACACATCACTTATAACACCAAGATTTATCACTACTTTTTTGGTATCCTGAAGCTTAGGTAATTTATCCCTTTTAAATTATTTTATGAGAAAACAATTTAACTTTCCACACTGAAGAGATAAAATATGATAAGAGACTTAATTTAGGTCTAACAATACTTTGTAAAATTAATTATTGAAATTAAGAACCACTAACGATTTTTAGGTGGATTAAGAAGATAGTTCAAACCTTTCCTGGAAGTGATTTTTTTTACCAATACTCATTATAAAGTGTGTAAGCTCTCTTTCACTTCATTTAGGAACGATTGTATCACATCAAAGGAATATTTATACATATCGGTATGGGCCATTAGAATATTATTAATCATATCACTCTGATATTCCAACAAAACACACATCAAATTTAGCTTATATTTTTTGGAAAAAAACTTCTCCAATCCCATCTACGTAGGCTCTCATAGATTAATCTTCTTGAGTACTTACACAAAATAAATCTAGGTTTATAGGAAACATTGGATGAATATTTTTGATCAAGTTAGTTTTGGTTGATGTGATATCAACCAAATTTTCAAAATCTACTCTAGAAACGAAATTCTACATGACCTATCCAATTTCATACTTATAGGATACCAAATCCATTTTCAACTCACCAGACTCAGCTTTGAGATTATTAAACTCTATCTTAATAAAAGAGAAAACAATTATTCATATTTTATTCTACATCTAAAAATTTGGAAATTTTATATATAGATGGTAAATAATCTTTAAAATTAGGTTATGAATGAACCTATATAGTATGATAAAGAACACAATTTTCCTAAATCACTATATCTATAGTTCCATCTGTAGTAGTAGGCGATCCAAGAAGGATTGAATCAACTATAGGGTGTTTTTCCTTAAAGTTTGGATCATTATTTAGTATCTAGAACACAAATATATTCTAGATATACAAAACTAACAACATTATCCTCTCAAACTTGTGAATATTATTCCACAACAGGTATCACTTTTATAATTTAAGGCTACTGAATTGAAACAACTTTCACATGAACCTCCATAGAAGGATCTATCTCAAAAGGTCCTGCATCCCTAATTGGTGTGGTAGTGGATTCCTTCACCTAAGATGATGTAGTAGTTTGTATACCAACTTGAGATAGACCTTCCTATCTAACATACCTTTAGAAAATAAAGACGACATCCCATGTGTTCCCAAATGTTTTCAATATCACTACTGAAAGGGTGTTACTTTTGTGACATTTCACAACTTCTCCCTTATTGAATTCTACATTATTCATTTTCATTACAATAGATATTTGTCTTCCATATATATAGTAATTCAACTTCTCCTTACATTGGAAGAAGTGATGCAGAAACTAAATCATGTATCGAGGAACATTCATCACAAATTGTTGATAAGTACATGAAATAAGTACATGTCCTGAAAGAATACCGTCTCTATCTCCCCAAAACATTGATAAATTATAGTATGAATGATCTTATTGAGTTATTTACATTTATCTTCTAGATATTCCACAAAATATTTCTCAAAATATGAATTTCCAAATAAAAACTTGAACACTTCTATTTGTCCAAATATACTCATACCAACAACTGTTTGGATAAAACTGAACTCACCCTTGTGAAGATACAGATGCAATTTTTCCATTTCCATAGAAATGACCAACAAAAAGTTTCCACTCATGTTTGATGATAGCACATCCTATGCTTTACTGAATCGGAGCATTGTACATATCATGAATTAATTCCCTTCCTCCTCAAAAAATTAAACCTAATTTATTCTCATCAAATATGAACTATCATTATTGAACTTGAAAGACCATATTATACAACATCTTAGTTCTTTTTAGCCAATCCATATCCATGGCCTTCCCAATGAGTACTTTATATGGATCAACCTAAATTTTCTCTCTTGGAAGAACCATAGCTTCAAAACTATCCATGGATGGAATTACCTATCACATAATTTTTGTTTAAGTATAAAAAAGGATCAATAGAAGATTGAGTTAAAAAGGTGATGGTTCAACTTCTAGAGAAAGGAATATAGGTTAAAGGAGAGGAGTTCAAGAGTCGATTTGGTTTTTTTGGTCATGATTACAATTTTTAAAAGGGATGTATACTTTATTTAGTAATTAAGGTTTATTATGAACTAAAAAAAATTAAATAAAAAAAGTTTAAAACAATTTACATTAAAATAAACCCAATTCTCACTAAATAAAATCAAAACATTCACACTCAAGGGGCTTAGTCAAAATATCCACTAAGTAGTTCTCAATAGAGAAGAATGTAATAGAGATATAATCTTTTTGAGGATAATATCTCAAAAAATGATTCCTTAGATCTATGTTATTTCTTCTTGAATTATTTTTTAGTTTTTTAAAAATGTTGATAACACTATTGTTATCATATTTTATTAATACATGATTATAATTGAATCCAATGTTCAACAAGGTGTGTTTCATCCATACCACTTATGCATAATAATTAACAAAAAATATATATTCTACTTCATTAGTAGATAATATAATAGAGTGTTTTTTATTACTAGACAAGGGTACCAAATATTTACCACAAAAGTGACATATTCCTGAGGTTCTCTTCCTATCTAGTCTAGAACCACCAATTTCGGCATCCAAATATGAAGTAAAATAAAAATAAAAAGTTTTTGAGAAAATAATAGAAATAGAAACTATTCAATTAAAATATCATAAAACTATTTTTGGAAGCCTTTAAATGAGTTTCATTGGGATTACCATGGAATACATCACATAAGAATACTGAAAACACAATGTCTGGTTTACTAGTCAGAAAATACAATAGAATTATAATTATTCATCCATATAACAGATTTTCAACGGGTTTCCTAAATTCATACAAATCATGTTTTTTATTATAAATCATAATAGTTTCATGTACATTACCATTTTTCAGTTTAAAACATTTAGGTAATTCTAACATGTATTTTATTTGATTTAGAACATTACAATTTTTTCTGATAAATCTGAAAAGCGAAAATGAAATTTAACTCACCTATCATTACCATTTAAAATTATTTTCCCCAAGTTTTGAAACATTATTTAACATTTTTTTATTTTTTTAAAAAAGCCACATTATCAACATATATTTTAACTAAATAATTTTTGAAGAGGAAGTTTTATGAAAAGGAGTAGGATCATCCACTCATATAGAAAATACATTTGATAAAAGAAAATAACTTAAACGCTCATACCAAGATCAATGCTCTTGTTTAATTCCATAAATCAATTTGGTAATTCTGAAAATAAATTTTGGAAAATGTGGATTTTTTAAAATCTAGAGGTTGTTCAGCATTAACTTCATTCCAAATAAAACAATTTAATAATAGAGATTTGAAATCCATCAGATACAATTTAGAATCCATATGTGATGCATAGGTTTGGTGAATCTTAATAGGTTCTAATATATCTATAATATAAAGGGTATCATAATAATCTACCCCTTCCTCTTGGTTATACCCTTTAGCAACTAGTCTATCCTTATTTTTAGTGACCATACCATGATCATATTATTTGTTTCTAAAACCCCATTTTTTTCATATAACTAGATAATTAGAGGGTCTATCCAAAAATTGCCATACGTTGTTCCTCTTGAGCTGGTTTAACTCTTCTTTCATTCTTAAGACAAAAATATCCTAAACTAAGAATTATTCTATGTTTTTAGGTTCTATTTGAAATAAAAAGGTTAAAAATTATACATGGTTTTCTACAATTCATCTAGTCCCAATACCTTGATATAATATTCCTAAAACTATTTTTGGGGGATGATTTTTAAATATTCTAGGCCATCTGGGAATCACACGATTAGGTTCACTACTATCCATTATTTTAGGATTTGGTTCACTAAAATAATTTTCCAAATAATGATTATTTTTATTTTTAAATATATTTTAGGACTCATGTTATCAAAATAATATGTTAACTACTCTACTTAAGTAATTTTTTGATCAAACATATCATTTTAATTAAATTTCACATGAGTATATTGTTCAAGAATATTTGACATTTTTTTGAAATCATTATAAGCCTTTGAATTAGTATAATAATCAAGAAAGATTCCTTAGCCATCATATGGTTAAAATTTATCAATATTATCCTTGGTTTTTATAATAAAAACATTTCAACTAAAACATTAATGTATCTAAATTGTGGCATTCTATTGTTCCATAGTTCATAGGATGATTTCTATAAAATAGTCCTAATTTTAACTCTATTTAGGAAATAACATTCTAATTTTATGGATTCTTTCAAAAAAATGAGTGGGAAAGTTATATTCACATAACATTTAACTAGAAATTTCATGCAAGGTCCTATTCCTCCTTTTTATAACATAATTTTGTTGAGTTGTCTTGGGTGCTGAAAGTGTATGTTTGATACAATGTTTGGGAAAATATGAATTGAACTCATGGATTTCAAATTTCCCTCTATGGACACTTCATAAATAAATTATTTTGGAATCCTTCTTATTTTTAATTAATTTAAAAAATATTACAAAAATAGAACAATATTCAATCTTAACACTTAAAAAAGAAAACCAAAGTATATCTAGAAAAATATATAACTAATACATAAACAAAATATTTCCCTATTATTATTTATATTCTAGATGGACTAAAAAAATCCATGAGAATAATATCTAGAGTCCTAGATGTATTAACATCATTAATTGATTTTAAGTACGACTTGTACTGCTTTCCCATTTATTACACATCACATAGTATTCCTTTATTCAATTTGAGTTGAATTAAATCTAAAACTAAATTTATCTTTTATTATTTTCTCAAGTAATAGACATTGAAATGTCTAAGTCTTATATTCCAAATCAAATATTCATTTATCTTACCATTTATAATGTCAAATTATATCCATACAAAGAATAAATACATAAGGTATAAAAATTATCAGTTTTAGGTGCATAAAATTTAAAGGTTTTATCTGTGAAAGAAGAACATGAATTATTAGAAAAATATGTAGAATTACCTTCATCAAAAAGTTATAAAAATATTACCAGGTTATTTTTTAGTCCTTTTATATAAATAACTTTGTTGATGAGGTCTGATCCTATATTCCCAAATGATATAACTCCTCTAATATTTCATTATCATTGTCCCCAAATGTGGCACATCCTCCATCAATTTTGGATAATTAGTCTAAAATTAAGAAATATACACTCAAATTCTTGATCATCCACTGTCAATATACCACTTATCATTAACAATATTGAAGACATTTCACAAAAAATATAATCAAAAAAATAATTGTATTGTTACCCAAATTTTCTTAGGTCCATAAATGTAAGAAATAAATTATATGGGAATTTAAATGTGAATATATTATCTAGAAGTTCGAACACTATAATTTGACACATTTTTTTGAAATAAATTAATTTTAACACGATAATATTGGTAATTTCTTCTATAAAAACATTTACATAATGTACATTTTCTCCACAGTGAAAATAGTAACCTTAGAAAACATTTTATTCTTAGAACTATGTATAAAATAAATTTTACACAGTTTTGGTCATTCACCATTGTATACTATTCCAAACATACCTCTATGGGATTTATTATTTCCATGTATTTTTTGTAGATAATTTTATCATTTTATGAAAATGATATCTTTATATTTACAATTTGGAACATCCTTTTTCATGTTTTTAATTTTTTTTACCATTTTTTGTATATTAAACAATATAATTTTTCATCTCCGTTTTAAAATATATAATTTTTTTATTTAATTAATATTTCATTTAAAAAAATATTATATGAATTTTTGAGGATTTTATTTTTATTTTTCAATGATTTATATTTTTTACACCATTTTACATTATTCAATTAATTTTTCAAAGGAACAATATTCATTTTCATATTCAGATTAATGTTCTAAAGAATAATATTATTTTATGTCATCTTATTGTTCTATAAATCATATGTTGAACTTCTGATTTTTTATATCAACTTTTTATTTTTAAGATGATTCATTGCTAGAATTTTCAAAAGAACTCCATGGATCCATCACAGATCTTTTACTACATTTATTATATTATGGGTTTGACTTTTTTGTTTCCATATTTCTTCTTATATTTAATTGGTGAAGAATATGGTTTGATATTTCGAATCTTTTTGAATTCATAAAACTAAACCTCTTTAGAGATTCTATCATATTTTTTAATTTTTCTAAAGGATTTAATGAATCCTATTACTTTATTGTACATTTTTTTGAACTTCCTAGAAAAATTAGAATATTTACTATCAGTAGCATAATTATTTGAGTAACCCTCATTAGTTTATTTATAATTTTTATTCTTTTTCATTTCATGTTTTCGTTTTTAATTAGAAACTTTTAGAAAAGAAATTTCCATTTTAATCATTTTATTCTCACTAAATTCAAATTATATTTTGAGACTTGTAAATAATTAGTGTTCCAATGATAATTTTGATCTTGAAATCTTTCCCATATACATATTTCTTAATGGTATCTGAAATTACACTCCAATTAAATGTAAAAACTTTTAGAACTTTCATAGATTTTCCAATTCCAAAATTAGTGCTCCTAGAGAAGAAATATTGTACACAATCTCTATTAACTACCCATTTATCTGGGTTATGGTATATCCATCAACCATTATGAAAGTAAAAAAACATAAACTTAGTATTATTTTATCTCAACTGTCTAGAATTATCTATACCTTCATAAGAAAGTGTTAAAGTTGTCCACATATAATAAGTTGTATCATACAATGAAACTTATTTGAACATATTTGGGCATATTCCACATATAATAGCATTCATAACTTTGTAATTTTGGTAACATTCTCCTTATATATTATAATCCCAAGTCTTAGTTTCAGTTTTAGGAAGTTATTATGTCCTAATAGCCTTTAGATAGACTTTGAGACCAGGATTTTTTAGGTAAATGGACATATTTTCCTTCCAAAATCTATATTTTCTCCATTAATGTATAAATATCTGACTATAGATATAAATTATCTATTATAAAACACATTATCCATTTTAAAAATATATTCATAAGTTAAATTTAATGTCCAAACTCAAGAGTAACATCCTTTAATACTAATTGTTTGTTAGAGGATTAGTATACTAAGATTGTAGAGGGGGTGAATTGAGTTCTTTACATTTTCTTGGCTAAAAACTACCCTCATTGAAGGCATACCAAATTCTGAACATTTCATAAAAAATTGAAGAAGTGGAAATAAAATTAATATGAAATGGTATAACCTAGGAAATTAAAAGTGGTTTGGGGAGTAAAAATCCTCTTTTCCACTCCACTAATTCTCAACTCCTAGAGGTCGGTTATTTTCACTAGCAACAGTCCTTTTCCCTGTGACTAAAGGATTAAGTGGAACCAGTAGATGCTTGGTAAAAAATAAATATCTTTTTACAAACTTATTCAAGGATTTATAAACACAAAACTTCATGATTATTTTACCAGGAACCATCATAAGTTTGTACAATAAGCAGACACTTACAACAATTAGAGAGAGACTAATGAATGGTTAAAATGAAGCTCATAGTTGCATGTTGAAACTGACAAAATAGAAGATATATCTAAGTTATAAGATAATATAAATTTATAGTTAAATTATATTAATATAATTTTTTAAATATTAATATTCGTCACATCGTTGTACATAACATTGAAGTTTTTTATTTTTCATAGAATATAGAAAAAATCAATTGTCAACTTTGAGAGACAAGAAAATTTCTATTAGTTTTTTTATTCTTGTTTGAATACTCTCATATATATATATATATATATATATAATAAAAATTAAGTTCATGATATCCCATAAAATATGGTCTTTAATTTAAATTCTAGGTGTCCCTTTCTCAAAAATACCTCAACAACAAGGTTGAGAGAAAAGTATTATATACTGTTTTTCATCTCTAAATAATTGAAAACTTTTAGAAAATGATTTTAACCAAAAAGAAATAGAGATTTATTCAATTCATAGATATAATAATTAAATTATACTTAAATTACTCCTATGGTAATAAATATTTAGGTTACAAAATGACATAGCCAATTCTGGATCACCATGCAACTGAATTCCATCGATTCAAATTCACGTAGTCGAATTATTCATCGTAGCCATTCTTTACATAATCGTTATTTATGTTTATGAATTATTAACACTATATATTTTATAAAAATTTTAAATTTGGAATAATTTAATGAATCAAATATCCAATTGGAACCACACATCTAATTTGAACCACATAGTTGAATTTTCCTTGGTTCCGATTCACATAGTTGATTACTCCATATAGCTGATTCCTGTAGTCATTTCATCGTTGTTGTGGCATGTCCACATATGTGACTATTTAATATAGGTGATTTACAAATAGCCTATTAATTAATGTAGATGATTCATGTTGTTTTTTCATTTAAATATCTAATTTACATAGAGAAAAATGTGCATTTTGTTGATGGACACATTTAGATGATTTTCCAGACATAGGAAGATTTCATCAAAAACATGAAAAAATCCATAATTATAACATAATGAAATTAAATAAGATAAAAATATGATGAACTAATTTAAAATATCAGTAGTAACATATAAAGGGGTTTTTATATCAACAAAACATAAATCTCATGGGATATGTTGGAACAACATTTATAGTCCAACAGAATATTCTTTGGAATGAAGGATTTATGTCGCTTTATTAGAATAAGAAGCTACCCATTATCTAAAAAGGATTTAAGAGGGTAGATATATGCATGGATTCCAAATAGAATTAAAATAAAATATTTTTTAGTAGCGTAGGTGAGAATTCTATTTACATGTGATATTTGAGTAGAATTTCAATTAATATTAACTCCTTAATGTATAAGGTTATCATTTTTTAGTGAATGTGGATAAATAACGATCTAGGGAATAATGGAAGCGGCTGATCCCATTCCCAACAATGGGTTTAAACTGTTTTTCACAAATTAATCCATTTAAATAGATGAATATAAATCCTAAATTCCTAAATAAATGATCTTTTACATAAAATTTATCATTTATTTATACATAATAATTACCCCTTATCTTATAATTCTTTCATCATTGTAAAATACGTTGGGAATTATTTTCATATTACCATTGTGGTGAAGGATTCAAGTGTCAAAACCCATTTATATTATCCAACCATGTTTCATAAACATCAAAACACCAGAGATGCATATTTGTGTACTATCATTGGAGATCAATCGCCTTGTGATTTTATCATTCATTACCACTAGGATATCTTCTATATTGGAAGGAATCAATCTAGTTTACTCTAGGATTTTGGCGGGAGTAGGAAGTTCAGTTCTCTCCATTCATGAGAGTATTCAATATAATATTACCACTGGGCTAAAGATAATTTTTTAGGGAGATATGTTGTACACAAAAAATAAATTAACCCTAGAAATGATAAAATCATGTCTAAATACATAGGTCGAAGAATTAGTTATTTCAAAAATTCCCTTAACAATTTTCTTATTTTGAATAGAAACCCACATAAATTAATAATAATAATAATTATTATACCATTCTCCAACCCGAAATTCCTTCCCCCATTTCCCTAAATATTTCTGAACCCTAAGGTTCCAAGTCTACACGATGGACGACCTAATCTTCCGATTTCGTTGGCAGAGTTTAACGAAGCCTCGGCTCTGCATAGTCTGACGCTGGTTGCTTGATTTTTGAAGAGAAGACCCTCGGTCGATCTGTTTGAAAGATTTGTCTTCAGTTCTAGGGATCTGTAAGAGAAGGAAATCATAGGTTTATTAGACAACAGGAATATTTTGATTCGGTTTGCATCAGTGGAATACTTGATAAGGGCCTGGTCGAGAGCTCCTCATAACTGCAACAGATCGCGGTTCTATCTTTATCGATGGGTTTACGATTTCCATATGCGGTGTGACTCACCATCCGTGGTGATTTGGGTTAGTTTTCCGAATCTCCCTTTAACATTTCAAAATCCTTCGATTGTTAAAATCCTTGGGAATCTACTGGGGAGATATCTTTGATCTGATAGCCAGACCATGGCTGTCTGCCATCAGATTAACCCTAGAGTGTGTGTGGAGGTGGACGTCTCAAGGGATCTGCTGGACTTCATTTGGATCACCATCGGTGAAGAGTTCCGGTGTAAACAGATGGTTGTATATGAATCATGGGTTCATTATTGTTCTGATTGAAAATGGCTGGGCCATTCACGGCGAAGGGCAAGGGATGATGGTTCCCAGAGGTATGCGAGCAATGGTGATCGTAGCTTTTTTGGGAATGAGAGGAATGGTGATTGTAGCATCCCTGAGAATCACATGGCTTTGAATTCATTGGTGGAAGAACCTGGTGAAGAGGCCCTCAATAGACCCCCTGAAGGTAGTGATCTAGCAGGCCTTTCTCGGGTTGTCCAGAATGATGGTGCGGTTCAAGATGAACAAGAGGCAGGTGCTATTTCAGTTGGCTCAGGCTCAACGATTGTAGGTGCGGGAATTCAGGTGAGGTCGAAGGAACCACATGTTTTGCCTCCTGGGCCGAAAGTCCAAGATTTCTTTTGCATGCTGTTAAGTGACCTCAACGGAGTGAAAAATACGGACATCGTTCCGATTGAGAATGCAAATGGCAGGTCTGGACATGATAGACTTGCAGGTGTTTCATAGCCGGATCTCAATGAGGGAAGGTCTATAGAGTAATCTTCTTGTGAAATCCATGAGGTTACATTAGAGAAAACTAATAGACAGAATCAGTTCATGGGGCGTGGCCTATTACATGCCAACCAGGCTGAGGCAACTGTTCGAATAATGCTTGTTGAGGAGGCTGAATTGGGTAATCGGAATAAGCATTCGGGTGGCAGTGGTTCTACACCTAGAAGGGAGCTACAAATGGTGGACGAGAGTAGGGGTCCGAGATTGATTCTGACATCAGTCCCACTATGTAATAGATTTTAAGGTTTATCAGAGGTTAATGTGATTTTGGAACACATTACACCAGGTGAGGAGGATGAGGTTGGAAGGGAGGCATCCAACCTGGATGAACTGGACCATTCGGCTGAAGAGGTCCCAATTCCAAATAACAACATGAGTTTTAAAAAGAAGAAGGGGAAGAAAGATTAATCCTCGCTCCCCCCACCTTTGGAGACCCGCTCTGCGAAGAAGTTTCCGGTGTTATTGGTCAACGTGGTAGAGGAGGATTATCAGGTTTTAATCAAGGAGAGCAACAATGAAATGGGAAGATCTTCTGGAAAGGTAAAGAACATAAAGTAACCTATCCTTTACTCCGAGGAGGACACGGTAGAAGAATTTCTATATGTTGACATCCCACAAGAAGTGGCTGATATGATGTGAAGAGCTGTAAGAGTAGAGTTCAACAATGAGAAGGCTAAGTGGATTGAAAAACAAGATTTGATCATGATGAGATGATTCAATGATCAGAAAATCAGCAAAGAAGAATATATCCGAACAAGGGACAAAATGGCGGACCGTTTTGAAGATGTTATTGGGGAAGATCCTAATGCTAAGGTATGGCTAATGAATTGGAATATTTACAAGGAGGAAAGCACTAAGAGGATAAGGATATGTTTTGGTAACTTTTCCTTTTCTTATGAGGCTTTTCCTCTGGACTGATTTGGTTTGTATCTCACTTTTTCAGTTAAGTTGTTTGGTGGGGTTGTTTGGGTTTCCCTCGATCAGGGTGGTAATGGTATTAAGGGATGGTTATCCTAATTCAGTATTTCTTTGACGTCCTCGGGGGTGGATCCTGGGGGTCCATTCCATCACCTGTAGGCTTGGTGAATTCCTCTGGAATTTACCAACAGGAGGATTTGGGTCGGTGTCGATGGTCGCGTCGGAGGATGCTCAAGGTAATCCTGGGTGGATTTGACTTTTTTCTATGATGTTCTTGTGCCCTGTTCGTGGTTTCTTGCACATGGTTAGTGGTTTTTGGTGTTTGTATGTTTTGGTTTATGTTTTTTTTGGGCTCATGTCGCGGGGTACTGGGAACCCATAAACCGACTTTTGAAAATGGAAAAAAATGATTAGCAACAATAATTATTATAATTTTATTCTTTTCAGTGACTTGTTCTACACTTGAAGATATTTAAGTATCATTTTAATAAGACCCTTAAATTTTCCCATCAGGAATCCTTAATGTTTACGAGGCCTTGAATAACAATTATTTATTTAAATAAATAAATGTTGCAATATTTCCTATTCAATATTTATTTATGTGATCAACACAAGTAGAATAATTTTTATTCCATGGTACTGAAGAATAATATTTATTCTACTATTAAATTAAAATATAATTTAACTAAGGTTTTGAATACCCTTAGTCTATGACCCTATATGACTCTTTATCAGTGGAATTGGGTTGACATGAAAAAATAATAAGATCAATGCAAAGAAAAAAAACCAAGTCACGAAAATATAATGTCATTAATATCATAATCATAAAAACCTACTATGGGTGATCACTGTGTCCTTTTAATCACTATCTCATCAATCAGGTTTCATAATTTTTTCATCAACCTATATACTCGATATATCTTACATTAACTGAAAATCAATTTTTTATTGAGATAGTCCCCCTTATAAAAGATTAGGGGAAACCCATTGTGACATCAAGACTTAAAAAACCCGGTCCCAATGGACCAAAAAAATCAAGATCAAAAGTAACTCGTACTACAAGAGAGAAGCTCCTCCCAACAAAAAAAAATCAAGTTCAACTTCCATTGTCTCATCGCTGCATAACTAGCTGTCCTACAAAAAAGAGCACGGTGCTGGTCCCGATGGTAGAATTGATTCCCTATCAAACATTCAATTCCATATAGCCATGATATAGTGAAAAATACTTCATCTGAACATCATATCAAGTAGCTTCTAGTAGATGATCGGTTGTAGAATCTCTTGATCCATGGACCACCAAATCCAAAACCAAAAAACCAGATGAAAATTTCAAAGCTGTATCAAAACAATTCTCATAGGCAATCCAAAAAACCATCACTATCCTCCCTTATATTCAATCATCAGAAAAAAAATTCAATGTAAAAATTCCCATGAGTCATGTACGAATCAACAACATAAACCAAGTCATCTTACTCAAATGGGTTGTATAGAGAACTTCCCTCTAGATATACTTGAGAATCATATTTAAAACATTATTTACATGATTTCTGTCGAAAGACATTGTGAATTGGTTCAGTGCCAGTGGAACCTTAAGCCTCTTCTTTAGTATCATTTTCTTTCTATGGATCCCAAAAACCCTAGTCCATACTTGACTACAATGTTCTACTTATACTCCACCATTTTTCCTTATGACTCTGCCGGATCATGATTCACTAACAATTCCTTAATCTCAAATTTTATGCGAAGAAAATTTCTGAAGAACCAGTCACCCAACCCGCATAAAATACTCATCCAAATCACGAATTCAATAAATAGAACAGATTAAAAGACCATCATTGCCTCACAAACTCAGCAACATGAACAGAAATGCATCCCAAAGCAAAAATGACTGCAAAAATTGAAATCAGAAAAACATCACCAGCACACTAGAGGGTAGACATGCTGCAAACTAGATCTCGTCACTACCATCCAGGTCTCTCATGGAGACCATGAAGAACCACCCAACCCACACACCAGAAATGAGGTGAAAAATCTCAAACTGTTGAAGCTAGATCTTGGTCGTAGACCAGCACCGAACCGCTATGAGAAACCCTATCCAGTGAATAGGTATTTGGGTAAGGAGAGGCCAAAAATAGTGTAAATAGTAGAGACGATCTAGTCCATGAAGTCACCAACCCCACCATAATAGAACATCTTTCACCACGATCTCACCGAGCATGAGGAGGGGCACTGTACCAACCCAAGATGAAGGAAGGAGGCAACAATGAGGGAAACCATAGTGAATTGTTCCCCTTACAAGATCATCCTCCCTGAATAGTTATTCACCATATATATCTCACATTGACATTCCTGAAATGTTATTTTATGGAAATAATCCATGGCCATGGACTTAATAAGATAGTGTCATTCAAACCAAATGTCCAGAGATATTTACATCCAATAACAATTTAGATAAAAATAATTTATTGGATAATATATTAATACTACATCATTATCGACGCACCCAATGTATCCTACTTCACGGTGAGAAATGTTTTCACAATTTTTTTCAATACATAAAAGCATATGTCTCATAATATACTTCAATAATAATCCCATGTTTAATAAGCAATACACACATTTACCAATAGGAATATCAAATCACATATATAACATCTGGTTTTACTAAGGGAGGGTTTGTTATTATAACCACATCTCTAAGAGATTACCAAGTGAGAACATTATGATAAAACATTTCAATGTCTAATAAACCTCATATAATAAATATACCACAACATCATTGTCTGTCTGGTAGATGGAATCCAGAAATATAATATATATTTAAGAATATCATCACATAACATCAGGTTTCTCTCACAACATGGAACTATTATGTTCTTTTAATGTGATAGATACTATAAGGAAATTATCACATTAATTATACACAAAATAACACCCTTCATGTGATAATTTTGTTTTTATTATTCATTAATTTTATATATAGGTAATTTAAATTATAATGAATTTGGTACCAAGGCACCAAATCTAACAGACCCCCACTTGGACTAGAGCTAACTACTAAATTCTTTGATCCCACTAGCCCTAACATGATATTAAAACATCTACTGAGGTATCAATTTATTCAATGGGCCTTCCACATTATCATCCATGGAAACTGTACTTATTGTGACCTCACCCCTTTAAGAAAAATAACTTAAGAAATGATACTTATAAATTATATTAATAATCCTTTGATGCGGCCTTCAGTATTTAGGGAATTCCATTATTATTGTATTATGACAATACAATGTGTTACCATATTTATTTCTAGTAAATGATTGAATCTCAGGGATGATGTTCCATATCCAAAAAACTACATTTACTACATCAAAATCCACAAGAAACTCAGATTCTACTATAGAATTGGTGACTCCATGCTACTTTGAGTTCTTTCAACTCACAAATCCCCTATAAAGAGTAAATACACATCCTAAATATGATTTTAGATCATATGGAACTATTTTGAAAATAGAATATTTATATCCCATTATGCATAGTCCCCCATCTCCCCCATAAACCAAAAACACATCCATAGTAAACCATAGATAATTTAGGGTAGTGTTTTTTTCTTTAAAATGGTGGTATCATGGATCTTATTTATATCTTCCTACCATATTCAAGGTATACAAAAGATCAATGCCAGTACGTAGCATATAATACACTGTTGATCCTATAATTGATGCATAAAAATCCCTCTTCATCCTATGTCTACACTATTATGTTCAAGAAAACATTTTCTTGGAGATATTTATTCCACCTAACACTAAAAACAATTCCATATTGTAGTGTTCCATACTGAATCTCTTTAGTATATTGTCAATATATATACCTTTACATAGTCCAAGAAGGATCCGGGTACTCTTGTGTCACTCTCTCGTCTAGGGTTTGTCTCCTCACGCTCGTAATCAGCGATGATCCCTTCGTCCTATGTCTATACTCCCTTCTAGTTTTCACATGATTTTTGTTCTATTTTTTGTGACTTGTTTCCGTTCTATGGTTTCTAGTTTATCTCATCAGTTTCTTCATGGTTTTTGTTTCCTCATTCCCAGATATAATTTTTCATTTCCCCCTTTTTCTGTTCATTTGTTATTTCTTGGGCTTGACTGGCTGGTTGGAGTTATTCAGTGTTCCTCCATGGTGACGATTTTGGTCTCCTGGTGTTCTTCACTTGGTGGTGGCTCCGTCGGCATTGTTTAGTGGTCATGGAGGTACCCGCATCTCGCTGTTGTAGATTTGGTCTGTTCGAAACTATGCTCTGGCCCCTGGTTTCCTCTAATATTATCCAAGTAGGATTTGAATGTTGGTACTCAAGGTGTTTTGGGATGTGAGTTTCAAGTAATCAAAAACATTTCATGAGTTTTTTCTGCACGGTGGTTTAGACTTTGACCATGACTCCCTAGAGAATTGATCTTCATGATTTTTTTGGTGCAGCTTCAACCCTTTTGGGGCCTCCATGGTTTTTGATAGTATTTTTTTGGTTTTCAACGGTGGAGAAGATGGATTTTGGTTTTGTTTAATCTAGTCACCGTCTTTGGCGGTTAGTGCATTATGGATGTCGACGATGATGGTAGCATTCCTTGGTGATGATGGAAAATAAAGGTGATAGGACTCCAGCTAATGGGGTGATTCTTGGATCAAGGCCTCCTTGGGTTTGATATTGGTTTTGAATTTCTAATTTCATTGGACCATCTTGAATTCCAGTGTGATGGATTTGGTTACCGATTTTCCTTAAAGTAACTTTCTTTAAAAATAAAAAATAGAATGTTACTATCACAAATGATCTTGATCCCCAAAATATAGTCTTCTTCACCTAATTCTTTTATGGATAAGCATGCGCTCAACATTGTCTTAATTGATAGTAATACTATTATCTTGTTTCTAATTAGATATACTTAATCAATATATACACTTAAGAAACTTATTTCACTCCCATAGATATGCTTGTAGATAAGGGGTCCCATATTTTCTGTATGAAACCAAATTCCCTTATACCTTAATCAAAGTGAATTTTCCAATATCTTGATTATTTCATCAATATATAAATTGATATTTCCAACTTTTATCCCTTTTTATTATCTATTGGATTTATAAAAATATCAGTTTGTTATATTTATAAATCCTCTACAAGGTTCTTTTATTCCTAGTGGTCATGCACATACACAGGGGGGGGGGTAAATCAGTGCACCCAACAAATATCTATAGGTATTAAAGATGCGAATATATCTCAAATCCATCATATCTATTCGGGAGAGGCCGCTTGGACAACTATTTTTTGACAATCATTCTATTCATGGGATTAGAAATTTGAAATCTAAATATTCACCTATAAGATTTGAGCCTAGGACTACACATAAAACTCAATGAATCTATTAAAAATGGATGTATGATAAATATATATTTACCATACCTAATATATACATTTATAAATAGTGTTATAAAAATAAAAATTTCTCACTCATTCCAAACCCTAGTTTTTTGATAGAGCTGGATACCCATATTCCACTATGCTATATCCCAAATTAATTATTCTCTTATAAAAATTTATCATTATATATATATATATATATGCACATATATTTATATGAGAGTGTAAAATTATCTCCCATAGAGTTTTGAACCCATGATTCGGGGAGAGAATACATCAACGTATCTAATCCTCTACAAATTGTTTTATCTTTATTTGTATATAAAAAATTAATATATATATATATACATACATATACATATGAATGATTTTCATAATATAGGAATATATCAGTGGGATATTTTCAAAATGGCTAGAGGTTCCCTATACAATTGATACGACCATATACATGTTTCCCATGGTTATATGTTCTCCAGGAAAAGGCTATAACTACAGGCATTTGTTTCTTGTGGATATAGGATCTTCTCCCAATAAAACATATTATTCAACTTATTTGTGTGAATTGTTTTCCTATGACTACCTATTTTCATAGGATAAACTACCATGTCTATACATGAACTATGACTATGGGGCTATAGCCATAGGTGGGATGCCCGTGGCTATAGGTGACCTATAACCATGAGCACGCCCTTATGGCTATAGACCCATGTCCATAGATATGTATTGTAGTAGTTTATCTAATATTATGTTTTTCATTCATTTAAATTACCCCTGTTGAACTTGAACCACTTTTTTGATTTTGAGAAATGGATCAAATGATTCTTTCTCAAACATAAACCTAGAATTAAAAGAAAAACAAACATGAATAGTACAACACCAAGATTTATAAGGTTTTTTCTCAATAATAGAGACAAATACTTTCTATGTTTAGGTAGATTTATGGGGCCTGAAGTAATCACTAAAATGTTAGAGAGTGATAAAAATATAATCGGGGTGTTTTTCTTCCACAAATCATAATAATAATCATATACTACACTACACAAGTATTATGAAAGATAAGGGTATTATTCATCATTGAGGCTTAATGTAGAAACTACCACCTTGTAGTTCTCTAACACCCTTCTAGATAACTTCATAATTTATATGGGTACCACCTATTCATTTAAGTTCCTTAAAATACAAATGAATAACACTTAAACTACTATTGAAAGATCATCTAATACACTTACATGCTGACATTTTCTCTAATCAGACAAACTGTGATATTTGATCATAGTGGTTCTCAATATTCAAGAGTCTTGATGCATGAAATTAAAAACCACCACAACTCTGGACTTTTCTCCTCAATATTATTCTTCATCAAAGAAAGATTATTTTTTTAGTTATTCCAATTTTAAAGGATATCTATACCACCTCTTTGATTTATATAATTTCATCATGGTTTCATGAGTGTTGAATTTTCTATTTTAATTATATTTTTTGACTATTAATAGGTGTAACAAAATAACATGGTAAAACCCTATATTATCAATTCTTATATATTATTCTAAATGATCATAGTGATTTTTTAATATGTTTCTCGCATTTGCTAGTTTAATATTTATTGAAATCATGGAATTTAATTCACTATAATCCCATTCTTAAAGGCTATAGATATTCAGTCTTCATAAATCATAGTGGTTTCCTTTAATCCTCTAAAAAACAAAGTGTTTCTGTATTATTTTGATAGTCAAAATATCACAAACAATATTCAAAAAAACTACTTAATATAACACCTTCCATATCAGTATATAATTACAATTGTTTAAACCCCATAGTATATAACATTTTTCCTTATGTGATGTAGACCGAAGCCTTGTAGGGTAACCAAAATAAAATTATATTCTAGTGATATTTTCATGAAACCCATCACATTTACATCATCAGATATATGGTATCATATGAATATGGAATTTATATGAACATCTGATCTTAACATTCATACACCTCATATTAAAATAGTTGTGATACAAATATTTATGAAGAAATATATATGACCCAAAGTCTTAAGATCAAGTTGTATAATGAAAAGTCATATGCTTGACATCACCTTTCATATTTCTTCTTTGTAGTATGTATGATATTTTATTTTGATCTAGATAAGTCTGAAATTTTCTATTTGAACTCATAGCTTCATTGAATAGTGATTATATCATACTCGTTATCAATTCATTTATCCACTATTTCACATTAATTCTTGTGAAACCGATCTTCTCCACTGTATATGTTCTTACATGGATCATACATTTGTAACTTCTATTTTTCTCACAATGTACCTCTTCATTTACCCTTACGTAGCATAATGAATCCATAAATTACCCTTACAGAAATAGTTGATCACCTTTACATAGTTTATGGCCTATAGAGTAACCTTTATATCAACCATTCTTTGTTTGAAATCACCATTATATAGATTAAAAAATTATATTACATTAACATAGCTAGATAATCACATTTACACAACTATTTTGATTTTATAGATGAGATTTTCCTTGTTCAACTTTATAACATCTTTCAAATATTGTTTTGTAGGTATCCGCTTTATTTCTCATGTATTTATCATCGATCACAATCACTACTTCAAATGAAAAAAATGTGCTTCACATTTGTATGAAATTTCATATTTTTTTACACATATCATGATCATAATAGATGTATAATGATCTTCTCATGTGAGCCCAAGATAGAATTGGATTCATATAACGTTTTTGACATAATTATGTGTGCCTGCATGTCTAAATGTTTTAAATAGATGAAAAATACTTCGATAAGTTGAGATCCACATTGACTCATCTCATTTAATCCCTCATGTATCATTATCCAAGACATTTTGTCCCACCCATGAAAAATTCAATTGGAGTTGGGGTCCTCTCTAATGGTGTATGATGTTGAACACCTAATGTGGGTGAAGTACCCTTTCTTATTTACTATTTTTTCGACTTGAGGAGGTGCTATTCACTTCCCATGACTCTCTCAGCTACCTCCTAACTTTATGATTGGATAGCTTCCACTAGTGTCTAGGCTACTAGACTGGTTAACATAGCCATGGAGATACATTTTTTTATATCACTGTTTAGATTTTTTTGTCTATATTAATTGTAAAAAAATAAAACCAGAAACATCAAACTCTAATAAACTGTATTATTCATCCAGAAACTTCAAATACCTATTTTGTTCTACATACTTATAAAATGTTTCCTTTCTGATTTAACATAATATACTTCCAATCCATTATGTTTGTATACATAAATTGGAAACATAATTCTCACCAAGGTAACAATATTTATTGACAATAAATACAATTATTATGAATATGTGATTTAATCTCCCCATTTTTGTTTATTATCAATGCCCTAAAATACCTCTAAGACTATATATGTGAATCTCTATCATTTTTAATCCCCCTTATTGATAACCAATAGAAAGGTGTTTATAAGGGTTGGAACTTTACTTTTTATTGAGGAAATGTTCTCCTTCCCTTTATTATTTGAAATTTAGATTGAATCCATTGAATTAAGTATTGGATCCACATGGTTTCTTCATTACAAGCCTCTTACTAATCACTCTATTTCATTGTAGGAAAACCCCATATAGAAAAAAAGCCTTTGAAACCATGGTATTCAATGATATCCATTAATCAGCATACATGTGATACCACTCACAATTAATTACTTTAGGGGATGGAGAATTGGATTTATCAAGAAGATTTATTTCTAAAATCATGTCAATAATCTCATCAAAATAATCCATTTTTATAATGGTTTAGTACCACTTTTTCGTGGATATCCCATGAAACAAAACTCCCCTATTATTAACAAACATGACATAACCAATGAAAAACAAAACATTGTGATGGGAATAACATATAAAACAATTATCTAAGGGTTCTTTATATTTTATAATTACTACATGGTAATTATTTGGGAGCTCCACCTCATGGTTTCTCCTCCTCAAGGGAATTACCCAGTTATTTTCATTAAGGTGAGTCTCTTCCATAGATTCTTTTATAATTTTTTCATGTTGAGAAAATGTACTATCCCAACCCACTTGGCCCCACATCAAGAGATGAATACTAGGCCACCACAACCCATATTTTGTCTATATATGCTTAGGGATGGTGACAAGTGCTGAGAAGGAATTACAAAAATTAGGGCCTTTGCTTGAAGTACCTATTTTCAGATACCCAAAAATCTCTATATAGAAGTTTATAGGAATAAAATTAAACGATAGTGACATATTTAGTAAAAAACATGAATGTAATAATATATATGGAATAAAAAATATCTTGATAGATCAATCCTAAATTAAAAGGAAAAAATATACACACATCCAGAAAAGATGTCCCAACCTGACAATAATTGGAAGAGAAATTGTGAGAGAGCCTGTCTCTAGATCTCCAATCCCGGCCACCATACAAGGTTTATGCACTTGAGTATCCCTGTGAACCTTTTAAATCACCCCCAAACAATCTATCATCTAGATAAGACACAAAATGTTTCGGCATAACCGATGAAAGGGTGATTATATATATACCCAACATGACACATTGAAAACTGAAGGGGGAGGAATAAAATAGATTATAGAAGTAGTCAGCTGAACCCAAAGCAAGACGGAATTGAAAACCCAGTACACACAAAAATATATATATATGCTCATATACAAAACCCAGATGAGAGAGAAAGGGGATCTCAGTCTCATAGCCCACCCCACAATGATGAGTTTTCCTGAAGCTCCAAAGAATCCATCATTGATGCACAAAATCTAATGTGTCTATATGAAAAAGTAATCGTGTGAAGGGAACACATATCACCACTATTACACATAGTTGAGGGGAAAAATTCAAGTAGAGTACCCACACCTTAGTATGATAAGGGGGTTCCACTTAGTATATGAATAGAGGACCCAATCAATACTACATCAGGGGGGGTGCCACTCCGTAGATAGATAGAGGACCCATGATCTAGTATGTTAGGTGGTTCCACTCAGTAGGTAGATAAAGTACCCATGCCTTATTACATCATGGGGGTTCCACTTAGAATGTAGATAGAGGACTCACACCAAAGTACATCATGGTGTTCTACTCATTAGGTATATAACCCACACCCTATTCTATCAAGGGGTTCCACTCAAAAGATACATAAAGGACCCATGCCTTAGTGCATGGGGGGGGGGGGGTCCACATAGTAGGTATATGGACCATGACCTAGTCCATCTTGGGTTTCTACTCAAACCAGTACAAGGAAAATGGGGGCCCCACACCCTGGTATGATAGACGGTGTATTAATCCCATCCTCTCTTTGATAATCATATTTGATCACCTATGGAATTAAATGTTTCTTAAATAATCTTTATGATCATAGAATCTTGTATCGTATCTCATAATCCACTACGAAGGACACTATCATGTTATACACAGAAAATAACTCAATATAGGATACTAACAAGCCAAAATATTAGTAATAAAAGGTGATATGAGAGGTAAAATACTCAAAAATAACTACAAAGAGTGTATCAGGGGTCCCACAATGTGTGACCTCACAAGGCCTCATGGACGTGTACTATCTAGAATATTGTTCCATATACCTAGTAATGTTATCTTATGTACATATCTCAATGTCCATGTCACCATACATAGAATGTACATCGCTAAAAAATCATATATCATCCACCTGGGGATTTCCCATGTTCTCCTAGCCATGTATGTGTCCCATAGGACGTGACGTGTACTTGGACATGCTCGAGTACTAGAAGACACCCGTGTATTCCCAGTGTACATGGAATTTCCTCCCATATTGGGTCCTAGGAGTGTGAATTTGGAACATTTCTTGGATTCCAAGGGAGGATGATATGGTTTTTATTAGTATCCACATGGCGTGTGATATTTATCCTTAGCAAAAACCCTAGCCACCGTGGAAATATAAAGAATACGCCATGTGTTCTTCTGCACTACACTGTATTTAGTCATGTTTTCTATATAAAGTGAATTTCATCACATTCATTAAATATGTGACTATCTCTCCATTATTTACACTATTTTACCACCATAAATCAGTGGCATAATCCTTCGGTAACCGATTTCGGCCCTTCGGCGGCCAGAAATCAGAATCTTGTGGTCTGCTTGAAGATCGCAATGCTTCCATCAACCATAGATCCTCACGACCCTATTCATCAAAACTTAGGATCCAATATCCATGAATTAAGACTCATAATCCATATTTGCATGTTATCATATTACTAATATTGTCATTTTTCACACATCCACCATGAATTCGGGGGTGTGATCGTGTACAGACCCACCAGACGATATCGACCAGTGGCCCCATAGCCCAACTATGATGAATGAGAAGAATAGGTTAGAAAAAGGAAAAATAAAAATGTGCACCAATAATTGTCTATATTTTATTAGAAAAAAATCATAGATCATGGATATTTAGGGTGAGTAACATGGAATAATCAATACGAAATGGAATAAATAATTTAATTTTATAAATAAGATCATGCGAAGGATAAATTAATAAAAGATCAAAGAATATCAGATAAGAACATGATCAATCTTTTAATTCAAGAAAAAAATAGTAATTAATGATCTCTAAATCAATATTGGATCTACCATTGGTGTATAAAACATTTTCTAGTGATGGGGGAGACTTGATGCATCCATTTTCTGTCGATCCACCTTGATCTGATCATCAGTAATTATATGATCTTGATCCGCCAATGAAGAATGATGAAACATCATCTCAATGATCCTAGGATTATATATATAACCATATATATTTACCATAACATGCTATTTATAGAGGGAAATATTATTTAGGCATTAATTGAATTAATAAAATTAATTAATAAATTAATTTACTTAATAAACTTGCCAACGACGACCTCATCTGAATGACTGGCACCAACCAACTTTAGGAAATTCCTAGGGTAAAAATAATGATTTGGATTCAACCATGGTCTCATATGTCAAATTTTAGACTATGTTAATGAGATATTCAATTATTTATTAATTACTACATGTTTCTGATGTAAAATACTTTTATTATTTTCATAAAATGAATTTTGGGCTCACTGGGCCTCGAAATCTCATGTTGTGTCTGTTTGTAGATCCAAAAATATTCCTCAATAAAATTTGATGTCTTACATTGAAAATGTGTCTTTTAATTCCCACATGTAAAAGATGTCTAAACATGAAAACAATTGGAAATTAAATTATGAGAGAGCCCAACTCCAGATCACCAAGCCCAACCACCAAATGGAGTCTATGAAACCGAGTATCCCAATTCTCCACGGAAATCACCAGTAACCTATCCATAATCTATATAATACATGATAGATGCAATAAAATACCATGTGGGAGTTATTATATAAATACCCTATAGGATTTTCCAAAAACTATAGGGGGAGCAATAAAAGACACAATAGTAGTAGTCAACTCAACCCGAAGGAATATGTAAATGAAAACCAAGTACACACACACACAAAAATATATATACTTGTGTATATATATTTGTATATATATATGTATATAATCATATAAGAATCCTAGATGAGAGATAAAGAAGATCTCTATCACATAGTCCATCCCACGATGATGAGTCTACATTTAGCCCCAAAGAGTCCATCATTGAGGCCCAATATCTTGTGTGTCTATCCGAAAAAGTAAACATGTTGAGGACCCAAACCTCACCAATATTACATGAAGCTAAGGGGGAGCAATCTCCAAGTAGAGGAACCACACCACAATATGAAAATGGGGTTCCACTCAGTAAATAGATAGAGGACCCACACACTAGTATTCCAAGGGTTCCACTCAGTAAGTAGATAGAAGACCCACGATCCAGTACATTAGGGGGTTCCACTTAGTTGGTTGATACATGGAGAATTCCATAGTGTTATAGGTGGGTGAAACTCAATATGTAAAAAGAGAAACCATGCCCTATTACATCAGGGGGTGGGGGTTCCACTCAGTAGTTAGAGGACCCATGCCCAAATCCCTCATGTGGATGCCAATCAAAAGATAGATAGAGGACCCATGCCCCAGCACGTCAGGGTGGTGGAACATAGAATGTATAGAACCCATATACTATTCCATCAAGTGGGTTACACTAAATATAATGTGAGTATTATAGGGGACCCACACCTTATAATTATAGGGGGTTTCTAACACTTGCCTCTCTCTAATAATCCTGACTGATCACTGTTGTCATCAAGTGTTTCCATAATAATTTTCATGCTTGGAGAATCTTGAATCATAACTTAAAATACACTATTAAATAAACCATTGTGTTCTACATAGTATAATAATCATTATATGTTACTAAAGAGAAAAAATAAAAGTCAAAATAAAGGATATATGAGAGGTATAAGGCTCATAAATAAGTACAAAACATGTACCAAGGGTCACATGGCATGTGACCTCACCTGGTCTTATGGTCATGTATTCTCCAGTAGGCCATTCCGTGTACCAAGACATGTTATTCTCTATAGAAATTTCCATTCCATGTTACCATACATGGCATTTATAGAGCCCAAATGATGTGTCTCATCCAACAGTGCCTGCCAATGTACTTTGGGCCTACTTATGTCCAATAGGTCATGCTATGTACCCGGTTGTGCCTAGGTACTGACACACAACTGTGTACTCCCAGAGTACTCAGTGTGTCCTCCCATACGAGGTCATAGGAATGTGAAGTTGGCACACATCATAGCTTCCAATGGAGGTTCAAATGGATTTTAGTCTCAACTAAAGGATGTGTTATCTTTATCTTTTATGTAATCCCTAGCTACTGCCGAAATCTAAAACACACACCAGGCGTTCTTTCGCAATACATGACATGTAGTTGTATTTTCCCTAGAATGTGATGTTCTTTACTTTCATTCCAGATCCCGCTTTTCAACAATGATTTCTGCCATTTGACTACCCATTATCATTGTTGGATGCCTGTAACCATTGATTCTCACACTCTAGTGGCTGAAAATTAGAATACGACGGTCCGACCAAAGAATACAATGCCTCTGTCACCTATAGTTCCTCATGACACCGTCCATCACCATTACAGATTCCAGATCTATACATGAACACCATTAATCCATCCCAATACATCCAAAAATCACTAATATAGTTATTTTTACACACATCCTTTATTAAACTGAGTGTCTGATCATACTCGAACCCGACCAGAAATGTCAAACCATGGCCCCATATCCCAATGATAAAAAACGCGCAGAACCTGTGGGGGAAAAGAATAAGAAATAATGTGCACCAATCATTAGAAATATTTTCTTGGCCAATGATAATAGATCATGGATATTTTTTTTCAGTAACATGGAATAATGAAGAATAAATTGAATAAATAAGTTTCGTCAATAAACGAGCACATGATAAAGATCAATTAATCAATGATTAAAGAATAAAATATAAGAACATTATCAATAATTTTAATAAAGGGGTAAATCATATTTTATGGGAACTTAATCAATATTGGATCAATTTTTTGTAAATAATGTATTTTCTAGTGATGAGGATGACCAACTGCATCTACTATCTTTCAAACCACCTTGACATGATCACCATTCATCATCTGATCTCGATCCTCTAATGAAGAGGTATGAATCCTTCTCTCAATGATCCCATGGATATGAGGATATCATTTTAGGATTCCCATAATATGATATTTATATATGTAAATATGTTTTATCTATTAAATAAATAAATAAATTATATTAATTAATTAATTAACTTAACATACCTACCAACGACTGCCTCATCTGAAGATCTGGTACTGACCGACTTTAGGTCGAGCCTTTGGTAAAACTCAACTGTCAGATTCATCCATGGTCTCAGATTTATAATTCAAGATTAATTTAATTATATATTCAATTATTTAATAAATACTATGTGGTGTGATATAAAATATTTTTAATATTATTATAATATCAGTTTTGGGCTCATCAGGCCTCATAATCTTGCTCTGTTTCAGCATCTAGCTCCAAAAATATTCCTTAATAAAACTCAATGTCATACAATGAAAAAATAGTCACTATAGAAAGAACCAAAATTCAATGATTTAATCCTTCACTAAGTGTTCAATAATGATTCCAAATTCCTTATTTATTTATTGTTTTCTAGTTTTTATTACTCTCACACCTACTAGCTTCACTTTTAATTACATATAGTTAATAACACACTAGTATAACACACAATATTAAGGGAATTATGGGAAAATAATTGTTTCTCAATGTGTATAACAAGGTTGAGAATATTTCATTATCTAAGTTTCTCTTTTCACATAATCATTTGTGCTTTTAGATTTGGTTTTAAATTCTATTTTTTTCTTCGGGTAGTATAAAAAGCTTCACTGAATAAGATTCTTTGTGTGGGATGTTCCTGTTTTCATTAACAACTAAGAAACATGCATCTCATTGTCCCATATTTATCATATTTAACATTTATTATTGGGATAAATACATGGTTAATATATTTATCAAAATATTTCCATCCCATTGAAACCTACGATAAAACTCTTCTGGAACTCCTGAGTTTTAATATTTTAATAAACTTTCTTAAAAATCAACACATTCATGTGGAGTATTATATTTCTGTTTTTCATTATCACTTTCTAATGGCCCTTAAAATATTCTATAAATTTCCAAATAAACACTCAAAATAATAAAAAGATATTTTATAATGGGCTGAGCCTACTTTGAATCATCACATAGAAATTTTTCTGATATCCTCTCATCAAAGTAGTATGTTCATTATTTTCTTGGACTAATTTCCATATGGGACTTTCTTTCCCCCAACACATAAATTTGTCGCTTCTTTACATGTATCCATGGTGTTCCATTTATTTTTACAATAAAATCATCACTCCCCTATCGATGTAGTAATCCTTTTAGAATTATTGGTTTGTATTTGAATATTATATCTCTTCTACTTATTTCCATGACTTACCCATTAATATATTTAATATTTTTGGTTGTAATCTTCCCATTGGGTTTTTTCTGAATTCCTTCATAGAGACGTCTCTTCTTCATGAAATGATTTTATTTTCCAATTATACCATATTAATTTTATATAAGCTGACATGGGAATGAATTATCCCTATGACCAAAACCATTTCTACAATCACATATATCCCAACTTTTTTTAAATATATTTGAGTTAGATAGATTTTTCAAAATATGTAGGTTATTCCTCTTATACGAATTTATCACCCTAAATTATGTCTCTATTTTAACTTATAAAATATATATATTATAAAAATACTAATTATTAATGCCCAATCTTATAATAATACCAATTATAGCATCCCAAACCAGGTTCACTCATTTGTAACGGAACCCGAATGGCCACAGGGCATCTAGCACACCCCTCTTACACTAGAGGTTGCTGAATAGTAATGAGGGAATAGGGTGTGTTAATGTGGAGAATATTACCTTATTTAAAAGTGTATAATATTGGTATACAATATTTATAAGTAGCGTAAACAATAATTAATGACCAATAGTGGAATAATAAATCATACAGATAAACATAAAAGGATGGAACAAAATCATTATCATGTACAAAATGATTCCCATGTCATGGTATATACAAAAAATGGTATTAGGGGTACATGAATATACATTTTTCTATAAAAAAGTCCAAAACTTAACACCACTTGAATTGAGAGTATAAGCATGATCCTCTTGTTTTGTATGCCATCCTTAGCAGAAAATCAAGCATCCACAGTCAAATTCTTTCCCTTGCCTCTACCTGCAACGACAAGATCAGTTTGGGTACCAATCATAGGAATGAATAAGGTGTGATATATAAATAGTTGTCCACCACCGATGGTGTTTAGTATAATGTATCTGGTGAAAATAAAATAAGTAGTCTGCACGTATAAAAATGTAAACAAAAATATAAACTGCAAATGGGGTAGATCTGGTTCCTAAAGGACACCAAACTGATACTACCTTATTTGGCCTAAGTTGAGATATCTCTGAACATGTGACCAAGTGTACATGTATACAAACACACACACACATGAATTTGTTTATGATCTATATGAATAGTGATGTTTATAGCCATATATATATAAACACTACTACTATCATCAACTCAAGGTGTAACTCAGGCATCTATGGATACTATTATGAGTATCATAAAATTCCATGGGACACCATGATTTTGTGACATGAATCATATGGGTTTTGATTCCTAGTTATCACATTTAATTAAGTAATCCATGCCCATACATCACATTTCAGTTAGGACTCCATGCCTGTATATCACATTTAGCTAGGGACGCCATGCCTGTATATCAAGAATCATATCGGTCAACATGCCTAGTTATCATATATAATTAGGGATCCCATGCTCATACATCCCATTTTATTTGGGACATCATAATTTTATATCACATTTATTGAGGGACTCCATGCCCATATATGACATTTATCTAGGGACGTCATGCTTGTATACCACCATTAATGTGGGATGCGATGCTTGTATATCAAATTTCACATGGGACTACAATCCCAAGTATCACGAAGCATAAAAGAGTCCATTCCCAAATATCATTAAGCATATGGGATTCCATTACTGAGTATCATGTGAATATGGGATTCATTTCTTGAGTTTCACTAATATATGGAATTTTATGCCTATAAATCTCAATTATAAAATAATCAACAATCATGCTTTAATATATACCAAAATTTGGTTTATAATTAATTTAAAAAACCCATTTAACAATGGGTAATAACACATATTCATATGGAAGTCATGTGAAATGGTTGTTCCACTCACTACAATTTAATTCAAGGTTGCAATTCTATTTTAAAATTAATTCTAATACCACTTAGAAGGTTCTTTGGATATATAAGCATTTAATAGATTGATGAAATCACATGGGCACACCCTAAGGGGTGTTAATTTTTGATGTGGGGGACCTCTGATAATAAATAAGGTAACATGTGTAATTTCTAACATGAGTAATAAGTTAGATGAAGTAAAATTATAATTTTAAAGAAACAACTGAAAATTTCAACATTTGACACAAGAGAAAATGTTATAAAAATGATTGGATTTTGGAAAAAAGTACTAATAAACTTACCTTATGGCGATAAAAAACCAGAAATCTCTTGTTGTCCTATAAATCAAACTATAATTGAGGAAATTAACAATATAGAAAAATTCCTTGAAAATAGGACATATTAGTATCCGCTAAAATAACATCGAAGATGGAGAGATAAAAGAATAATGGAATTAAGGGGAGTGGATCTCTTACCGATATGCATACAATGATCCTAAAAAAGAAGGAATGAGACACCAGATAATGATCACAGATCAAAGCATAGTTTGGAGGAAAATTTAAAGCTCACACACCTAGGAGAGGAGTTTCACATGAATAGGGATGAAAAAGGTTTTAAAAACCTAAAATAATGGAAGGTGAAGATGGTATTTATCACATGTCTAAAGAAGTACATGGTTTTTCTACATAATTTTCGAAACAATGCACCTAAATTGTGTGACATTACTAGTAAAGTACACTAAGGGTGTGTCCCTAGGCAAACAGTTTTGAAATACCATGCATCCCCTTCCATCCCACTGAAAATCCTCGCATAATTATACAGTCTAAGGAGAATTGTTAGAACTAACTGTGAAACCCTCTGTAGTTGTTTTCAGCACTCTCAAAGTTTTGTGTCATGTTTAGATCTGATCATTCGCTACCCATGAGGCATATATTTTCTCTCCAAAATTTTGAAATCTGAGCTTTGAATGAGCCTTGAACCCTCCTAAACTACTCCTTATCCTCTTAAACACATTACTTTCATAAAATGACCTGTTTGTTTGTAAACAAAGTATTTTTATCTCTTAAAAAATGTTGGTACATTGCATCCTCCCTTTTTTAAAACAACTTATCCCTAAGTTTCCCTTCTTGGGTGGTAAAAAATCACCTGAGAAAAGTTCCATTAATTGATCACATATGACAACCTCTCTCTTTCAGGACTCGTCCTCTAAATGGTCATGTTTCCATAACACCCATATGAGAGGAACTAAATTGCCTCAGAGAGCCTCCATTCTTTGACCACTGATACATATAAAATGATACTTCAATGATACATCTACATAAAACTCAATATCCTTTAGAAAAACTTAATGGGAAGGGTTGCAATAATAATGGTGAAGCTATGATACATGGAATACATTGTTCATGTCCCAGTACCATTGAGATAAAGACAAATGACAGGCTTCCGACTCGACTCCCTTCAAGATCATGAAAGGCCCGATGTAATGAAGTGATAGATTACCCTATCTCCAAATGCATCTATATCCCAATCTTGGAGAAAGTCATAGACAAATATGATGTCCAGCCTCGATCACCCGAGGCTAGTGGAAATGACAAGTATAAGAATTCTTATTAGACTAAACTATAGCCATATTATTCTGAATATTTTTGACCAATTCTAAAGTATCTGAAATAAGATGAGGTCTTAGTAGAACTTCCTCAATTCCTCTAAAAATCATAGAGGTGAATGGAACGACCTACCATATAAGGCATCATAGGGAGCCATATGAATAATTTATTGATTTGTTTTTGGAAAAAATAGATTAGTTATAGTTTGATTTCCCAAGAACTTATCAAATCAACGAAACATACTCTATGAATGTTCTCTTGCACCTATATTTTATGCTCAGACAGACCGTCCATCTAAGGTTGGCATAATGTACTCTTAAGAACCTATAAACCAAGATCCTTCTAAAACACCTCCAAGAACAATGATGCAACCTAACCATCTCTTTAAAATATGGTATAATGGGGAACACCATGAAGACATAAAATAACCCATATGTAAATCCTTACAAGATCATCTATTGAAAAGGTATCCTTGATCAGAAAAAAAGTGATCAACATTGGTCAACTTGTCGATAATCACACATACTACATCACTTCCTTGAGGGTATCTCAGAAATCCAATTATAAATCCCAAAGTGACATCATCCCATTTGCATTGAGGAATGGATATAGGCTATAGAAGTCCAATAGGTCATTGTTGCTCTGCCTTAACCTACTGACAGATGAAACACCATGTGGTAAAACCTAAAATCCGCCTCTTCATTCCCAACCACCAATACTAATGACGTATGTCTTGTTACGTCTTGGTAAGCCCAGGGTGTACTACCCAGAAATAGTCATGATATTCCGATATAAATTATTCCATTATGTTTTGCAGGCACCCACACACATCCATAAAAGTGCAAGATCCCATCCCTGCCGATAACCCAACCATATGGTGGGTCCTCACCCAAGAAACTCTCCCTCTAGACTAGGCCCTTATGTTATAAAATCTATCTCACCATTACCCACTCTAGAAGTGTGTATATCACTACAAAATCTGATAACATAGTCTACCCATGATATTCCTAAACCTCAATGTGAAAATCATAAAATAGGGACATCAACTTCCACTCACTACTAGACTCTATAGTTACTTCTGTTTTAGCCTACTGGATCATGGATTCATCTACTTCATTTCCCTTTTTTGGTGTTAAAGTGTGATAAGAGTCAAATGACTAATGATACTCTACCCATCTACTCTATCTGGGATTTAATTCATTCTATGAGGAAATGTATTTGAGACTTTTGTGGTATGTGTAAATTATTAACAACTCTACCCATAACTAATGCCTCCAACAAAATAATAAATGATTCTCAGCTACCAGATCGAGGTCATGTGTTGGTAAATTCTTCTATTATGGACTTAGATGGTGGGACCCATATACTATAACTTAATCTCCCTATATTGAAACAACTCCTTGCCCGATTCCTAAATAATAACTTTAAATTGTATAGATTTTTTATGTCTTTGGTAGAATCAGGACATGAATTGAAGTTGGTTTCCATTTTAGCTCTTGCAAGGCTATCTTATAGGTTTTGGACCCTAAGAAATTCACACCCTTATTATAAAATCTAATGAGATGCATTACAAAGCATGAGAAGACCTGAATGAAATGGATATAGTATCTATTCATCCCCCATTAAACTGTGCAAATTGAATAAATTTTTGGCTGCTCCCATAAAACTACTACTTTCACCTTATTTGGGTAAATAGATACTCCTTCCGCTAAGATTATATGGTCATGGAAGTTTACCTTGTCACTAAAAATTGGAATTTAGTGAGTTTATGATACAACTAGTTCTCTCTCATTGTATTCATCACAATATCAAGGTGTTTTTCATGGTAATGTTGAGTATGAGAATACACCATGATTTCTTCCATGAAGACTACCTTGAATGATTGTAGATACACGTGGAAAACATAATTCATTAGATATATACAAACATTGGGTTTGTTAATGAGACTAAAATACATAACCAAATACTCATAAATTTCATATCTTATATGGCATTTAATATGTGCTATGTCTAATGGTATTACATGCCACTGATGGTATCCTAAAATCAAATTGATCATGGAGAAAATGATTTCCCTCAGCACTGGTCAATGAGGTTGTTTATACTTAGTAGTGGACATCAATTCTTAGTAGTAAGCTGGTTTGATCAACAGTAATCCACAAAAATACTAAGGGTCTCATCCAACTTCTTAAAAAATAGCACAGGTGAACCTCATGATGAAGTACTAGGTCTTATGAATCCCTTAAGCTTCCAAATCCTCAAATTGGGTCTTATGCTCTTGAATATTTGTAAGTTCGATCTGGTAAGGGGGAATTTGAACTTGTTATGCTCCTATCACTATTTCAATGGTTAACTCCACCTATCTCATATGATGTAATCGAGAATATTTATTAGGGAAGACATCCCTGAAACAATCTACAATATGAGGTCATTCCATACCTCACATTCCCTGATCTCTTATAAATAGACATCACATACGGGCTATTGATCCACCCATTCCATGATGCTTTGGTTTATCTCATATCACCCAAACATCCGATTCTTTCTTATGAATATGGATACTTTCCTTAGGTGATGTAAATGATACCTTCCAGCAATAGCAATCAACGTGATCACAATAGGGTACTAACCCATCCTTCCTAAGTATGATGTTGAAACCCATAATCACATGGAAAAATAGATTCCATAATACATTATACACACCCATCTCAAGGGGGAACACCTAGAGCTAGTGTACACTCTTTGATTGAATCCCTAATAGTTTTTTGATAGTTATCAAATTACATAAGTTCTATACTTCCTATCCCAAATGTTCTATAATTTTAATAGATATAATGGATTGTGAAGTTCCTATATCAAATAAGGAAGATACCTTAGTGGAGGATACTAGAATAATACCTCAAACTATAGAATTCATAATACTATCATCCTTGAAATAAGGATGAACTGCATAGATATGGAAAAATTGGTGAACCTAAGATACACCATTACTACCCTGAGCAGGTCCGTTCTGCTAGCACTGGATGTCTAGAGCCTGGATAACCTCAAACATGACCACTTCCTAAACCTAAATGGTCGATAGTAATCTAGATACGTTCCTGGTGAGGTGTTAATGATATAGTTCCTGAAGTCATAACAAATACAGTTCCTATCCCCCAAGGAATTGATGGATGAGTCTTTCAAACGTGCTGATGATGACCCAACCTTCCACAACCTTGGCATTCAACTGGATCACAGGGACACTGTGGATTATTATCCCTTATATTTATGCAAAAATAGAACACTATGTCACCATTATTAGTTTTCACCTAGCTACTTCTAACCACATGTGCATACTCAAAGAGACACTTCTTACCGTTTAATGAACCAATTACATTTCTCTCAATGGAACCACCCGAGCACACACAGTCTTCTTCTATCATGTTATTCTTAGTGATGTGGGCATAATTCACTATCTCATAAATGGTGGTAAACAAAAAAACATTCACCCACGACATATAAGAGCCCATCCTAAAAATGTCTCATTCTCATCAACTCGTCACCAACAAATTCTAATAAAAAGTGCTGACATTATATGAAAAAATTTGAATATTCCATAAAAGACATACCACAATTATATAGATTCATAAATTTCATATTGAGGTATACTGTCAACATATGTGGGATGAAGTAGTCATATAATTCTATAAAAAATTCCACCCAGACCATATCCCTAGGGTGACCATCATGGGTAATCACATCCCCCCAAATCATAGGTAAATCATAAACAATACAGATTGCAAGCTTGAAACTCCTCTCTAGAGGCATCTCCAAAGTCTCAATGATAGATAAAATAGCCTCTAGCTATGACTCAATATCTTGGGCTCACCATCCCATGAGTATCAAGGCAGATTATACTATTGAAATTCTTGTGGCCAATCTTCCATAGTAGGGTAAGTTGTAAAGCTCCTTGTACAAAAAGATCAATTGTAGGAAGATCAATAAAAATTGATCATGAATGGATAGATTAAGAATAACTTGAGGTGAATCAAGTTGAACTACTGGTGGTTATTCCAATGCATTAGGGTCCATGACCCCTATAGAATTATTGTCACCACATTTGGTCACAAAACTCAAGGACATCATAGGGGATAAATTCTATGATTTCCAAACTCACACCTCACACAAGATTCAACAAAAAGGATCACAGATTTCAGAATACGATATGTACATAGACTCTCTATAAATGAGTCAAAACATTATTCCTAATCCAAAGGCTAGGTCTAGTTGATAAGAAAGATAATAACATATCTCAAGATACACTCCCTAGCACCCACTACTATAGTTGGGTCAAGGTTAAGGTCTCGCATCACATATAAAATGTTCTGGTATATTGAGTGTAAATTTAAATTTATAAAAGAAATACCCATTAATTTGGAATTTCAATTAACATTTAATGCTAACCATTTCATTGATGATTTTAAATCCCTTTAAATTCATACTCAATTATATGTATATAGATATCACATTTCAATTAGATGAGTCACCATTCCAAATTTATAAAGGCTCATACTCTTTACAAATTGAAATTAGACCATATTGTAACTGAGACATTATTGTTACATCTAGTATTAGTATATAAATTGTCATAAAAGTAATTTGATTAAAAAATTTCCATTCCCAATTTATATAAGTATATACCTCATAAATTAAATTGGCATTAATGTAATCGAATCAACTAACGTTTCATCCCCTAGAACCAGTGGCCCTTCGATCAAATATGGTATAATTCATTAATTATGGTTCCCCATCAAGATATGTGGGAAAAAACCATTTATGTAGATATATAAACTTTAATCAATCCAATTATTCTATCCCTACACGAAATGTTTTTACATTTCTGTATATAATAGTTAAGGCACTCACAATAATCACAAGCAATGCAAGTAATGATAAAAACTTATATAGACTGGAATAATGCATAACATGTGAATTATCAAGTGAATATAATGATACATGATTTTATACCTCATTTATATACAAGTAAATGTAAAATAAGGTCCATAATAATAATATAAACAATAATAACATTGAAAAATTTGTGCGTCACCCAATAGTGATATTAGCACAACTGTAATCATCAAAAACCAAAATAGTAATGTCCCATACCCAATAATTAAACTTTTCCTTATACGTGGTTTAGGGGATCATAGGAATATGATTATTACCAAATTTCAACACTTTCCTTATCTATAGTCTAATACCCAAACAATAATTTAAAAGGAAAAATACATCTGATACCACTTTGTAGCATCCCATACCTAGTTCACTCAAAAGTAACCGAACTAGGTTTTTTACATGGCCTCAAGCATGACTCCACGTATTCCAGAGGCCACCGACTAAAAGAGATGGTCTATGGTGTGTCAGTGGGTATACTGTTCCCTCTATCTAGAGTTCGAAATAGTGGTATAAAATAATTATAAGATGATAAATAGTAATGAATAACTAGAAGAAGAATAATAAATCATCCAAAAAAATTAAATAAGTCAGAATAAAATCTATATCATATATAAATTATTCTATTGACATGGGATATAGAAGGGGAACTAGGTTACAATAATATACATAATTCTATACAAAAATAAAAAATATAAAAAACTATCTCCACCAGCATCATGAGCAAAATATCAGTCCATTACTCATGTATTCCATCCTAAGAAGAAAAACAATCATCCAAAACCAGATGCTTTCCCTTATCCGTACCTGCATCCATAAGATCTTTCTATGTACCAAACATAGAACCGAACATGTTTTCATATATACTTATAAGGATACCACCAACGATGTCTAGAATATTCTAGACGATGGATATAAAATGATTAGTGTCCATGTAAAACAATGTTAAAAAAATATAAACTATAAACGGGTCATATCTAGATCCTAAATACCACTAGAAGGACAGTACCTACTTCATCCTAATCATGGATATCTCTGAACACATGTCCATGTGAACATTTATATATATATATATATATATTCATACACGTATTTATTTATATGGTTTATATGCATAGTGACATCTATAGCCATTTATATAAATACTATTACTAGTTAGGACCGAAGATGTAACTCATGCATCCAAGATAGTAGTATGAGTATCATAGAATGTGAAGGGAAACCATACCTAGGTATGCTGAATCATATGGGTCACCATAAATGGTTATCACATTTAATTAGGGATTCCATGCCCATACATCCCATTTCATTTAGGATTCCATTCCTACATACTAGATTTAGGGATACGATGCCCATACATCACATTTAGCATGGGAAAACATGATCGTATGACACATTTCATTTGGGAAGCCATACTCGTGTATAAAATTTCATAATGGACTCCATGCCCAAGTATCACGAAGCTTATGTGATTCCATTCATGACAATCACAAATCATATGGGATTTCATGCCTGAGTATCAAATGAATATGGGATGCCTTGCCCAAGTGTCACTAATATATGAAATGCCATGATAGTAAATCACAGTTATAAAATAATGGACGTTCATACTTTAATACATTCCAAAGGTTGATTTACTATACATTGAATATACCATTTAGCTAAGGGGAATATCCCTTATTCATATTGAATTCATGTGAAGTGGTCATACCACTCACTCCAATTTAATTCAAGGTAGTTTTTCTATTTATACATTAATCCAATACAACATAGAAGGTGGTTTGGCCATATAATAATTTAATAATTTGATGGAATGAAATGGGAAAACCCAAATGGTTGGCACTTTTTGATACGGGGGACCTCCGAATATAAACAAGGGAACATTGGGCATTTTTAAAATGGGTAACAATTTAGATAAAGGGAAATTATAATTTTAAGCTAATGTGTGGAAATTTTAGCATGCAGCATGATGGAACATATTATAAAATCATTAGGATTTTGGGAGAAAGTATTAAACCACCTACCATTTGGTGGTAGATGACCACTCATTAATTCATGTCCTTTAAATTGATCTATAATGAAAGAAATCATCAAAACAGGTAAATGACATGAAAATAGGGCATACTATATCAATTCAAAATAGTTCTGAAGTTGGGAATATAAATGAATAAAGGAAGGAAGAAGAGTGTAGATCTTATCGATACACATCCAACACACCTAATGGCGAAGTAATAAGAAAACAGATGAATATCCTTTCTCAAATCATAGGCTGGAGGAAACTGGAAAGCTGTAATGATTAGGATAGAAGCTTCATATGAATGGGGATGAAAAAGGAGAAAAAATTAAATAAAAGCAGGGAAAAATGAAATTTTCACATTTTTTAGGAGGTTTAATATTTGTCTTCATGTTTTTAAAAACATGTTCCTAAATCATGTTCCATCACTGGTTAAGTGTCACTAAGGGTAAAACTCTTAGTGCATGGTTTGGAAAAACTGTGTGGCACCTTCCAACCCACTGGAAATCCCCACTTGACTATGTGGCCTAAGGGGAATGTTTAGAACTAAATGTATGAACTTTCAATTTTAAACAACACACATATAGTTTTGTTTCATGGTTTCAATTAACCGTGCACTAAATCTGTGACTCAGTTAGACTCTCAATAATTTAGAGATATGGGCTCCAAATGAGCCCTAGATCATCCTAAATCACTACTTATCATCTTAATCACATTACTAGCATAAAATTATAGTTTTTGTGATGTAAACTATGTATCCATACCTATTCAAAAAATTCAATATGTTACACCATTGATGACCAATAAAACTTTTTTTCTTATTTGGTTTATATGCTATAAATAAATTTTAAATATGGAAGTTTGTTGTTTTTTATTTTTTTATTAGTTGTTGTGATTTTTTTTGATGAACCAAAACTTATATACCTTTTTAAATACACCCTTTACATTGTAGAAGACATTACATTATTTTTATAGTCCTATTTTTTATATATTTATATTTGAAGCATGTAAAATTTGAAAAACAATAATTTTTTAAAATTATCATATTTAGTAATGGATAGTACCTATTTCCAAGAGTTTTATGAGGATTGATCAAGATATGTATTCAAAATATTCCTGAAAAAGAAATGTTTGTTCTTAGATTCAAAATCATCAATAAAAATTATGTGGTAGTTTTTCTATATTATCAAGTTTTGGAAGTTCAAACTTGGGTAGTCTCTAGATTTCTCAGTTTTACCCCATGCTCAGGGAACTTTATGTTGGGAGAACAATTTCCATCGCCAAAAAATCATCAATTGACCTCCCATTAATTATTCATCATGTGAATGATATATTTAGGCATCTTTCTTGATTCTTTTTGAGATTTGTAGAGATATTTTATGTTACATACTTTAAACTCTAGTTGAGAATCCATGAAATTTATAGAGGTTTTATATTATTTTTCCAATTCATGGATTACTTCATCAAGAAAAATTATTGTTACTTTTTTCTCACAAACATTTTATTGAAACATTTATTCAATTAAAGGAATATTTTCATTGTAAAAAACTATATATTTTTCAATGGAATCTACTAGGTCTATAAGGGCATTTCACTTTCTAAATTTTATACTTAGTATAACATTCGTTTCTTTAGATTCTTCTTATAACTTTTCATTTTCATCAATAATTAACTTGAAAATAAATTATATATGTGACTACTTAAACAATAATTTTCTTTACAAACCTTTCAAATTGAGAATATAAGTCTTCAACTATTTTGATAGATTCAACCTCTATAAACTTTCCACAGGTTAAGAATTCTTCTTCTAAAGGATCATGATCAACAGAGCTAGGAGATGAGAAATTATCAACATGATCATATTCAAATAGTAATTGATATTTCTTTTACTTCAATGATATTTTTCTCAATTTTATTTAAAATTTATTCTTCATGTTATTTATGGGTTCTGATGAAAATTGTCCTTCATTTTTAATAGTGATGAAATCTGAATCCTCCATCAATGAAAGTTCATTTTTTTCCAAATATGAACATAACATAGAGCATAAAAAAACTAAAAATCATAATTTGATCCGATAAATGAAAAAAATACCTTTTTGTTCCCATTGGTCATGCATAAAAATAGAGGGGGGTGGATTTATAGTACCCACATTTTAAAAAGTATTCTATCCATTAAATTATCTCCTCTAAAATTAAATCCTTTATCTTGGATAAGGTAAATTGATATAATTATGGATTCTTAAGCCACACTAAATTATGTAATTAATTATAACAAAGAATAACCACAGACAAAATTTTATAATGTTTGACCTCAATGAGAGAGCCTAATCATTTCTAGGTTCAGGTCAAGTTCCAAGACCTTAAGTAATCTCTAAAATATGGGAGAGTGATTACAATAAAATAATGGCGGGGTTCTTCCTTAAATATATAGAAACCATATATACTATGTTGGAAATGTGTAATAAAAGATAACGGTAGTGTTTTCCTTGAGTCTTGAGGAAGTAACTACCTCCATGTAGTCTATTAGCCTCCTGCTATATGATGAAAATATTTATATTTATATGACTAGTTCTACAAAGTTTTACCATGAATCAAAAAAGGTCTTCAATATCCAAAGAAAAATCAATAAATGAACATATAGTCTGATCATGTTCTCTACTCGACTCACTATGATATTTAATCACAGTGGTTACCAGTCTTTAAGATTCTCTGTGCATGATATATACATCCACCACAACATCAGTCTATTATCCCCAATCATCATATTACTCTTTGATATATGTGTTTTTTCTAAGTCACACAATTTTTAAATGATCTCTACAATGACTCTTCATCATACACAATTTCCTTACATTTGTATGAGTGTCAAAGTCTCTCTCTTATTTTTATTTTTTGACTTGCAAAAGGTGAATCAAAGTAAAAGGGAAAAAAAATAATCAACTCAATTATTATACATCTCTTAAATATTCACAGTGATTCATGGATATATTTCTCACATTCTTCCCTTTCAAATTTCCTTAAATCATATAACGTAACTAAAAATAATATAATTCTTCAAAGATCAAGATCAATAGTCTTATTAAATCACACTGGTTCCAATTATTCATCTCAATTACCCAAGAATTTTCAACTTCATCTGATATTCAGAATATCACATATCATATTCCCAAAAATATGATTCTTTAAACACCTTACACATAAGGATAAAATTAAAACATGTTAAACTCCATAATGTGTAACATTTTTTCCTTCTATAATGTGGACCAATTCCTTACACTGTATCCTCCTCAAAAATCTCATTTTAGTGATATCTATCATAAATCCGAGCACTATTTCATTGTTAGATATCAAGTGTCATAGGACTTTAGAAGTCCTATGAATAAAATCTCTAAAAATTCATACAATCAATCTTCAAAGACTTTTCATACTAAGACACATGATGAAAGAGGTACAATCAAATTCACAAACACTATATTAAAATACTTATGATTCAAATACTGATGATGCAATTCATATGATCCAAACTCTTACGATCAATTCATGTGGAGAAAAGTTATACAATCAGTATATCTATTAATGTTTCATCCATTTTTCATGAATGTTCATAATTTTTGAATTATATATGGTGTTTTAAATATTCTATTTGAAAATCAAACATTCATAAAATAATTATCATCTAAAACTCATTATCGAGTTACGTATCCCCTTCTTCACATGAAGATATTTGAAAGTCATATTCACTATTGCCTATATTGTTTCATGGATTATAAATTTATAATTTCAATTTTTCTATCAATACCCTCATCATGCAACGTTACATAGCTCAATGAATCCATATATGACCCTTATACCAATATATAATGACCTTTATATGGTTCATGGTCACTATATTTACCTTTACATAGGTCATTATTCTTATCAAATCACTATTACACAATATAAAAAAATTTGAAATCATATTTGCACTGATAGAGATTTACATTAACACAACCATTGTGATTTTACATATGAAGTTTTCCTTTATTGATTTCAAAATATATTCTATATAATTCATGAATAGGTATCTCCTTCATTTATTATGTATTTATCTTAGATCATAGTCACTACTTCAAACCAAAAAAAGGATTTCCCTGTTTTTATGAACCTTAATCCATCCCTATACTCATTGCATGATTATAAAAGATGCAGAACAAGATTCTCATGGAATCCTGATGGAATTTTATTCATCTCCAATTAAATAATTGCATGAACTCGCATTCCCATATGGTTTAAATAGATGAATAATACCCTAATATGATAATTCCAACATCGATTCATCACATGTACTTACGCTTTCTTCATAATCCAAGAAACACTTTATCACCATAAATTAATTCCATTAGAGTTTTTATTCTATCTAGTGGAACATCGTTCCACCCTACACGATGTAAGATAATGACCCTTCAACCCTTCAACCCTTCACACCCATTCCCACCCATATTGGGGATATGAACCTCCCATGACACTCTCAAATGACTCCCAGAATTAAGCTTCACCACTTTCCTCTGGCAACCCATCTTCTTGTCTGGATGAGATGGCCAAAGAGATAGTGAATATTTTTTCTCTCCTTTGGAACTCAGTTTCCAAAATAACAATTAGAAAATAGTCAAACAGCTAACCCAAACTCAAACATAACTCTAATATACAACCATCAACCTCAATATCATTTTATATTCGACTTGAATCCATGATGTGCTTATCACAATTTATCTTACTTTAATTACAATCCATTATATTCTTCCACAAATATTTAAAACATAATTAAGAAAATGTGACCACGTTTATTTAAAAAAATACAACTATTATGAATGGTATTTTTTAGTTTCTATTATAGAAAGGAGTTTTAACATCCATATTCCAAATATCATAATCAGGGTTATGTACTATTGAATGATTTTTTTAATGTATTTTAGAATAGAAATTGGTGAGAGGGATTCATAATATCTAATCAATTAATATTACTTAAACCCTTTAAACACTAGTTGCTATTTATAGTTACTGACTTTACCTTCCATATCATGTTTCTTATTGGATACCCATTTTCAGCCAACATAATTTATATATTCAAGAGGATATACCAAAACAGAGACTTTTTTTGATAACTATAATCCATATTTGAATTCATGGATTACTTACATCTTGAAAATTTTGAGCTTCTTACTACATACTTGTAGGGAAAATGTTTATAATCTTACACAAATAATGATTAATTATCCTCAATGACTAGAAAATCATATCTATCTGGTTCTATAGCCTATTTTGTTCTCTTTTGTAGTACTTGTGTCTCTATAATAACTTCTTCCATGAGGCATTATGGAATTTGTTATTATGCCTACTCATATGTATATTGAGAATTAAATTCATTAAATTCAATATTCTTTAGTCTATCTATTTTGATGATGTGTTACCAATATAAAAATTTTGTACACCTTTAAACTGTAATTATTTTTTTCTGAAGAGGTTTATGAATAATATCCATTGGTTTCCTTAGGAAATCCAATAAAGAGACACTTAGTGATTGAAGGTGTGTATTTGTTTCTTGATAATTCTTTAACAAATGCTTTACAAATTAATGCTCATGTATGTGACCACATGAGTTTATTACCATACCAAATCTCATATAAAATACCATTTTATAGTTTAGTTGGAAAATATTTTAGTGTATATTATAAAATATGTAATTTATATCCCCAAAAATATAATGAAAGATTAGAAAGACTCATAACTAACCTCACGATGTAAAAAAAGAGGAGTTTTTATTTTCACTAAAACCATTGATGTACATTGTATAAGGAGGGGTGTGTTGAGATGGAAGCGTAAACTCCATGAGATAGTTATTGAACTCTTGGTTAAGATATTATTCACCTCAATACAATATATATTTATTTATCTTCATACAAATATGATTCTCCACTTCATTTCTGAAGTAATTAAATTTCTTTAAGGAATCTTACTATTCCTTGTTATATAGACATATCCATCTCTAATCAGGTTATCAATGAAATTAATTAAGTGTAATTATCCACCTCTAGCATCAACTAGAAAATTTCCATACACATCAAGGTGTATAAATTCTAGAATCTATATATCCCTTTCACCCTTTCCACTAAATGAAGGTTTAATCATCTTAACTTATAAACAATCATGTATTTTTTCAAGTGATTTTTGTTTTAAAAAATACAAATATTAATCTTGAATGATATTTTTCAAATTCATCACATTTACAAGACCCATTCACTGATTCCACAACTAGGTGTGATATGAGTCATTTGAAATGGATTCACTATAAGTTCATAACAATTGGTTTTCATATTCTATTACATAAAAACAATTATTGAGGTTTTTAATAACTCAAAAAATTCTATATTTTTAAATGTAATAGATTTTATTCCAAAACATGAGTATATCTCCATTCTTTCCCAAAATAGGCATAGATATAATGTTTTGGGTAACACTAGGAACATAATAACAGTTCTTTAAGACTAAAATCAATATGTTCGGAAAATTAATGTGGCAGTATTCTATAACCAAGACCATCAATCTAATTTTATTGGAAGATCAAAGATCAAAATCATCTTTGGAAACCTTATTAATTTACTTGGTTCCTATATTCAGATATAAATGTGGAAATGAGAATTTATATCTAATACAAAATTGATAGATATGGAGAGATTTTATTTGATAAACAACACACATAAATCTTCCCCCTACTTCTTAATTGTAGTGCAATTATTCTTCTAATGTCCCTTCTTTTTATATGAAAAACATTCTGAATCTTTTTCTATATAGTTATTTTGGAATTTTCTCAAGGTTGTGAAATGTTTATAATCCTTATATAAGATCCCATATTTTTTAGGTACATACATAATTGAGTTTTACATTAAACCTCTTTTTTTAGGTTACCTTGTCCTTAAACCTTGTTGTTCAAGTCTTTTTTAGAGATATGAAGCCTTTTTTTGGGTGTAAATGATCAAATGTTCAAGGATGTATGTTTTTTAATTAATTGAGTCCAGGTATAAACTAATTAAAAGGAATTATGAGGATCTCCCATGAGCATGGAAGGTTTTAGATGTGGGTTTGGATCTTCTAATGATTTTGGAGCTATAAGTTGTCTCCAGGGCATTTACACACCGTATAAATGTGTTATAGGCCATGTAAAAGTGCCAAGTAGAATTCATAAAAGGTATAAAGGTTGTGAAATATTTCATGGAATGAATTGATTAAATTACATGAATCAGACTTATATGACATGTAATGTTTAGTTAGGGGATAATTCACCCGAGGAGATTCATTCTTTTGTGTAACCCTAAAATAGAAAATAGATGACATGAAAAGGGACTACATGTTGTGTATTTTTCCAGCTAGACAGTTTTAAGGGCACAAAACACATAAAATATCCATCCGTCTTGGGTATATCCTCTCCCTCTATAAACATAAAGGGTTTTAGGTGATTTTATATCCCTTTCCCATAATCTCAACATCCCATTCAAGGAATCGATCTCTGATGAGGTTTGTTTTGCATAGGTTTCCCCCACTCTTATATTTATATATATTATTGTGATACAAATATACTCACCACAGTTTCTTTTAAATTTTGATATTGATCTATTAGGATCCTTATTGTGATCTTCTTTTCCTCTTTCCTAGTTAATGATTCCATTTGGAAGTTCTGTTTAATTTTTGGATAAAAGTAGGTGGTATTAACCAAACCCTATATTCTTTTAATTGTAAAGTATATTCAATATTATGATTATTCGAAAAAAATATGTGCATTAATTAATTGAAGGTTGAATGATTGTAATTCATGGAATTATATTATTATTTGGATCCCATTGGATTCAATTTATGTTGTAACCTGTCTTGTGGATACCCATTGGGTGAGTGAACACTTGAATAATTTATAAATGGTTGATGGATCAAAGTGTGTTTATCATGAAATGAGATTTCAGGTGATTTATAGATATAGAATCACTTTGGTAGTGGCTTATTGGTTATTTATATGACTATTGATAAATTTATATATAAAATAATTCTTAATTGATAGAAAATCATATTTTTTATAGTGAACTATTGTGGCTTATGATGTGATATTGTGATATCTTTAAAATTATGAATTGTTGAGTTTTATGGTGAAACATATATACAGCAGGCTTGGCTAAGTGATACATGCAAAAATAATTAAATATAAGGTTTTTCTAGGAGGCTAAAATTTTTATATAGTGGTTTTGGCCAAGTGATTCATGCTTAAATGCTTATATAGTGGGATTTTACTGGTAATACATTCTATAATGATTATGTAGAAATCCAAGACTAGTTTCATAATGAAATACTTATATATAGAACTTTTACATGAGTCTATAATGCATATACATGGGGATTGTTTTTGTTATGGAATTATTCCATGGTTTATGGATATGGTTGGAATAGTTTTGCTAATTTCTAGAGACATTATGGCATGGTTCTGAAGAAAACAGATTTATGTATCGTATTACTTGATTAATTAATAGACATGTTTATCACTTTATTTCATTCACTTTTTTATCAGACTGGTTTTGTTTAGACCAAATTGTGTTAGCCTATTGAGTTTTAATCACACCCTATTCGGGCCACTATTCAGTACCCAAGAAGATTACATGGATGCAGGTTCAGATAAAGGAAAGGGACCAGATTGCTTATTTTTTATTTCTGGATGGGTTGGAGTATAAAGAGGTGACCAAAATGGGGGTTTGGACCAAAGTATTGATATATTAGTTATTTAAGTTGTCTATTTTTTTGTATTGTCTTCAATTTTACATTTAGATACTTTTAATCCTTATATTACATGATTAATTATTGTTGGTTTACTAGTTCCTCCTTTTATTTCCCAGTTGTATGTGGAACTTTTTCCACTTTTTCCATTAATCTAAAATTTATTAATACAAATTTATTTCCTTTGTATTGTAATGCTATACCAGGGGGTATAGTCTCCCCACTATATTCTTAAGACACATGATCCTAGTTGGAAGCCTTTAGCGCATGGGGAGGCACATTAGAGGTCCCCTAACCAACCCATTTTTACTATGTGAGAGTGTGTTGATTGAGAGACATTAAAAAGGGTTATCAAAGGAGAAGGTTTTTATTTTCTATTGTTTTAATAATTGGGAAAGGAATAAATGAGACTAGGATATATAGGTACTTGGTAATGAGCTTTTGCATGGGAGTGGCTGACCCATGTATGGGGGGAAATCTGAGTGCCCAAGGATTGGATTTCTGTTCTTGACGTTCACTTGTTATAGTTGAGGTTATTTCACCCTGACTGATTCACATGTTCTGTGATGTTTTTATTTCATTATATTTATACTCATAGACCTATATTGATTGATATTAGTACGAATGCATCATGATAGCCACATAGAGACATATATATTAATATGCATTGTTCACTATCGGGACATATTTATTTCATGTGACATATCCTCTATGATGAAATGTGATATGTGATATCTTTTATATCTGATAAATGAAAAGGGAGAAAATTATTGTCATTACAAAAAAGTTGTAAGGAATGTTTAGAGAGATCAGGAGTCAACAGTTCTCAGTTTTTGTAACCTGATGTGGTTGACCATGTTTTTAGACAGTATTCTAAGGAGTGTGTTTGTATTGTAGAGAAAATTCCTCCTCATCATCTTCGATTTGAGATTCAGGAGAGTGAAAATCATCCCAATCCTAATGAAACTTTATTAGAGATTCACGTAATCCATGAGAATCAAATAGATGTGGGTCTTTGTGATAGTTTCATGAGGTTTATGCGATCCATGGAAAGGGATACTATTTTCACTATACCCTTGATGTCTGAGTTGATGAGGGAGTTTTAATAGTAGCATCTACCTAAATTCACTAGGTAGGGATTCCCCTAGGAATCTATGTTTTGGATTGAGATACTCTATTCGATATTCATGCACATTGAGAAACCCATATATAAGAGGGTAAATCTTGATGTATATATGATTTATGGACCTTCCAAGTGTTGGTTAGATAATTTAGAGCAATATAGGAAGAAAGTGGAGTTATCCTGATAGGACGTTGAGAAGAAGATAATGATACACTTCTATCTAGATATGTTGAGGGGTGAGATAGATTTCATGTTCATGCATATGAAACAAAAGGGAATGTCAGTGATGGACTACGCCAAACATTTACTTGACTGATAGTGTATTTCACCATATTTAGCAACTGATAAGATATCCAGGGTGATATGTTTCCAAGATGGGGTTCTCTATGAGATTAGATCACAGGAGAAAGAATTACACTTTAATAGTTCTTTGGATGTGATAAATCAAGAACTCAAAATCTAATGGAATATGAGGGAGAACCTGAGCACCGACCTTGCTGTTTTAGCATAGTTAACTGAGTGCTCTTCTTCTGGTGGAAAGAAAAACCGCTATGACAGTTTTTTCCAACACAATTTTGGACAGAGTAGTCAGTTCATTGGGTAGTCATATTAGGACCAATTTTTTTGTCTTAGTTCTATCAATAAGGAATGTTAGTCCATAATCGGCCTTAGTGTCTTTACCCTACATTGGAGTTCCGTGTTTGCAGCAGGTTGGGTCATCTTTAGAGTTTTGTAAGAACATATCATAGAAGAGAAGTGACATGGGATCAGAAAAGCTACCAGAGTTTGGGAAGGACTAATATCACCAAAACAAACTAGTATCCAGAGTTTCATAGGATGATCGGGTCAAAGAAAGGGATGTGGCACCTTATTGAATGAGTGGTAGTTCCAAGATGAGGGAATAAATCATCGGTGAAAGACTGGAGCCATGGGAAGATGGGCTAGTTAGTTTCATTCTATGAAGGTTACTCTAGCTATTTTGGATGCATGAGCTTCTACCACTACAGGTATGATTCTTATAACATCTACCCTAGTTTATATTTTTTTGATATAGGAAAACCATAATCCTTTTTATCTTATCTTTTTGAAAATAGTTTTATCTTAGTTGTGGAAATCTTAGATGGTGTTTTGACCATCGACACACTAGTGGGAGTGCCGTAACAGAACAAAAAATGTTCCATGGAATGTTCTATAGATATTGGTGGTTACCATTTCATATAATAACCATTCAAACTAGAAATTAAATTTTATTATTTGATTTTGGTTATGTATTGGCTAGTTCATTACCAAGCTCATGTCGACTGTTATGAGTTTGTAGTTACATTTTTTTCTCCAGAAGAAGGTATCTATTTTAACCAGGGAGAGTGAGATCTACAGGATGGACATACATGACCAAATTAGTGAAGATTGGGTTGCCTCATTACTTAAGTAAAAATATTTATTCTGGATGATAGTGAAATGAAGCAGGATACTTTTTCACCTGTGGTTGACCATTTTCATAAATTTTTTCATGAAAAGCTATTTGACATACCACATGAGTGAGAGATCAAGTTAAAATTTCAGGTGGTGATGGGCTCAATGCCAGTTTATATTCCCCTTTATATAATGAAACCAATAGATCTTAATGAGATGAAATTAAATTTTAAATATCATGATGATAAAAGTTTCGTACATCCTAGTACATTTTAATGGGGTTTTCTAGTTATTTTAACCAAAAGGGATGATGGAAATTTGTGCTTATGTGTGTATTATCTGAGATTGAAACAGAAGACGGTCAAGAAACATTATCCCCTTCCATGTATCTATGATTAAATAATTTCAGAGGTACTAGTATCTTCTCGTAGATCTATTTGAGATCAAGATACCACCAGTTGAGGGTGAGACCATCACACATAACCTAAAATTATTTTAGGGATGTGTATGGGTTGAATGTGTTTATAGTGATTCCATTTTATTTATAAGGAACAATAGTAGTATTAATGACCTAGATGAATAAGATATTTTATCCTTTTGTATATTAGTTTGTGGTAGTCTTTATTGATGACATATTAGTGTACTCCCATTCAGCGGATGATCATGCCCAACAACATGAAATATTCTTGAGTATATTAAGAGAGCATTTGATTTACTCTAAGCTAACTAAACACTATTTCTAAATGAATAATTTACACTTATTGGGACATTCAGTCTCATATGCTGGAGTTTCAGTGGACCTAGAGAGGGTTTCTGCCCTGGAATCCTTTGAGAAACTCAAGAATTTATTCAAAATATTGATTTTTATATGTTTAGTAGGTTATTATTAGTGTTTTATCTAGGACATATCCCATTTGGAAGAACTAATGTAAGTGATGACCGAGAAGAGAGAGAATTTGTTTTGGTCGGATTCATGGGAGAGGGATTTTCAAGAGCTGAAAGGAAGTTCGACCTCAACACATGTCCTCACCCAAAACGATCAGTCAGAGGCAAGCCTCTTACCATTTATTAATAAAAGAAAAATAATTATGCATTCAACACATATCCTCACATTTCCCATGAAGGGAAAAGAATATACCGTGTAATATGACACATCTGGAGTTGGACTCAGAGTAGTTCTAGTGGAGGAGTATTAAGTGATTTATAATGAATCCAGACATATGTGACTACATTATAGGAATTATCCTAATCACTGTATGAAGATATTTGTAGTGGTACATGCATTGAGATGTTGGAGACACTATCTTTTTTGTGAGAGGATTTTGGTATACATAGACCATAAGATCCCCATGTACATATTTTCTAATCAAGTTATGGACCTTGAAAAGAAGTGGTGGGTCGAGTATATGTACTCTTTTGACTTTGATATGGATAATACATTGATAAAGGAAAAAAATTATTGATGATTTGATCCAGAAGTCAAAGTCATAGGAACTGTGAGAGTTCTATGTTGAGTTTCAGATGGTGGAAGTCTCTATAGACATGCATTTAGATGTTCAGGAGTCCCATTGATGAGTAACTGTGAACTCAATATTTATCATACCTGCTCTTCAGAAAAAGATCAAGACAAATTAGTTGTCTAATATAGAGGGACTAGTCATGATAGATAGCTTAAATGGTGGAGATCCATCAACATGATAGTATCTTAATATTAGTAATTATATTATTTTCTATAACCAAGTATGGGTTCCTACATTCTTGTGTGAGGAGTTGATGAGAGAGTTTCATTCTTAAATATGGTTGGTACATCTTATTTTGATAAGTAGGTATCATGATATCCATATATAGTACTAGTGGTTTGGAATTAAGGATGAGATAACAAGAATTGTGGATAGATGTTTCTCATATTAGTAGGTAAAATTAAAACATTAGAGGTTAGCCGGGTTGTTGCACCCTCTACCCACTCCTAAGTGGAAATGGGATGATGTCACTATGGAATTTCTGATAGGATTACCTAGGAGATCCATAATAATAATACATTATGAGTGATTTTTGATCGACTAACAAATGTATCCCACTTATTTCCTTTCAAAGAGACCATAGCTATTGATGATTTGGGTATTATCTATGTGCGTGAGATAGTTTGAATTAAAGGTTTTCTGAGGAGTATTATTTTAAATAGAGATCCTAATTTCAACTCTGAGTTCTGGAAGGGTCTTCAGAAGAATCTAGGATCCCATGTTCTTCTCATTGCGACCTATCATCCCCAGACAGATGGCCAATCTTGGTAGACTATTCTGGTTCTTAGAGATATTTCATGATCTTGTGTTTTGGATTTGGGAGGTTCATGGGATAATCATATAGAAATCATGGAATTTTCAAATAATAATACATTAAAATCATCAATCCATATGGAACCATTAAAGGATTTGTATTGTAGGACATTTTTTCCACCTCATTGTTGGGTAGTGGCAGGTGATTCATCACTTTTTGGGCCTAGTCACGTGCAAGAGATATTTTGATAGGTTCAACTAACCAGGAGGTGGTTGGTGACCATGTAGAATGGGAAGAAATATTACACTTACCATTGTGGATTCCCTCTAGAGTTTGATGTTGGTCATCATGTTTTCCATTGGGTATCATCTAGGTTTGGGAAATATCATATCAGGAATTTGGGAAAGTTAGAATCTTGGTTGTCAGGATGTTTGAGATAGTGTAAGGGTTTGGTCCAATGGCTTACTGATTTTCCATTTCATAGTAATACAATTCCATGCACGATGTGTTTCTTGTGTTGTAGATTAAAATATATTATCCAAACCCTACTCATATGATAGACATCAAGGGAGTTGAGATTTTTACAGATGTATCTTTTGAGGAGAATCAAATATGAATCCTGGAACTTAGTGAGATGTATCTCTAAGTTAGTATTATACCTCTGGTTTGAGTGTATTGGTAGCATGGACATGTTTAGGAGGAGACATGTGAGAGGGAGTCTGATATGAAATCTTAGTGGATAGACTTGTTTGTTGAGATCCCACAATGATTCTTGGAGAAACTCAGGGACGATCTCTGATATAGTGGGGGAGATTATATGATATCCTCATTTTCTAGGTATATACCTCTTTGGGTTTTACATTAAAAATATTTTTTTACTATTTTACTAATCGTTAAACCTTTTTGGTTAGGTATTTTTCAGAGATAAAGAGCCTTTTTTGGGTAAAATGACCCAAATTTTGGGTAGGTATGTTTTTTTGAATTAATGGAGTCTGGGTATACATTTTATAAATAGGATTATGAGGGTTTCTCATATTTATGGAAGTATTTGTATGTGGTTCAGGATCTTTGGAGGTTTTTTTGGGCATTAAGCTATCTATAGGGAATATACACACCGTATAAAATTGGCATACACTGTGAAAGTGATGCCCAACCACATTCATGAAAGGGATACAGTTTTTGAAATAGTTCATGGAGTAAATTTGTGACATGATGTGAATCCACATTATATGACATCTAATGTTTGGGTAGGGGTTAATTCACCTTAGGTGATGCATTTGTCGGCGTAACCCATAAATAAAAAATACACAACATGAAATGGGATTACAAAAAATGTATTCCATTGGTTGTGTGGTTTTAAAAGAACACAACACTTATAATTTCCAAAATTTGACGTGAATACTTTCCCATTAAAATATTAAGGAACTCTAGGTGATTTTGGATCCCTTTACACTATTCTGAACACCCTGTTCAATCAATCGATCTCTGGTGAGTTTTTTTCCAGGGTTTTCCCTTAACTTGAATTTCTCTCCGTCATTGTGGTGTAAATATCTTGATCACGATTGTTTTGAATTTTTATATTGATCTAGTATGATCCATGTTTCTTTTTGTTATATTCCCCACCTCCATTATTATTGAAAATTCCAGTTATAATCATTTCTTAATAGATGAATAAAGGGAGGTGGTCTAAATTGAACCCTATGGTCTATTAATTGTCAAGTATGTATGATATTTTGATTGCGCTGACATAACATACACATTAATTAATTAAATATTGAATTATGGTAATTCATGGAATTTTATTATTAATTAGATCCCATTGGATTCAATTTTTGTTGTAAATTATCTTGTGGATACCCATTGGGTGAGAGAACCCTTGAATAATATTTAAATAGTTAATTGCTTAAAGTGTGTTTATAATGACTTGATATTTTAGGTGATTTCTTAATATATAATCACTTTGATAATGGATTTTTGGTTATTGATATGACTATTTATAAATTTATATATAAATGAATGTGTAATTGTCAGACAAATGGTAATTTTCATAATTAACAATTATGGCTTATGATGTGATATTTTTATATCCCTGAATTTATGAATTGTTGAATTTGGTGCTAAAATACAAATATAGTATTCTTGGCCCAATGATACAAGAAAAACATATTATATAGAGGGATTTTCCTAGTAATACATGATTCAATTATTATACATATAGGGATTATTCCTAGACGCTGAAATGCTTATATAGCGGGCTTGGCCAAGTGATACATGTTGAAATTATTATATAGAGGTCTTGGACCGGTGACATATTTTTAAATTCTTATATAGTGGGATTGACCCAATATGATGCTGAAATTCTTATGTATAGGGATTTTCCTAGAGGTTGATATGCTTATACAGTGAGATTTTCCTAGTTATGGGATTATCCCTTGGTATATGCATATAGTTGGAATGGTTGTGAAACATGCTCGGAGACATTTTGGCCTGGTGCTAAAGTAGCTTCATTTATGTATTGTATTTATTGATTAATGAATACACATGTTTATCCAATTATCAAATGCACATATTTATCATACTGGGACATGATGGTTTGAACTTAATGAGTTTTACTCATACACTATTCAAGAAACCATTTAGTAACCGAGTAGATTACATGGATGTAGATTTGAACAATGGAAAGGGACCTTGTTGTTGATTATTAATTTTCAAATGGGTTGATGTAACACCCCAAGCCTCTACGGTACACTTCTATTTTAATAATGCAATAGTGTGTGTTGTACGCAACATCGAGTTCTAACACACCACAACCAATCAAACTAGCCGTTATGAATAGTAATACCCACTTTTTTTGAAATTTATAAATTTTATTTTTCAAAATGGACTTCATTTTTGGATTCGTAATATCGAAATTATCCTAGGATGAATTTTTGGTATTTTTCTGAAAAACTTCATTTTTTGATGAATAGTAAAACCACTAAGTGGTAGTTAAAAAACTGAATTTTTCATAAAACTTAATTTTACCGCTTCTGTGAGTGGAATTTCGAAAATCCGAGAGACACGGTTAATAACAAGGAGTAAAATGTTGTTCAATGAGATGAAAATAATTTTGGTTGAATAGTAACTTTTTACTTTTATTTTACACGTTTAAAAGTAAATAGGGTAATTAAGGGTAAAAATGATATTAATATTACCTTAACACATGTCCTAATTCTATTGGACAAGGGTATCTTGACCAAAAACAACCTTAGGAATAAAATATTATCATTTAGGTCCACTTGGATTAGATTAGGACATTTATTATTATTTAATTCAAAGACGAGTTAAAAGAGGTAAAATCAATGTTTTACAACTAAAACATTTTTAATACAGGGTTAAACATAAGATAAATTCGATTATAAATATTATTAGAAATATAAAAATATTTCCAACATAATGATATTTTATTTATAATTTTTAGTCATTAAATAATGTAACTTATTTATGACACAATGATGATGCAGTAATTACCCTAATAGTGAAAAATTAAAAAAATTGATATTATAAATACCCAAATAAATATAATTTGAGACTTTTTACTAATTAAACTAATTTTAATGGTTAATATGACATGTTAGTAATGATTTAAATAACTTTTTTCGAAGTAATAATTCTGTTATGATTTTCACAAAAACCAATTTTCCAAATTGTGTCAAAATTGACATAAAAGTGTTTTTAGAACAAATATTATATTATTAATTGATATTAAATTCCTAAAAATCTAAGGTTCTACCAAGAGACTTATATAATGATAGGTGTATCATTAATGGACCACTTGGGGTTCACTTTGAGGTATATGGTAAGTTTATTGACTATATAATATAAAAATACAAAGTGACATGGTAAGTGTCAAACTAATTAACTAAGAGTTAAAACTAAAAGATAAGGTTAATATAATGTCCCAAACCTATATAAAATCTATTGGTTGAGTGGTTTTAGACCCATACCCACATTAAACTTTAAATAATCCACTTTGGAGCCATTATAAACCGAATATAAATTTATTATAAAATAATATTTCTAGCTTTTCCAAAGGTCCCCTCACCCCTCTTATAAAAGGGCACTCCCCCTTCTCATTAATTCACACCTTCAAAGCCATTTGGTTCGGCCAAACTCTGCCTAAATACTCTATAAACGTCCCTCAATTCATCATAGAGATCTTAGTTTGATCAGAAAAGCCAAGCTAAGGAGCCATTTTGATCAAATCAAAAGGAAGAACCCGAAGAAGATGTAATGTTTTCACCACCCTTTTTCAAATTCATTTCTTCTTCAACTTCTTCGTTATTTGTTATTCCCATTCTAAAATAATGAATCAAGAATCATCTATATACTATATTATTATTATAAATATGGTAAAACCATATTCAGTATTCTATCCATCCTTTGAATGACATGTCACCATACGTGCGTACGTACAGCTTACCGTCTCCACGTCGTGGTGTAATTGATATTCAATATATTATTATTTGGATGGGAATAATAATGATTTTTAATTCATTTAAATAATAAATATAACATGATAATGATTCTGTATATATGATATACCATCCAATTATATATTATTTTAATATCAAAAGATTGATATTGTCGCTCGTGCGTACGTACGGACTACCGTCTCCGCGAATGCGATGAGATTCATTCTCCATCATATCCATTCAACTATAATTCTTTTTTGATGATTAATAATAGTATCTAAGGAATTTATATCATTCTTGATATGAATAAGATACAACCTATCCATGACAAACATGGATTACGTAACAAAACATATAAAATAAAACGAGTAAGTTAACACCCGAAACAATGATAATACTAAGATATTATTAACAAATCAATGTTAAAAGATCATATATGATATCATATGATTCTTTTATAATTTAATAACAATTATTTCACCATTATACAGTAGTTTAACCTACACTATACCAAGGAGAAGTACAAGGTAAGGGTTTATTTCACAATCTCTTCATTATCCGAGGTTATTTATACGTAATAATCTACTGGGACTTCTTTATCATCCACATCCATGTTTCTTAAAAATGTATTTCAATTTTTTTTTACTATTTACTAGAATATGGGATAAAGTCATTTATACCCCTGTTGAATTTTATATGTGGTTTAAAAAGGAATTTTTCTGTCATTTTCCTAACAAGGTCCTTTTTAACCTTTTCGACAGAATTAAAGTAAAAAATGTTTTTTGACCTATACAGCGGGTTTGGCAATTTTACACCATTATAAAATCGTCTAAGCTTCCCTTACAAGCTAATAAAAATATTTTCAAAGAAAATGTTTTATTTTATAAATATATGGCTGTTAAATGATTTCAAAATAAAAAGTGATATTTCTCTAAAAAGAGTTTTGATTTCATCTATGTTAACATCCTTTGATGGATTTTACACTTATTTGAAGTTGATTTATTATGATACAAAACTTATATATTGTATTGATGGTTTTGTGATATGTTTGACTGTGGATGTGTTATTTTTATACCATTCATGGTTTATGGATGGGGTATTTACATTTTTTATGCTAGTTTTAATACGAATGTTTCTGTTATGTTTAAACCTTTCATATGGGAATGCATTGCACTTAATATGTGACGGGTGGAGCCCGCTATAGCTCCTCGATGCATCGGTAGGTCTAATGAGACAAACTAGTGTCTTGGAACAAGGCCTTGACAAAATCTTATTTGTAGTCTTGGCACGAGGCCTTGGAAATGTGTTAATGATAGTCTGGCATTGTGCATTCCATCATTATGAAAGTGGTTATTGATATTGCATGTGATTATTCAATTAGTAGAATATCAATGTGAATAAGTAAATGGAATTATTTCATTTTATTTTTTCCATACTATATTGAAGTTCATGTTTAAAAGTCTTTTTTTAGTTATACACTGCCTTAAATTTTTATTCTTATTTATGAAAGTTTCCGCTATATTGTTATCCTTACTGGGCATTTGAGCTCACCCCTTTTGTATGTTTTATTTTTCCCAGGATGTGAATAAGTAATTATGAATGACCTGTAGGGATAGTATGAGGTGATAAGAGTGTAGTCTATGGAGACTTTGTTGTTTTAGTTTTCATTTTATGATGTAATGTAAAACTTTATGAATGTATCTAATTATTCCAAGGCTACTAAACTAATCAGTCTTTCGAGACTTGATCTTTATTGTGATCATGCCAATGTTATGTAATAATGCACCGACTCTGGGAATCTAGGGTCGGGGTGTTACCGTTGGTATCAGATCAAGTTTATTACAAACCTTGGAATCTTGATTTAGATAAACTTTGATTAGAGCACATAGACCTAATATGGACATTTAGGATTAGTATAGAATAACATTCTAGAATTTTGGTATTGTAGATATTTTGTGAGTTTTCTGAGAAATACATCCCTGTATGGATACGAGCAAGTAGAGGCGGCTCTAGCACAGATGTACCTAGGGGTAAAACCTAAAAACACTGCTTTGAGATGGACTCGAACGAGAACTGGTGCACGACAACGGGCCTTGCTGCACTCTTGGTTACGAAACTCCAGGGGGATATTCTTAGGATAACTCTAATTTTCATTACAAATCAGTATGAAGGGTTTATGAGTATATACTTCTTCAAAAAAAACAATTTTATGATTATGGATGATATCCATAAATAGTTCAATTTATGTTAAGTGTTTTATAAGAATGAAATTATGTATTTTGATTCATAAACTAATCTAGTTTATGCTATTGTTTAGAAATGGCGCCTAGTGGAAGAAATGGAAACCGTATCAATGAATGCACTCCATGTAAGGATTTACCTCCTGCTCAAGATAATTATAGTGGAGCTAGTGATTCAACTGGTGCCGATCAGCTAATCACCATACTGGGACAACTCACTCAGGTTATGAATAATAACCTTACCCGTATGGATCACCCTGATCTACAACATGGAGGATAAATGTTAGATCACTTCATGAGTCAAAAACCACCAACATTAAATGGGAGTACAAATCCCTTAGTAGCTGAGCAATGGATAAATTCCCTAGAGAAATATTTTAGGCATTGGGGAGTAGTGAAAGGGAAAAAGTTATCATGACAGTTTTCCACCTCACTGGAGATGCTGATAAATGGTGGTCATTGATTAGAAACATGAAGGAAGATGATGAAGTATCAAATATGGAATGGAGGGATTTCAAAGATCTGTTTTTAGAAAAATACTTTCCTCGCGACCATCGAGCAGATATGGAAAGGCAATTTTTGTGTCTGAGACAAAAGGAGGATGAGAATGTCGCAAAGTATGAGGCTAACTTTACAAGGTTATCAAGGTATGCGAGAGATTATATACGTAACCCAAGAAGTAAGATTGATCATTTATTTGATGGGTTAAAACCATTTATCCTTCGAGCATTAGTCTTACAATCCTCCTCATCGTACGAAGACATTGTCTCATGTGCTATCAAGACAGAGAAAGAATTCTCTAAGTCATATGACTTTAAAGAAAAGAAAGAGAAGAAGATATCTAATGATCAATATGGGAATGGAAATAAAGGGAAGAATGGAAAAGTTGAAAATCCAACCTGCAGTAAATGTGGGAAGAAACACCCCAGTACTTGCTTAAAAGGAACGAGAGTCTGTTACAAGTGTGGTGAAAAAGGTCACCAAGCTCGTGATTTCAAGGGGAAGAATGAAGCTACTGATGTCCAATGCTACAATTGCAGGGAGATGAGACATTATTCAAATGAATGTCCTAAGCATCAGGGGAACTTACCTTAGAAAAAGCCAAGGGATCAAGGCCAAGCTTATGCTATCACTACTACTGAGGTAGAGCTTCGAAAGATGTGGTGGCAGGTAATTTAATGGTTTACTCAAGTTTAGAAAATGCATTATTTGATTCTGGATCATCACATTGTTTCATATATTCTCTATTTTCTAAGAAAATTAGATATTTACAATTTTATTTAACAAGGGAGTTTTTAGTTAAAACTCCTAAGGGAAGTATCATTGCAACAAAGTTTTGTGAACCAGTCCCCATTAGAGAACATAAATGTTTTTTATCTACTGATCTCATCGTCATACCTATGATTGAGATTGATATAATCCTCTGTATGGACTGGTATTGGGACCATGATGCGAAGATTTATTGTAAGAATAATGAGGTTATGATTTTTGATGATGATGATAAGGAACACCTTATCCTTAGAGCAGAATCGTCACCACCTAATTATTCTCTAGATCCACCCCCAGTAGATCAACTAAATTCAATTATTGTGGAGGGAGAGAATGAAATGTCTGTGGGTGAGGAAATGAATGTTCAAACAGAGGATTTACATATTCTAAAAGAATATGTAGATGTGTTTTCAGAAGATTTACCTGGACATCCTCCAGAACGAGAAGTTGAGTTTTCCATTGATTTATTTCCTGGATCAAGGCCTATATCAAAGACCCCTTATAGAATGGCCACATTAGAGTTAGTTGAACTAAATAAACAAATAGAGGAATTGAGTAATATAGGGATTTATTCTCCCTAGTGTTTCTCCATGGGGAGCCCCTGTTATTTTTGTTAAAAAGAATGATGGATATATGAGGTTATGTATCGACTACAAGAAGATCAATGCTATAACAATAAATAAAAAGTATCCCCTACCTCGCATTGATGATTTATTTGACCAACTGCATGGAAATAAATACTTTTCAAAGATTGACCTTCGATCTGGATACCATCAGTTGTGTATGAAGAAGGAATACATTCCGATGACAGCATTTCGAACCAGGTATGTGCATTACGAGTTTACAGTAATGCCTTTTGGATTGAATAATGCACCCTCTATATTCATGGATCTAATGAAGAGAGTTTTCAAGGAATATCTCAATGAATTTGTGGTGGTATTTATTGATGATATCTTGGTATACTACAAAAGCTACGAAGATCATGAAAATCACTTGCGCATTATCCTGAAAACTTTGAGAAGACATGAATTATATGGGAAGTTTTGCAAGTGTGAATTCTGGCTTCAGGAGATTTCTTTTTTGGCTATATTGTCTCTAAAGATGGAATCTCTATTGATACTTCTTAGAAAAAGGCAATCCAAGAATGTCCTGCACCGACAAGTATAACTAAGGTACGTAGTTTTATTGATTTAGCAGGTTATTATCGACTTTTCGTCCAGAATTTTTCTCGGTTGGCTAACCCGTTAATGAAGCTCACACGTAAAGGGGTTAAATTTGTTTGTACAAGAGAGTGTGAAGAAATTTTCAAATAACTGAAGAGAATATTATTCAATGCTCTTATATTGACTCTACCATCGGGGAATGATGGGTTTGTTATTTATAGTGATTCATCGAAGAAAGGACTTGGTTGTGTCCTTATGCAGAATGATTGGGTTATTTCCTATGCATCACGACAGTTGAAAATTCATGAACAAAACTATCCTACTCATGATCTCGAGTTAGCAGATGTGATCTTTTCTTTGAAGACATGGAGGCACTACCTATATGGTGAAAAATGTGAGATTTATACTGATCACAAGAGTTTGAAGTATATTTTCTCACAAAAAGAACTCAATATGAGGCAAAGGAGATGGCTTGAATTACTCAAGGATTATGATTGTACGATACACTACCACCCAGGGAAAGAAAACAAGGTGGAAGATGCTTTGAGCAGAAAAGACCATGGAGTTTTGAAAAATATGAGAATTGAAAGGGATCCAATTTTAATGAATCTCGTGAAGATGGACATGGGTATAACCAGGGAAGGTGAAACATCAATGCTTTTTCAAATGGTTGCCAAACCATCTTTACTAGAAAGGATTACGAGTTCTCAGACCGATGATGAAGAATTTCAAAAAAAGATTAATGCTGTGAATGATGGGAGATTGAGAGACTTTGTGTATGAATATGTGATTTTGATATTCGGGAAGAGACTTTGTGTTCCCGATATACCTGATCTAAAAAGGTAATTTTTGGATGATTCTCATAGTTCCAATTTCTCTATACACCCTGAGAGCACAAAAATGTATAGAGACTTGAAGGAACATTTTTGGTGGGACAACATAAAGAGGGAGATTGCGGATTTTGTGTAAATATGTATGGTTTGTCAACGAGTGAAATCTGGAAGGCAACAGCCTGGAGGAGTCATGCAACCTCTTCCCATACCGGAGTGGAAATGGGACAATATTACGATGGACTTTGTCTTGAAGCAACCAAAGAATCATAGAAGGAATGATGCAATATGGGTTATTGTTGATCATCTTTCCAAGTCAGCACATTTTCTTTCTATAAGAGAAGATCTTCCATTAGAACATCTAGAAAGACTATATATTAATGAAGTGTTGATACTTCATGGAGTACCCCTATCAATTGTTTCTGATCGTGATCCCCGTTTTACTTCAATATTCTAGAAAAGTCTTTAGAAATCCTTGGATACTAACTTCATTTGAGCACTGCCTACCACCCTCAAACATATGGAAAATCAGAACGAACTATTCAAAACTTAGAATCCATGTTGAGAACCTGCTCACTTGACTTTCAGGGTATGTGGGATCAATATTTACCTATGGTAGAATTTTCCTATAACAATAGCTTCCATTCGAGTATTCAGATGGCACCATATGAAGCGTTATACGGAAAGAGATGTCACACACCAACCTGTTGGGATGATGTTGGTGAAAGAAAACTTGTAGGCCTAGAACTGGTGGAGGAAATGACGCAAAAGGTGAAGTTAATCCAAAACCATATCAAAGCAGCTCAAAGTAGGCAGAAGAGCTATGCTGATAATCAAAGGAAGGATTTGGAATTTCAAGTCGGTGATCATGTTTTCCTGAAGGTATCTCCATGGAAGGGAGTCATACGTTTTGGTAAGAAAGGTAAATTGAGTCCCAGGTACATCGGACCTTTCGAAATTCTAGAATGAATTGGGGCTGTAGCTTACCATTTGGCAATGCCGCGAAATCTCTCTAAAGTTCACGATTTGTTCCACGTATCTCTGTTGAGGAAATACATGCCTGAACCAACGCATGTACTCACCTATGAGGAATTAGAACTGGAACTCGATCTGTCTTATTACGAAGATCCCATAAAGATTCTTGATATGAGAGAACAAGTACTGAGAAACAGTACGACTCGTCTAGTAAAAGTCTTGTGGAGAAACCTTAAGATGGAAGAGGCAACGTGGGAACCCGAGGAACTTATGATGAAGAACAACCAGAGTCTTTTCATGCGGTAGTATTCTAGAAATTTTGAGGACGAAATTATTTGAAGGATGGGATAATGTAACACCCTAAGCTTCTACGGTACGCTTCTCTTTGAATAATGCAATAGCGTGTGTTGTACATAACATCGAGTTCTAACACACCACAACCAATCAAACTAGCCGTTATGAATAGTAATACCCACTTTTCTTGAAATTTATAATTTTTTTTTTCAAAATGGACTTCATTTTTGGATTCGGAATATCAAAATTATCCTAGGGTAAATTTTTGGCATTTTTCTGAAAAACTTCATTCTTTGATGAATAGTGAAACCACTAAGTGGTAGTTAAAAAACTGAATTTTTCATAATACTTAATTTTACCACTTTTGTGAGTGGAATATCGAAAATCCGAGAGACACGGTTAATATTAAGGAGTAAAATGTGGTTCAATGAGATGAAATTAATTTTTTGTGTATAGTAATGTTTTACTTTTATTTAACATGGTTAAAAGTAAATAGGACAATTAAGGGTAAAAATGATATTAATATTACCCTAACACATGTTCTAATTCTATTAGACAAGTGTATCACGACCTAAAACGACCTTATGAATAAAATATTATCATTTAGGTCCACTTGGATTAGATTAGGATATTTATTATTATTTAATTCAAAGATGAGTTAAAAGAGGTAAAATCAATGTTTTACAACTAAAACATTTTTAATATAGGGTTAAACATAAGATAAATTCGATTATAAATATTAATTAGAAAGAAAAAAATATTTCCAACATAATTATATTTTATTTATAATTTTTAGACATTAAATAATTTAATTTATTTATGACACAATGATGATGCAGTAATTACCATAATAGTGAAAAATTAAACTAATTGATATTATAAATACCCAAATAAATATAATTTGATTCTTGTTAGGAATTAAATTAATTTTATACGTTAATATGACTTGTTTGGTATGATTTAATTAACTTATTTCGAAGTCAAAATTCTGTTATGAGTTTCACAAAAACCAATTTTCTAAATAGTGTCAAAATTGACATAAAAGTGTTTTTAAAACAAATATTATATTATTAATTGATATTAAATTCATAAAAATCTAATGTTTAGTCGAGAGACTTATATCATGATAGGTGTATATTTAATGGACCACTTGGGGATCTCTTGGAGGTATATAGTATGTTTATTAACTATATAATAAAAAAATACAAAGTGACATGGTAAGTGTCAAACTAATTAACTAAGAGTTAAAACTAAAAGATATGGTTAATGTAATGACCCAAACCTGTCTAAATTCTATTGGTTGAGTGGTTTTTAACCCAGCCACACATTAACCTTTAAATAATCCACTTTGGATCCATTAGAAACTGAATATGAATTTATTATAAAATAATATTTCAAGCCTTTCCAAAGGTTCCCCTCACCCATCTTATAAACGGGCACTCCCCCTTCTCATTAATTCAAACCTTCAAAGCCATTTTACTTGGCCAAAATCTGCCGAAATACTATCTCAACTTCCCTCAATTAAACATAGGGGCCTTACTTTGATCAGAAATCCAACCTAAGGATCCGTTTTGATCAAATCAAAAGGAAGAACCCGAAGAAGAGGTAATGTTTTCACCAACCTTTTTCAAATTCATTTCTTTTTCAACATATTCTTTCTTTGTTATTCACATTATAAAATAATGAATCCAGTATATACTATATAATGTAATATTATTATAAATATGGTATAACCATATTCAGTATTCTATCAATCCTTTGAATGACATGTCACCATACGTGTGTACGTACGGCTTACCGTCTCCACGTCGTGGTGTAATTGTTATTCAATATATTATTATATGGATGGGTATAGTAATGATTTGTAATTCATGTAAATAATAAATATAAAATGATAATGATTCTTTATATATGATATACCATCCAATTATATATTATTTTAATATCAAAAGAATGATATTGTCGCTTAGGCGTACGTACGGACTACCGTCTCCACGAACGCGATGAGATTCATTCTCCATCGTATCCATTCATGTATAATTATCATTTGAGGTTTAATAATAGTATATAAAGACTTGATATCATTCTGGATATGAATAAGATACACCCTATAAATGAAAAACACGGCTTACGTAACAAAAGATATAAAAGAAAACGAGTAAGTTAACACCCGAAACAACGATAATACTATGATATTATTAACAGATCAATGTTAAAAGATCATATATGATATCATATGATTATTTTATAATTTAATAAAAATAATTTCACCATTATACAGGAGGTTATCCTACCCTCAACCAAGGAAAAGTACAAGTTAAGGGTTTATTTCGCAATCTCTTCATTATCCGAGGTTGTTTATACGTAATAATCTACTGGGACTTCTTTATCATCCACATCCATGTTTCTTAAAAATGTATTTCAAAACATTTTAACTATTTACTAGAATATGGGTTAAAGTCTTTTATACCCTTTTTTACTTTTATAAGTGGTTTATAAAGGAATTTTTCCATCATTTTCCAAACAATGACCTTTTTAACCTTTTTGACAAAATTAAGGTAAGAATGTTTTCTTAACTTATACAGAGGGTGCGGCTATTTTCTGCCGTTATAAAATCATCGAAGCTTCCCTTTAAAGATTATAAGAATATTTTCAAATAAAATGTTTTATTTTATAAATATATGAATCTTAAATGATTTAAAAATAGGAAGAGATATTTCTCTAAAAAGAGTTTTGATTTCATCTATGTCAACATCCTTTGATGGATTTTATGCTTATTTGAAGTTGATTTATTATGATACAAAACTTCTATATTGTATTGAAGGTTTTGTGATATGTTTGACTATGGATGTGTTATTTTTATACCATTCATGGTTTATGGATGAAGTATTTATATTTCGTATGCTAGTTTTAATACGAATGTTTATGTTATGTTTAAACCTTTTCATATGGGAATGCATTCGACTTAATATGTGATGGGTGGAGCCCGCTATAGCACCTCGATGCATCAGTAGGTCTCATGGGACAAACTAGTGTCTTGGAACAAGGCCTTGACAAAATCTTATTTGTAGTCTTGGCACAAGGCCTTGGCTATGTGGTTATGATAGTCTGGCATTATGCATTCGATCATTATGAAAGTGGTTATTGATATTGCATGTGATTATTCGATTAGTATAATATCCATGTGAATAAGTAAATGGCATTATTTCATTTTATTTTTTCCATACTATGTTGAAGTTCAAGTTTAAAAGGATTTTGTTTTTGTTATACATTTCTTGAAATGTTTATTATTATTTATGAAAGTTTTCGCTATATTTTTATCCATTCTGGGCATTTGAGCTCACCCCTTTTCTATGTTTTATTTTTCCCAGGATGTGAATAAGTAAATTATGAATGACCTGTAGGGATATTATGAGGGTATAAGAGTGTGGTCTATGGAGACTATGTTGTTGTAGTTTTCATTTTATGATGTAATTTAATACATTATGAATGTAACTAGTTATTCCAAGGCTACTAAACTAATCCGTATTTTGAGACTTTATCTTTATTGTGATCATGACAATGCTATGTAATAATGCACCGACTCTGGCTATCTAGGGTCAGGGCATTACAGTTGATGTTTGGATATGGGACCTACATGGGGTTCTGGACTCGGGTTTTTAGAGAATATTTGTTTCTGTTATATATTTTTTGTATCTTTATTTATTTTACATTTAGATACATTTTATATTGACATTACATGATTCATTATTATTAGTTTACTGGTTCATCATCTTATTTCCTAGTTGTATGTTGAAGTATTTCTGATATTTCCATTAAAACAATATTTTTTGAAATCTATTTACTTCCACTGTATTGTAACTCTATACTAGTGGGTATATTCTCCCCACTATTTTCATCACATCCCCGCTGCAAGATAGTAGCCTTTAGTGTATGGTGATGCACACTTGAGATCCCATAATAAACTCATTTTGGCCATGTGAGAGATTTTCAGATTAGTGGACTTTACACCTTACACTTATAAGCATTATTAGGAACCTTGAATTAACCTTCCTCTTGGTGAACATAAGGAATAATTTTATTCATGAATCACGTGCTTGTCGTCTTGCAGAACTAGGATTAGAAGACAATAGGGGAACTTCTGAATAGTTTTCATATTTTACTCCAAAAGGATCAGGAACCAGGCAAGCCCTATACTATAATTTATTAGAAAAAATTAAAGAACTAATAGGTTTGGAACTAAATGGTGATTTAAAAATATGAGACCGAATCTCACCTTTCATATCTGGAACCACTAGGGATTAGTAAATGTTCAGTATCCAAAATTTCCACAATGATCTTGTCAGTACAATCCCCTTCTTTGATGGGGAATATTCAACCTATTTGGATTCCCTGTATTCATTTGAGACAACCAAGTCAAGATAACTAGTGGAATAAAGAAAATTTATCAATTTAGGATACACCATCCTTAACACATTCTGGGTTTCGTCTTAGAGAGATTCAATAATAAACATGGAGTCTGAATTAATACAGTGATGGTTCCATTCATTATGGAAAATATAGTTGATAACATGAATCATGACCATTAATTCATCCTACTATTCTATTCCAATCCCAATATAATGATACAATCACCCTTTGAAGAAGACACGATGGGTAATAAATAAACCTTCAAATCCAGATAGTCTTGGAATGAAAGAGGATACTCCATCAACATTAACCATGTCCAACAATGTAATGGGAGGGGGTATAATGAATGGACTTCAATTCACTGGGTTTTCTTGGACTCTCCAGTCACACCCAACAACATTAAAATGTTAAGAAAAAAAAGGTATATTCCATCACACATGTATAAATTTTAGAATTAGTGAGAACATATCTGTTCATAGACATAATTACTACATCGAATGTGGGGTTCAAGTTGTCAATTAGCTTATAGCGGGATTTCCAGATGTAATCAATGATGGATGCAGTGGATTCTATAAGGATATTTTTTCCCTATTCACACATGTCAGTGTCATTGGTCAGTTAAAACTAGTTCTTCACACATTAATTTTTGTAGATATTTATACCAATGATTTCTATAGGTACTCCCATTATCATTTTTTAAAATGAAATTTGAATAAGAAGTGTTGTGCATTTTCATCATCCCTTATAACAAGACAAGGAAAGATGAACTCCAAGTACCTAAATTGATAATGTTTTTGAGTGCTTTATCTCTAGATCCTCCAGAGAAAAAACCATTTTGAAAGTTTAATAAATGAGGTTCAAAGTTTAAATAACCATGATTGAATGGTTATATTTCCATCATCATTCATCTTATAGTATTGTTTATTGTTGAGGAGGCCATTTACATTTCGTTTCCATATAACTATGTCTCCTTAGACAAAATAATGCCTTTTGAATTGAAGGGAGTCTTGAGAAAAGACTGATAAATTCATGTTGTTATTGTTTTGTATGAAATTGGAAATCCACATATGCTTTAGATTTGACGGTACAACCATGATTTATCCAAGGGATTTTCCAAGATAAATGTACTCCAATAGTTGAAGTTGTATTTTTTTGAACACCGTACATTTTGTGTTTCTCATAATATCATTGAAAATTTATCTGAGATTCATCCAGATAAATAAAGAAAGATATTGAGGTGATTCATTGAGAAGCTTTTCGAGAAACCTATTTTATAAAAATTCAAGATAGATATCATCATAGGTCATCTGAATACAATTGAATTTTCTAGGAAGTGAATTATTAATTTTCTTGAGTCCCCTAACACCTAATTCCTAAATATAAATGGGTTTCATTCATTCCTTCCAAGAAAATTATATATTCATCCTTTCATAGACTGATGTTTTCTAGATAAATTTATAATCATTTTTTACTAATTATTGAAAATATATCTTGGCCATTTGTAAATAAAAAATGCATAGAAAAATATTGAAGTGATCATTTAGTGGACTAGGAAAACACTTACAGAATGAGACATGGATGTCGCATTCCATTTGAAAATAATTTTATTGATGTTGGAACACATATTTTCAAGGAAATATATTTTTATTTTCCCCAAAATGTCAGTACACCAAGATAGATAAATGGTAGTGTTTCCCTTTTAACTTAAAAAATTTTGGATATCTTTTTTAGTGAGTTATATTCTGTCTCTAAGTACAATAAAGAAATTATTCAATTAATTTATTGAACTAACACTTCCTCATAGTTCAAAAAAATATTTAATGGAAGGAAAATTTATTTTAGAATCTTTCCAAAATAAGATGATTTCATCGGTATAAAAATGATATGAGGGGGGTGAAAACTCTCCTACCGGACTTGATCCATTTATAGAGGAAAATTTGAGCCATCTGAGTAATTAATCTATTAATGTAATCTTCAACCATGTCAAAGAGAAATCCTAATTGGGGTCCCCATATTTTTCTCCCCAGGAGAATTGAAATAAGACTATAAGGGATATATTAATAAAGATGGAAAGACTCACATAACTAAGTGTTATGTTGATCAATTTGATTAATGTAGTGGAGTATCCATACATCCTAAGTTAAATAATAATAAAAAACCATTACATTATGGTAAACACTTTGGAGATGTAAATTTTGATGGAAAAAGTTCCATCCTTCTCTTTATTCTTCATTAGGTTGACACTTTTTGAAGTAGTGAATAAACAATTAAAAATGTTCCTTATAGAAAAAAATGCATAACATTTTATTGTGATCATTTCTCCAATAATAGTCCCTATCCAAGTTTAAATGAATTTACTAATGATTTTAGGGATAGTGATTCCAATTTCAACTGGCATGAAGTCTCTAATATCATTGGAATTCTATTTATTAGGAATAGGAGTTATGAATATGGGTTTAATTCCATATGGAATAAGTCCATGATTAAATAATTATATGATAGCATTAAGAAAATCATTTTTTAATAAGTCCTAATAAAACATAATGAATTTATTGGTGAACCCATATGGTCTAGGGGGACTATCAATGTTGGGAGAGAAGGGTGATTTTTTGACTTACTCTTCAAATGGATCCAGGATGAGACATATATTTCTCTGATCCTCAATTCGTATATGAATTTTTTCAATCATCATGTTGGTGATTTCATCTCCATAATTATAATAAAGTCTTTGAAAATGGTTGATCACTACATTAGAAATTTCATTTTCGAAAGTAAGGGTGTATCCATTAAAGATAAAGTAATTATCTACTTACTTTAATCTTTTCACATTGTGCAACCAGTAGAAATATTTAGTATTTCTTTTACCATACATTACCCATTTGAAATTAAGACAACTATGATCCAATATCTCCTTTAGTGTAAATAGGTCCCCAAGATTGGAGAGGGACTAGATTTACTTTCTATAAAAAAAATATTCATTCTGATTTCTTATTTGGAAGTAAGAATTATGATCTTCAAAAGCCATAATGTCATCCTAAATCTTGTAGAATTATTATTTTCTCCACTTTTTATGAGTCTTTTTATATTTTTCAATATTCTTGAATGTTCTTGCAATGGGATACTAAGGGATTCTATCTTCTAGGAATCCATGAAAATTTCCCTAAATCATGGATTTGAAATCCATCCATTATTAAATTTAAATGGTATAGGTTCTTCCATTGGGGGATGTGTATAAATATCAATAATAATATGGTTATGATATGAGTGGTATTTGGGGAGGGTGAATCCAGAGACTACAATGGAATCACTTCTATCATCAATGTGAACAATGTTTTTCCCAATTTATTACACTAGCTACCATTTATTTTGTATCTAATTCACGTGAAATTATCCCCAATAATTGGATACTCTTAAAAATGGAAAGAATCAAATCAATAATAGAAATCATGAGAGGAAATCGTATTAAAATTTCTTCATGTTTTTCCTAAAATCTCAGGATTATGTTTAATTCCCCTAAAATGATCCATTTATAAACTATATCATTATATTTCATTTCTATCTCCCTCCAGAGATCCCTTATAAAGATGTAATATATAGAGGCATAAATAAAGAAGGTGTAAATGGCGTAATAATGGATGGAAAAGTATATATATATATGAATATGTATTTTTTTTACAATCAATGATCTGAATTCTATTATGCGTGAGGACCCATGAATGATCTATATCAATGGCATGTATATTCTCGGAGGCAAAGTTATATTCAATGTGGGCCCATTTGAAGGCCTTCTAGTTGTTGAATAACATTTTGGGCTCAACAAGTATAATTGAAAGTTTTTATAGGTGAAAAGGTAATATATAAGGGTTGTTCTCATGGGAGAAATCCCAATTCCTTGATAGTTCCTATATAAGATATTCATTTTTTAAGAGATCATCCTCTTGTTAGAGGCACTCCTTTTAGATTCATATTTATATTGAATTTATTCTCTTTTCACTTTCCTTTACTTATCCTTTCATTGGGTGTTACTATTTTTCCACTATCTTGTAGGGATTTGGAGTACATATTTTTTATATTCATGAGGTTAGATATCCTATGTTTCACCATTATATAATTGACCTTTGAGAGGAATGAACTTGTTGCTAGAACACATAGGTTTAGTAGGAGTGATATCAGTTTCCCTTCTCCTAGAATTTTTAGAAAGAAGAACCTTGAGGAAATCACCCTCTAATTCATTATGAGAGGTTATCTTTTCAGGAAATATATAATTGGCAGAATCCTAATTTAGGGTAGGGGTATAAACTTTTAGGTTTCCCTATGTAACGTGGGAAACTTGAGTAAAAACATGGTTTGAATCATTCTCATTATTGTGATTGATAGTGTGAGCCTATTTAGAGGGGGTAGTTTACTCAAGAGAGCACTCATATATCTTCTTTATAGGGGTAACTTTATGTGACAAGTGACTAAAAATATCAATAGGCTTTCAATAAACTACTAATTCTAAGACACAACTCTTGGTAGGTTCACTAGGATGTTGTTGAACTCTATATTTATTCTTCTTCAACAAGTTATCATCTAGGAAGATGTTACCCAAAGGTGAAGTGTCTAGTGGATGAGGTTGGAGGGCTTTGGAAACATCTTTCACATTAGCTACTCCAATTAATGATGAAAGGATGGTTTCTGGGACCACTTCCACCTCTTCTTGGGTTGATGTCTGTGTAGCATCTTGAGGACTAGAGGCCTATTAAAGTATATTGGGGGTCAGGTCCTTATAAAAGGTGTACAAGGAAGAGTGATCTAGGCCTACACCTTTAGGGTGTGTTTTAATTAAGGTATTTCCTTTCCCTTTTTAATTCTAGCATGATTATTCTTTATGACAATTATCTTTTAAGAAGTTTCAAATTCAATCTCAATTAAATTAAAAGGACATATAACCAAAGCGATTTCAATTCATATTAAACATGTTCATATTACAATTCATAATAAAAATACATAATCCCTAAGATATTTAAATAAGTATGATTCAAAACCCTATGTACTCAAATGATCAAGTATGAGTGAATCATGTATGAGTTTGGTTTAAAATTCATCAAGTACCATAAACCCCAAGGAACCCAAAAGATCAATATAAACAATAATATTGACTACATGATATATGGATAACATTTACTCTTCATTAATTCATGCAAATATTGTCTTGGAAATCCCATATCAATCTTATATATATTTATCCAAATAAGGATCATGGAGGTGAAACAACATCATGTAAGAATCTAAATTTTCATGAAAATTTTGGATCTTACTTAACAAGGATGTTAAGATAAATTACAAAAAAATATAGCCCAACATCTAGGTGTGTCATGTTGATAGTTACCCCTTTATCATAAGCCTCCTTATAAGTCTCTTTAAGAATAGGAGACTCCACTATGTATGATATCCACTCTTTGTGTAGTAAAATGTGAAAGTTCCTATAACACAATATAAAGTTACTGTAATTCATTATATTCACTTTATCTAATATATATCACAGTGATAATGTCAAGGTTTTATTAATTGAAAATTTATACAAAACAAAACTAAATTGGTTTTTAGTACATTAGCTTCATTACCAAATGAGATGTAACATATTTTATTTACAAGTCTCCCACTATTTTATCAAATCCAAATATCTCTCACCGATGGATTCAAAAATTCCTACAATATGCATCTTCTAGTTGAAAGGATCCATATTTCCCTAATCATAACTAAGATTATTTCCATATAATTTATTCAATGGCATTTAGGTATGTGGGTTTTTCTACATGCATTAACTCATATTTCATTAATCCACTAAGTGGACTCCCCAATTGTGAAATCGTGGACTTTAATTTCCTTTACATTTTCCTCTAAAGTATATTTAGTAGACTATGGCCATTTTACTCAATAAAGGTTTCTCAAAGTCAAACCATTATCTTTATTAATACTCTGAGATAATTAAAATTATACATGACTATGGTCTGACGTACACATTAACTATGGTTTTATCTTTAATAAAATAATGTAAGGTGTTTTTTGAAATAATAGTTTTTATAAGGATTTTTTATTTTTATTCATAAATATTTATAAGTTTATCCTTTTATAAATTGTTAATATTGCTTTATCATTTTATAACTTTTTATTATTATTTGTATTTTAGGTAATATATTTATCTTGTATTTATAAAATAATTTATACATAATCTATATATTTTATTCCATCTTGAATTCTTGTTAATTTATTTACTTTATGTGACCATGATAAAGAATCCAATAAACAAGAATAATTAAACATGCACTAGAAATAAATAAAATAAATATATCTATCATGATTATGATTTTTCCATTTGTCAGTTTGTGAATAGAATAACAAACCAAACCTTGTACGTATGGTAAATACTCTTGGAACCATGATTGGTTCAAGTTGCATCATTCCACTTATTCACCTTTGTATTTTCATGGTTTCTTTCACCACAGATCTAAACAATAACCATCCCTACATCCTTGAGAGATAGATATTTTACATATGCTTTACTCTCATGCATGTGAGGGGAACCTAGGGTATGACGTTTGTTGACGCTCCTTTCCGGCACAGAGTCTAAATGAATGATAAGGGAAATACCTTGAACAAAGAAGATTCATCATTTGAACAAAATATCAATAATTTACAAAGGAAGGAAGAAGAAGAACATTTCGCAAAGGTCACGTAAGTTCTATAATGGTCTCACAAGTATACTTGCTCGCCTCAATGGTCGCGCAAGTACACTTGCGCGCCGATGTTCGTCGTGCAAGTGACTTGCGCACCGATGTTGGTCGTGCAAGTGACTTGCGCGCCCTAAATGATAACTGCCTAGTAACCGCCTGAGGTCTTCTCCTACCTAAAATAGACCCTGTGGGCCCCCCATTTGAGGAGGTTTTTTTTCCAGAAACTCGGATTGAAGCTCCCGACGCCCAAGTCTCTTCTCAAAGCTTCCAGGACACTTCTAAGGTAATTTCTTACCTAGAACAGAAGATCTAAAGAGAGGGAGGAAAGCCTAAGTGTTGAAAATCATCAACACTTGCGCACCTGAGTGGCCAACCCTTAAGGGAAGTTACCACACTTGTGCGCCGCCTTACTCCTTCGATAGAACTTGCGCGTCCCTTTTCTGGAAGAACTTCAAGGGGATTATAAAGGCTTTAATAAATAGTCGCTCAAGTCTTTCAATACTGGTTGAACATCGCGCAAGTACCCCACACATGTCGCACAGGTATACCTGCGTGACCAATACTTGTGCGCCCACGCAGTACCTACGCGCCTTCTAAGACTTGCGCGCCCCTTCCTTTTTGGGTGCCCATCTTTCCCATTTTACCTCTCTTAAGCCATTACACCTTTCCTATTCAAGATTTAGTCTTCAAGACACTCTTGAAATCCATTTATGGCATGATTTATTGATTTGACTTCCTCATCTGAAAGGAATTATACGGAATATCTCTCAAAATATAGTGATTTATACATCTTTATGTCACTAAATATTGAGAGTTCATTCATTCAACCTCATCCTTTAAGATGAGAGAATCCTTAACCTGGGTCTACTTTTCAGGAATAATACCCAGTTATTAGTCCTTTAATTTGGGCATCCTCATCAGGAGTAATCCCCAAACCTTAATACTTAACCTGGGCCTCCTTTTCTGGAATAAGTCCTAGTCATAATCCCTTAACCTGGGCCTCCTTTTCAGGAATAAGTCCCAGTCATAATTTTGGGCTTCCTTTTCAGGAATAATCCCCAAGTCCCTTAAACAAGTCATAATTTACGTTTGATCTGGGATTCCTTCTCAGGAGTAAAACCCAAGTATAAATCCTCTCCTAATTTGGGTTTCCTTTTCAGGAATAAGTCCCAAGTTAAAGTACTCAAATCTCCATGAAGAACATATACCTTTATGGACCCTGTTCCTGGATTTTCTCCCTAAAGTAAATCCTAACCTTCATTTATCTGAGCAGTCATACATACATAAGCCCCAAACCATTTCTTATGATTACATCTTTCATGGCCCAATTGTCTATTTTATTACCAATAACTCTTGTTTCTCACACCGAGCATGACTCACGTGAGCTTAGAGGGTAAAAGTAATTACGACATCCTTCTTTGAGCCATCAATCATAAACATCATACTCCCTTACTCGAACTACGTGGGTTCTGATTCCTTTTCAAAAAAAAAGGGTACGTAGGTAGCCCATCTACGGGTTCGATCCCAACTCTGAAATAATTCATGTCCTTCTGAATGACAATAAACTTCAAGTGCCCCACTAAGTGGCTTTAAAACCAGCCTGGTCATCATAATGACCAAGAGACTTTTATATAAATGTTTTGAAGGATACCATTGACCAAGAATCTCTAAAAAGATATAGATGATTCTCTATTGATGAAGAACCTCGAATACATATAAAAGATCTCTAAATTTCTTACATATTTAATCATTGATTGTCAAAACTGAAGGAAATCTCATTTTATACTTGGTAATGTAATAAGGATTCACGAACATAACTTAAATATATAAAGAGAGTCCCGGAATAGACAATAATTCCCCTAAAAAAGGTGTGATGAGTCCGACCTCCCATCCTCTCAACCAATGCAAATTCCTAAGTCTCATCAGTTCACAAACTAATGAAGTGCCTACCTTTGGAAAGTATGTCCAAATTGATGTGGAATCATTGGATGCTTCTGGTTCTACGAACAAACCCGTTAGAAACCGATCGGAACGTTTGAATCTCCCATACAGGAGGTCCTCCCCGAATTCCGAGGGAAACAACGTTATATAAGAAAACTAAGGATATACAGGTCCATTCATAATAAGAAGATGGGATGATACACCGATCATCATTAGAATTTAATAATAATTATCATAAACACCCATGTAGTAATACTTAAATTAAAAGAAACCCAACACATTTTTTGGTCAATCTAAATCGTGAGATTCCAAACATGAAATTAGTATGCATTTAATAAACTATATATAATTTATTTTTATTTATTTTCCATGAAGATATATTTTCTGAATTAATAAATAAATTTTATTATTATTCAATTAATTCATTTATCTTATTTTTTATTTAATTAGCCATCGATATCCCCATATGTTAAAATTTTAAATAATTTTAATAAAAAAATCAATATAAAATTAATATGTACATGGTGTGTACTAGAGGAAACATGGAGTGTAGCCCTCTGAACTACCCAAAATATTATATCTTCCTTATCCCGTACTGTGTACTTACATGATATATATAATACATGGTTTGTGATAATATTACATAATTTATGAGTTAAACCAAGTAGTAATCTATACATTTATGACACATGGCATGGGTAAATATGTGTGACATGAATAGCTTTAATGATTGTTAAGTACATAGTGTGGATGAATGCAATTCATGGAGACTATTTTTGAAATAAAAATGAAACTTAAACAGGGATTTAATGTTATATAAATCCATATCAAACAACATGCATGTTAGCTACAGGAAATGTTATTTATGTTTTATTATGAAACTAATTTCTATTCCCTATAATTAATTTATGTGGTGTATATACTGGATCAACATGTACTCCATATAAATGGGTACAAGTTATATGATTTGTACATCCCACTACACCCTGTTTAATCCATTATATAAAAATCTATATCGTACACTGAGAGACATTGGGAATATTCAATGTATAATTTTAGATGATCCAAAATGTGTAGAAAAAATAAACATCTTATAGTCACAATTGTACAATGTTTCTTGGATGTAAATTAATATAAGACAATAGATTAATAAATGTTGGGTACTATGACCACAAAGTTTCTATTATTCTCGTGGGTAAAACTATGTGTGGTTACATGGTGTGTATGCCAACTACACTTCATGTAAACCTTCAAGCCAAGTTCCATCAGGATTGGTAAATACATTGCGCAGAATGTAGTCACGTACTGATTTTTCACATGACATACTGTGATTACTGCATTTCATCCTGGTGCAGAGAACAAGGGTACATGGAATGTACTTTTTGATTACACACCCTGTATCCATGTTATCTAGATAAATTATCCAGCACATTTGGATGGGATATTTGATCACTCTTAATTTATTTTTGGACTATTATTGATCATACAAAAGTGAACTAATTTAATATCTCAAATTTCACATTAAGGAACAAAAAACTAGAAGTGAAGAACTAACAAAAAATTTATAAATAAATAAATGATTAATAAATAATTATAAATTAATATGTGACTTATTAGATATGACTTGGACATCTCCAGGAATATGGAAAATGGTTGGGGCCATGCCTAACAATGGATTTTCATCATTAATCTCAAACATCTTCTCAGATATTGACGAACAAAAACACCTAAATCATTAAGATATTATCTTTCAAATATAATTTTGAATTAATTTATAAATAAGAATTACCTCTTATCTTAAAATTGTTTCTTCTTTATTGAATTAGTTGGCCACTCTTGTCATGCTATCATTGTGATTATGTAATCAATTGTAGAATCCCACTAGAGGTATCAAAATTTGTTTCCATAATTTCAAATTTCTATATATTGATCTTTGAGTGATTGTAATGAAGACTAATCACCATGCATTGTTCTCATTATTCAAAATTGGGATTCCTTCTAGACTGGAAGGAATCAATCTATATCTCTTTAGTAATTGAGATAAAGTAGGATGATCGATGATCTCCATTCTTGAGAGAATTATAGAAGATGTTTTATCTATGATGGGAAAACGTTTCTAGTGATATACTTATATAAAAAATCAATTAACATTTGGAATGATATAATTAGGTTTAAATATTTCGGTTAGAGATAATTTATTTCAAAAATTATCTTAACAATTATCTTAATTCTATGTTAACCCCGCATCAAATAATAATAATAATAATAATAATAATAATAATAATCCCCAGATGTGTGCTAAATTCAAAAATATGTAAATATTATTTTAATCGTATCATTAACTCCCCCGTCAATCATTATTGGAATTTATTGAACCATTCATAATAACTATTTATTTAAATAAATAAATATCACTTTATTATTCATTCAATATATATTTATGTGATCAATGAAACCTGAAAAATTATTATTCCTCGTGATTGGGGAATTATATTTTGTCTAATATAAAATTCACATAGAATTTAACTAAAGTTCATGATACACTTAGTTTGTGACCCTCAATGCCTATTTATCAATGAAATTATGTTACTAGACCTAGAAATAAGATAAATGTCTAGAAACACATCATGTCACCCAAAGATATCGATATTAATTTAATAATGAAATAAACTATCATGGATTCTCACTATGTAATATAATCCTTTTGTCTCAATATGTCTCCATGAAGGTTGTGTAATTTTGTTATCAACTTACATGATTTATATATCTTACTTAGACATTATTGAAATGAATGCTTCTACAAAACCGATATGTAAATAGACATAAAAAGATAGTTCCATTCTAATCAAAGATCACGAGATATTTATTTCTCAGAAGGGAAAAGTCATTTCTTTATTGATACAATAATTCCATATCATTCATAACATACCCAATGTATCCCACTTGTAAATGATATATGTTGTAATGTTTTCATCAATACATCAAAGCACACGACTCATAATATATGTGAACATTAATATCAAGTCTACGGACCAAAACAAACATAAGAAAATAGGAATATCCAGCGACACATAAAATATTTGGAATTAAAATGGGTGGATCTATTGTCATAACCTCCGGTCTAAGAGATTAGTGGGACCATCATGAGAAGAAGTTTCAATGTCTTATGATACCCCCTAAACTTAATATCCTACTTTATTTGTTCCTGTTAGACATATTTCATATGACCATAAAACATACATTTAAGAATATCATCATAACACTTCAATGTTATCATAATAGTATGGAACTTAAATGACCTTTCAAAATTACAGATACTCCAAGGATTTTATCAATTAATGTGATACAGAAGGAAACTCATCATGTGATATGATATTTATAAATATTCATGACTTTGAATATATAGGTAATTTAATGTAAAACTAAATTGGTTCTAGGGAACCAACTCTAACAGATATAAAGTGGGAAAATAATGGATATGGTCCATGAATACCCTCATCCACACAATTTATAGATAAGGATAAATGATATTTTAAATATTTACCATTTAGTTTAACAATTTTAATATCATTTTACCTTTATTTTGGTAACTCAATTTTTATCCCAGTAACTTATTTTTATGAATAAGAACGAAATTGACCTTCTTACATAAGTTTGAAGTATTAATTAAAATTTTTTGAATCCATTTAATCAAATTATATTTCAAAATATAATAAAATTAACCTTTTAATTAGATCATAAAATATATAGAAAAACCATTTTTAATGAAAAATTACTTTTCAAACATATATTATTATTAATCATATTATATATATATTACTAATTAAATTCTTGTTAATATTTTTTATACATTGAAACTTGTCATTAAAATATTCCTTAGAAAATTAATCTATTAAATTTATTATGATAAGAATACACAACACATAAAAAATAATTATTTCATAAGTAATATCATTTTTAACATTAAATAATTTTCATAAAATCCAATTAAAATTAATTAATTATTTTCTAACCATTCAATTTTTATAAACCTGTTTATATTTTAATATTTATTATAATTTTATATACACACAATATCATTACATTTGAAAATAATAATAATAATATGTAATGAAAAAAATATATTTATAACAAAATATTCTAATAAAATATTTTTATTTTATTCAATAATTATTTTATATTTATTAATTAAATTAATTTGAATTTGTTACTAATAATTACAAAACTTTATTGCACCTATATGGGAACCATTATATGCAATGACTATATAGTCAATGATCATATGTCCAATGATTATATGTCTAATGATGATATGTCCAATGAAAATATATATAATAGCCATATTAAATATCTATATATACCCCTACATTCATCTCTAGTATATTTCATCCTATTTATATAATTCGTTATCAAAATGTATCTTCTATTTCAAATTATTTTCCTTCTTTCCATATTTATAACTGAAGGTATGATCTTTGATGCAAACCATGAGGACATGAATTTCATGGTTGTGGGATTTTTATTTATTTTTGGTTTTAATCCTCTTGTAGTTTTCTTAATGATGTTTCACATTAAATTACTATAATATATCAATGTTAATATTGAATTGTAATATTTTTTATCAATAAAATATATAATGATTCCTTTTAGTGTAGTGTTTCTTGTATTACATGATATTAAACACAAAATATATTTTTTAAAATGAAAATATATAATAAAATATCACAGTACTATATTCTACCCCCCATAAAAGAACATTTCCATTGAAATTTAATTACTTAAATGTATTAAATGAGGGTTATTTTTCTTCATTTCATCTTTGTTTTCTCATATATCTTTTTAGAATTATGTTTCCTCTAGTAATATTTAACCAGGTGAGTCATCTGATTTTATAGTAATTTATCTCTTTGATCCATGATTTCAAAAGGTTGTTATTTATAAGAGAGATCATGTTCATGTTGTTATACATACAAGTTTAATACATGTGGAGGTTTAAGTATGTAATTTCTCAAAAGTGATACATGGAACACATCATGCATTTGGGTGAGGTTTTGTAGATGTGAAAGTCAATATGTTATCATATCCACACTATATAGGATTTCAAAAGGCCAATGTATTTTGGAATAAACTGTAATTTTTTTTCCGAATCTTATATCCCTCTTCCACAGTGATATTCGAAGGGATACATTGTCTTTGACTTCAAAATTATGATATCCTCCATGATTATCTACATATATTTTCTGTTAACTATGGGTAGTTTTAATGTGCTTCTAAATGATTTGAATCATTTTTGACATCTCATGAGAAATATTTTTCCTAACAACTTACCCTAACCAACTTCATCCCAATATATTCGATCTCCACATCTCTTCCCATATAGGGCCTCATATGTTTTAATTTAAATGTTATAATTGAAACTATTGTTATACTAGAACTCTATTAGGGGAAGGTGTTGATCCTAATCGACATGGTAATCTATTTAACATGATCTTAGAATATCCTCTAGAGTTTTAATAGTCTTTTTAGATTGAATATAAATATGGGGATGACAATCAATATTAATACTAATCTCTATATCCAATGATTATAGAAGGCTTCTCTAGAATGTTGTTACAGTCCTCATATCCCAATGAGATAAAATGAAACCTCGTACACTATTATGATTTACCACTTCCTTTATGTAAATCATGGAATGTTTATCAAGAGATAAGTATTATCAAATAGTAACAAAATGAACAAATTTTATAAGGTGATCACCTACTCCTGAGCTGGTATTATAGAATTTATAATTATTTGGAAGTCCTACAAAAACATTCACAGAAATGATCACCCATTTTAATATAGATATGAGAAATGGTTTTATAATCCATCTATACTTATTCAAACAATATTCAACTTTCTAGAAAACTAACCATCAGGATATATACACTACAATATTCCTAATTATTTTATTTTTCTATAAATTATTCTTAACATATATATCAATATTTGTGCTTCTATGATGAATAGATAGTGATGAGATATGTGCATCATTCAATATAATGTTATTAAATTCAGGTATTTATGGAACACATATTTGTTTCTCGGAACATATATTTACATCATTATCAAATTTGAACACATGAATATTTCATACCTTATTTTGTAGCTCTAGATCCTTCTTCTATGCCTATTAGATTTGTAAATTGATGGATGGTTGAGTAGTTATTTGAGAAATATAGGATTCATACCCTTCCCTTATCATTTGATGTTTCATTCATGTAAAATACATTAGTATTGGGTCTCTTTAAATTATCATAATGTATAAGTTATAATGACCCTTCATTCTAAAATCATTATTCACCTTGTTTTCCTTACCAATCTAATAATTTATTTATAAGTTATAGTCTTTTATAAACTCCATAAATTAATTTTAGTGTATATTAATAATCCTTTTTTGTAAATATATACTTTATGATATTATGATAAATATATATTTTATAGGTTTCACCATCCATACCATTAATGAAAATAATACCACTACTATCTACAATCATTTGTATGTTATTTTTTCTCTCGAACCATTAATTAATGGGACACATAGGCTATCACTGTGTAATTTTTCATGAGGGCACATCACAATCCCTTATTTGATACATCATTGTATATAAGAAATCCTTATCTAGTGTAGGGTAGTGTGAGTACAGGTGTAGTGACCAACCTTCTCTTATGATCTTAGAAATTATATTGACATTAATCTATCTATAGAAACTTGACTCACTTATGTGTTAATATGGTTAGTATATTTTATATTTATCACAATGTATTGATAATATGAATTAAATTAATGAAAAAATTTAGATAGCTTCTAAAGTGGTTGTTATAGGACATTATTCAATCACATATGGATTTTAAGAATCAACATATATTACATTTTTGTGATTACAAGACCCAAGAATGAAGCTTTCTGTAGCCATAATCCATACGAGATAAATTTTTCATACAAATTTCCTTTTATAAAAGTCATTAAACGAAATCCTAAAATGATCTTCATGATCATACTTTCTATTTTAATATATGATAATTTCATATATAATGAATAAAAAAATATTTCAGGTAATATATAAGTAATCTGTTTAAAAATCCATGAATATAATGGGGGAATTTGTAAGTCCAAATTGTATAACTATGAATTCATAGTGACCATATCTTGTATAAAAGGATATATTGGGAACATATTAATTTTCACCATTAATTGATGTTATCATAATCTATGTTCAATCTTGGAGATATATTGAACCCCTCATAGATAATTGAACAAGTCATCAATACAAGGTAGAGGATACTTTCTCTTTATCAGGATTTTGTTAAATTTAATAAAATCAATGCCGATACACAATGATCAAGATTTATTCTTAAAAATAAGAATTTTTCACCCTACAGTGAAACACTTTTGAAATAATACATTTATCTAGATTCTCTTGGAGTTTCTTCTTCAATCCCTCCAATTAATTCAGGGTTATTTTATAAGAAGTCATTGATATTTATAGAACACTAGGTATGCATTTTACAGATAACTAAATCTAAATATCTGGGATAATACCATTAAACTATTCATAAAAAACATTAATTTTCTCATTCATAATTAATATATATTCAATATTGATTTTCTCCCTAACCATTGGAGCTAAATACCCCCAAGGATTGGGTATTGACACCTATATTATAAGGACCTGTCTTTATTTTAAAACATAATATTGAATTTAGTCAACAAATAACATCCTTTAATTATGAGGACATTTTAATGTTTAGAGCTTTATAAAATTGGGACATAATACATTCATAACATTACACATTAATATAGAGTGGACACCATAAAAACAGTATTCATTTTTTCCAAAACATAAAACCTTTCCAATAAAACATGATTTCATTGAAAATTTTCCAAACCATTAACTTGGATTCCTTATTTTTCTTGCACATACTTATAACCTATGAGAATAATTTAAAAACATGGTATGATAACAAAAATTTCAGCAAGGGATATAAAAATAAGGAATGAACACATTAGTCTATGAATACTTGTAACGTATGAAATCATTTTCAAAAGATACACTTATCACCCATATATACTTAATTTGTGTAACATGTAATTTACAAAGTATTCCCACATTACATGAGAAAATAAATAGAACCATAAAGGTATCTTGGGGAATTACTTACATTATCTTGTAACCCTCTCAACTACCTTAAAATTTGTAACCCTCACCGCTACCTTACAATTTGTGTAACCATCGCAGTTACACTTGGAGTAACCATATGGCAGACCTCTTATATATACATAACCAATTAATTGAAGGGATATATAGGTACCACAATTCATTATAAAAAATTACCAAGAACCAAAACATAATCATACAACACGAATAATTGCATAAAAACATTGCTTTTGAATTTAGTAAAATCGAATTTTAAAAGAGGATATTAAAATAAATTACCCTTAGAAATATCATATAATTCAAGTGAGACATAATAGAGTGGATTTAATATGTATATAAACTTTATATAAATATAATTAAATATAATATAAACAAATCCTATCACACAAAAAAATTTAATACCACATAAATAACAAAGTAGAAGGTTAACCCAATGAATGGAAATTAGGTTAAGAATTATCATACCTCAGGTTTTTATTTCATAAAAATCATTTAAACCTCTTATATAATGGTTAAAAGAGTGTTATTAATATCTTACAGAAACATATAAATATTTTTAATACCTTATGTGATCATTTCATTACATCATTTCACCCTTTAATTGTTAGTATTTTGTTTCTTACATTGTTTTGGGTGTGTTGTTTACATGATTTCCATGACCGATTCATGATGGATATTCCTGTCAATTGGAATTAAAAACATTATAATTGGAAAGGAGCGGTATTTAAATATTCCAAGACCCAAAATTTTTACCATTTATCATTGTTAATTCTGTCATGGGGATGATTCATGAGTTAAACATTATTGATATTTGTTTAGGTTATTTTGGCGATTCTTCGATCGTGAAGAACACATTTTGATTCATAAATTAATAACATGTGTGAAATATAATTCTATAACATTATATAAAACATAATAAATAAATTTTAATCTGTTTTAACCATAAAAATGGTTTTAGGGCCAGTCATGAAGAAAGTAAATGAAATTGAAATCAAATTCTCCACGATGTTAGTAAATCGACACATCATTGACTCTGTTTTAATTTCATGAATAAGTGGGATAGGAGAAGAAGTATAATGGTTAGTCTTACAAAAACATGATGAAATATAGAATATGTAATATACTATATCATTAACTCCTCTTGGATAAGGGGAGGTGAGGAAAGATGAATAATATAAAAGAAAAAGAAAAGAAAAGAAAGAAAACAAAAGAGGATGTTTACCTCTTTACCTATTCTCATTGAGATCCTTCTTAAGGCCTTTGGTTTTGTCCATTTTGTGATAAAATCATATATAGGAAGTTGGGATAATACTTGGGGGGCATTATTTGTCAAAAAATAGGTAAGTATCAAGACTTGATAGGTGTGGGAGGAAGAGGGAAATGAGGGTGGTATTTATAGTGGGGGAGGTGAGGTATTTTACATTATTTTAATCAATATTATAATATTTTTTCCCAAGACTATGAATATTATTAATTCATGCGACCCAAAATAGTAATAATGGAATATTTATTAGAACCAAGTGGTCCTACATCAGCCTTGCATCACCTGTGATGCAGTAAAGTAAGTATTTAGCATTTATTGAATTGTATCGTATTTTACTACTCAATAAAAATTCTAGAATTTCATAATATTCCAAAAAATTCACCCCAACCATTTCTCAACATGTATAATTCAAAAATGAACTCCATTTTGCGAAAATAATTTTCTAAATATTATTAATTTAATTTTTAAATAAAATCATAATTTATTCAAAAAAACAATTTTAAATTTATAAATCATTTTTTAGAACCTTGAAAAATTTATCAATATCTAATTATCTTATATAATTAATAAATAATAATAATAATATGATTTAATATTTATAAGGGTCATATTAATATTCGTTTCACTATTCATAAGGGTATGTTACTATTCACCAAAAAGCAATTTGGTTCTATTAGACTCCAAATAACTTACTAAACACAATTGTAGATGACCATTTTTCAAAATTCAAAACACAAAAGACAAAAAAATATGATTAATGGGTAGTTATAAATATCTACTTAAAACAAAGTTTCATGAATTTCAATTTATTTTTTAAAACCTTTGGGTGTTATACATATAATGGAAATAATGTCCATAGGGAGTTCATAATCATCATTGCACCGATAAATTATCATATCTTGACTCAGGATATGAAATGTTCCTTCCCTATTGTGAAAATTAATATGTTATCTTTGTAGAGATAGAAAATCCATTAAAAAATTTAATTAAAATTATACTAAAGGGATAATAACATGTTTTTTTAAAAAAACATGCCCATAAATTTTATCAAATAGGAGTTACAGACTTGAGATAAAATCATTATACCACTAGGAATTTTCACTGATAATTCAATACCTATTTTTTGGGAGTATGAATTAATCATCTTAGAGAATTTACATGATATAATAGAGTTCATAGAAAAAGAATCAAGTTTTTTTCAATATTGAGATTACATGTCACGACCATAATTTCATGATTCTTTATTGAGTCCCTCACTAAAACCGAAATAGTTAGTGTGAGTTTCAAGAAATAATAATTCAATTAATCAATCATATTCTAAGGAAAATTAATCAGATGCTTTCACAAATTATGATACCTTGATTTCAACCTATGATATTATAGGTTCAACCAACATCACTTTTGGGTCATTATAGGTTGATTTTGGTTCTATCCTTTAGTTACATATAATTAAATCCCATCAAATAACTAACCCTAGATCTAATACAAAATGAATAGACCTGATCACATAACAGGTACATAATAAATCATTTCCAAAATTTAAACATTACATCTGAAAATAAATTTAAACCCAGAACCTATATGTTTAATTCCATTGAATATTAGACATATAATGAACTTATTTTTCAATAGATACAATATATCCCACAAATAGCCATCTCACATGATACCCTATTTAAAATATGATACTGGTATCATCCCCTATTTTAGGTATATAACCCATTATTCATGTATTTTTAGTCTATATAATTCCTAGGTTGAGTTTTAAGAGGTTATGAGGGGTTTTGGCATGTTTTGGGGGCAATTATAGAGGTTACTGGTTTGTGAATGATTAGTAAAAGCCATTCATCATATCCATGAAATCATAAAAGGGAAGGCATTGGGCACTGGGTAGCCACACAGTTTGGTCAAACAATGTGAGTGCCCCGGGAAAAATATACTTCTAGAAATAGAGGGAAATTCATGTTTTGAGAACATTTTTTCTAACCATGTAATCCAAACATGTGTGGTTTTGTCTTATGAAAATAGAATCACATGGTTGGTGCATATATTTTCAAACCATGTGGCCTAACTATGATATGTATAGTTATCTCCCCCTAAAATTTGGATTTAATCCGAATTAACCACTTTATGAATCATTAATACCTTATTCTCTCCATAACCTGAATTCACTTTTCTCTTATGGCACGATAGACTTTTCCTCTTGATATGAAAGTGATTCTTGGGTGAATAAAACTATATTGGAGGCCCAAATTCATCATTAAGTTTTCATTCTTCATTGGTATCCATATATATAGCCTTATTCTCTCTCCCATAATCATATATTTAACAATTTGTGGATAGATTCATGTTCCTTCATGGGAATATTGAAGTTTTGTCATATGATTAATTCGAGTAAAGTATATCCAAGTCCATATAGTTAGTTTCATAGTTTCATTCTTCGTTTTCTCTAGCCTTTATGAGGTATGTGGATTCTCTATTATCTCTACTTGAATTAGAATATGAATGAATAGTTTTAATGGAAATATTTTATTTAAGTATTGTAAAATACTTGTGTTATTATTCTTTGAAAATCCCTTTTCAGTTATGTCTTTAGAATTATGAAAAGTTGAATGGTTATTAGAAAACCCCATTGTGTATAATTTTAAAATAATGATTTTAAAATTATGGATTGGTGTTGATGCATGTAAATTATTTTTTTGAAATTTCTTAAAGAAGTAAATGGTTTTATGTGTAATGGGTTGTTATGGAAATTGGTTTTTTAAATTATATTGGAGTGATTTTGGAATTAAAAATTTGGAATGTGTGGAGTGTGATAGATCATGGTTGTAAAGTATCACCATTAATAGAGGGAAAAGTTATAGAACTAAAATTCCACCATCAATGGTGATACAAAGTTTTTATGTTTGTGTGAGAAAACATGGAATGGGTATTCCAAATAAATGTGAAATGGTATTTTTGGAAAAATGTTTATTTATTTGTTGGAAATTTTTTATGGATTGAAATTAAATATTTTAACTTCTTTAAATCTATTTGATATAGATTTATTTTTTGAAATCCTACTGATTTTAGACTCAACCCCAAATTGGTAACTTCTTTACATTTTCATATGTCATTTACGTAGACATAGGTAAAGGTAAGCTATCTCAGTTCTTTAGTGGAGCTTCTTGATACTGTGGGATTGGAATGTGGACTTAGATCTTGGACACAGTTTGGTGTAGTTGTTTGATATCACACGGGGTTTTAATTTTTGAGGCCTTTTTATTTTCTTTGAGTATGTTACTTAGAATCTTATTGTAATATAATATGGTGTATTGTTTTTGTTATGTTTTAGTATTATTTTGTACTCATTCATCATATATAGGTTTTGTTGGTTATTGTTAATGTAGTTTGGATGCTTTATCTTTAAAATAGAAAATCATCCCCCAAATGTTCTTGATCCCTTAGACATTATTTTCATCCTTCTATGTCTTAAGTATTTCACCTAAGTCCTAGTACCACACCCATCACTTCTCAAACCAATAAGGAGGGATGGGATGTTATAAATGGTATATGATTTGTTCGGTGATTCTATTGAAAATGGTATCAATCTTTATTGGTCGATCTGTCGTCTTGGTACAAATGGTATCAATTTTTCTAGTTCTATATTTGGATTGGTAGAAAGGAGATATGATCTTCAGAACATGAAATGTGTGGAATAAATATACATCGATAACCTTTTTATGATGAAATTCAAGATACTAAGGTGTTTGGGTACACAAGTTTTTGAAGACACTTTTAGGTCTATAATCACCTCATTTTCATGGGTTTTTCTTATAAGAGTTTCATGAAATATATTTATATTAGAACATTCTAAAAATATTTCATTGTTCATTCCAAGTTTAATAGTTTATCAAATGGGAAAATATTGTTTATTTGTGAAAACTTATGGAAATGGTTATTTTGAATATCATGGTTGTAGTGTTTTTTAAAATGGTTCAAATGCTATTGGTGGTTAAATTGTGAAAATCTATGTTGTGATATGCGTTTATAAGGTAAATTGGAGTTTTTAATCCTTAAATTTTTTTGATATATACTAAATAGAGTTTTTTTTTCAAGATATAGTGATTGGAAGTTTATAGGAATCTTATAAATAAACTAGAAGAGGCTACTGAAAATGTGGTCAAACCTCAGCCATATGTGAACCTATAGTTTGTTCAAATCATTTTATAGGATTTTTAGGCTATAGATAAGTGTTATTTTAATGATGAACCATGAAAATGGTACCATTCAATTTAGTTACAAAAGAATAATCCACCAATATTTAGAGGGGATCTAAACCAAAAAAAGTATAAGTCAGGTTGAATAGGATGAGTTGAATCTTTGATTTCCATGGGAAACTAGAAGAGTTGAAAGTAATTTTTGAAACATGTATATTGGATTATTTTTCACACCAATAGTGGTAATTAGAATCTCAGACTAAACTGGACTAATAAATGAAATTGGAGGTTTTTTAAGGATCATTTAACATGGGAATTTTATCCTCCCACCTTTCAAATTACTAGAATAATGGAATTATTTAGTTTGAAGTAAGATAACCTCATAGGGAATGAGTAAATGACTAAATTTTTTAATTTAGTATGCAGTGCCCCAGATAGTTACTATAAGTCCTTCCTAGGAGGCATTCATTTCTGAGTTATGATTACAACCACATATTAACTCACATATTATCTTGCATTGTATATCAGATTAAATAGAGATGGTAAATAGAGTGATGGTGGCCGAAAAGGATATGTTAGGAAATACAGTTTCATGAATCAAGTTTATTCTAGTGTGAATAAGTAGAAAATCTAATGATAGGAAAAATAAGAGGGAAACCTACATCTAGATTGGTGGTACATATCAGAATTAGACCCTGAGATCAATAAACATTCATCCTTGACCAAAAAGTAAGATGGGTTGTATTTAGTGTGGTTCAATTGATCAAATTAAGAAAAACTTTATGACACTACACAGTCATTAATGAAACAATATTGGACATCTTTAACTCTATTTTCACAGTTCTCTAAAGTTAGGTTCTAGCGACATTTCTCATGTTTCTAAGGCATCATATTCTTTGATGGGGTGAGTATAAAAAATAATTATCATCATTAGAATATAGTGAGCCAAGGTAATTATAGGAACAGGATGACTTTTCCACCAATGAAATATCGACAGGTTAACAAAGTGAATAGTTTAGCAAGTAAGAAATTGTATAGAGGTGAGAAAGCGATTAGGGATGATAAATATAGTCCTTAGATAATGAGATGTATGATTCTTTTGAATTATAAACTTATGAGAGATTTTTTTGATATGGGTGTATCCCCTTGTTTATTTTCTCTTATAATGTTGATCATATGGGTTTGTATGCTGTGATTATGCCTTATTTGTTGAATCATCAAATTCCTCTTTGAAAGAGAGAATTTAGAGAAATTATGTGTAAGGATTATTATTTAAATATCGATGGGACTAAGTTTCTTTGGGATTTCTATAAGCTTGAGATAGATTTATATGGCTTGATTATAGTGATGTATTAGTTTAAATCATTCAAGGCCCAAATCAATTGTTATTACAGAAAGGTTAATTTCACATATCTGGATGGAATCGAGCATATCCTTAGAGGAGATCAGGACATAAATTTAGGTAGATATAGAGTTTTGGAATCTATGGTTAGAACCACCTCTTACCAATTTTATTTGATTACATTGGCATTTATAGACTATATTTGGAATAGAGATTTTGAAACTATTTTTGACCGGTCACCTGAAATGTTTCCTGCAATTTTCTATTAGTTTCCACCCAAAAGAGAAGTTGAGTTTATGATTGATCTACTACCAAGGACCAATCCTATCTCACTTCCATATTATATAATGACACCCAAATAATTTATGTAACTAGAAGTTATGTTTTAAGAGTTCAAAATCAAAGGGTTCATTCTACCAAGAACATCTCTTCGAGAAAACCCAATTTTATTTGTGAAAATGGTATATAGAACGCTTATAATTTGTGTGGATTATTGTAAGGTTAACAACACTAAAATAATGAATAATTATCCACTTTCATGTATTATTGATCAGTTGGGTAAATTTAGGGAAACCTAATGGTTCTCTAAAATTGATTCACATTTGGGGTATCTGCAATTGTGATTTCGGAAGAAGGATATTCCGAAGACAAATTTCAATAGGATATATATCCATTATGAATATGAGGTTATGCCTTTTGGTTTTATGAATTAATCACACATCTTTATGGAACTAATGAATCAAATAATTCTTGGGTATTTAGATTCCTTTTTGGTAGTGTTTTTCATGTTATACTATTGGATTATAGGAAATCATTGGATCAAGATAAACACTTGGATATAGTGTTGGTTATATTGTAGTAGTATCATTTTTATGCCAAGTTATAAAAGTGTTATTTATGGATATAATAGGTATGTTTACTTGTCTATTTCATTTCTGAAAAAAGACTTTCTATGGATCAAGAAATGATAGAAGCTATTATATCTTGAAAACCAATGAATAATGTCTTTGAGATATGCATTTTTCTTATATTAACGGGATATTACAGATGTTTCGTATGTGATTTTCCATGTTTGTAATCACAAATGACATATTTGATGAGGAAATGAATTACATTACATTAGAACAAGTAATGTTAAAAATAATTTCAATAAATAATCATAGACATACATCAGTACCTATCCTCACATTTCCAGAGTCTGGATGGGTCTATATAGTCTATTGTGATGCATCAAGATCTGGGTAGGGTTGTGTTCTCATATAGGGAGATTATATTATTTCTTATAGATGATGGTAGTTATGGTTACATGAGAATAAATAACTAACAAAAAAATTGAAACTAGTTAATATGGTACATGCTTTGAAAATATTAGAAAATTACCTCTTTGGTGAGAAATTAACTTAGTTTTTGATTAATGAAAATTTGAAACACATTTTCTCACAAAGTTATTTTAATTTAAAGAAGCACAGGTGGATATATTATATGTAGATGTTATAATTCGACATGATATATACACTGGATAAAGTGAACTCATAGGAAGATGAATTGAGCAGGAATCCATATGATTATTTGGCTAAAGAGGCTTCAAACTAGTGGTAAAAAATGTTGGTTATAATGGATATACATCTAGATTTTTCAGAACAAGGTGGCATGGTTATTTTCTTTCTGGTTTCTATTATTCTTGATTTGGTTGAGCAAGTTTCGACATATCATTCATCTAATCTTGAATGCATTACTATGATTTAAAAACTCAATGGTGGAGAGACCACCTAGGGTTGGAAACTAGATGGTAGTTTAGTGTTATAGTTTAGATATATAATGGTCATTCCTTAGGCTCATAAATAATATCTTCTTAGGTCCTACCACTATTCGATATGTGATATTAATTCGAGAATACATAAGATGTATAAATCATTTAATGAATAGTAATGGTGGGTTTTCATGAAATGAGATGTTGGGATGTATGTCTCGAGATGCCTCACCTGTTAGCAGGTAATGACAAATAATCAACGACTAGAAGGTATGTTATAGTATTTATTGATTCCAATTTGTAAATTAGAGAACATGTCCATGGATTTTGTGATAGTTATTCCCAAGATGGTTAGGAAAAATGATTTCATATGGTATATAATGGATTTTCTCTCAATTTTGGATCACATTATCCATATTCATTAAACTAATATAGAAGAAGATTTATCGAAACTCTATATTCTTGAGATTATAAAGATGAATGGAATTATAGTCTCGATTATATCTGTCTAAGACCCCACATTTACTTCTCGTATTTGGAAATATTTATAAAAATTTCTTGAATCCCTGTTGAGTAATAGCATGGTGTATCCTCTACAAATGGATGGATAATCCTAAAGTAAAATACAGAAATTTAGAGGACAGAATTAAAAATCATGTGATGTATTTTGGTGACACTTATGAGGATAATATACCATTAGTGTAGTTCTCATTAAATAATAGTTTTTAGGCCTCAATACATATGAATCCATTTAATGTATTATATGGTCTTCCTTAACGTTCTCCATTTTTTTGGATGGAAACAAGTGAGAATTCAAAAATTGGACCTGATGATGTACTAGAGACACTATAGAATATTTAGTTGATCCTAAAGAGTATGGAGATGGATCAAATTATTCATAAATAATATGATGATCATCTTCAATGACCTTTTTCATTTTAGGTATGTAATAATGTGTTTTTGAGAATCTCTCTAAGGCATGGACAATATTGTTTTGGTAACTATGTAACGTTTTAAACTCTGTACATAGATCCTTTTGATATACTAAAATGAAAAGGTGATGTAGAATATCTGTTGGATTTTATACAAAGGTTCAACTCAGTGCACAATGTGTTTTATGTATATCATTTAAATAAGTATAAACCTTATATTGATCATGTGATTTAATGGGATCTCATTAAACTAGAGATGGATGTTACATTTATTTACATGCTGGTACAAATTTGGATATTTTAGAGAGTATATTATAAGGTAAAAACATTACTGTAGAGTGGGGTTTTTTGGAAACATTGTTATATTGAAGAAAAAATGTGGCAACCTGAGAAGGAAATGTTAGATTAGTGGCCCAAACTCAATCATGGAAAAAGGGTTTTATACATTATAAGAATAGAAAGGATGATGGTGGGGAGAATATTTTACACATGATTTTAGGTAAATGACCCTTTATTCATGTATTTTGAGTCTATTTAATGCTAAAGTTTGGTTTTGGGAGGAACTGAGGGGTTTTTCCTATTTTAGAGGCTTTTATGGGTCTTCAAGGTCTGTGCATGTTTATTTGAATATGGGAACCATCTCCATGAATTGTGAAAGGGAAGACAATGGGAAATTGCCTCTCCCATGATTGATACATAGTTTAACCAAACCATGTTAGTTCCCAAGGGAATCCATGTTTCTTGAATAGAGGGGGATGCATGGTTGGTGCACAATTTATCAAACAATGTGATCTAACCATGAAAGGTGTGTGTTTAAGTCAATAACACCACATGGATGGAATATAGGTTTCCAAACCATGATTCCTAACTATGTGGCCCATAGTTATAACCCCTTAAAATTTGAATCTAATCTTAATTAACCACTTTAAGCCACGTTAATCCATTATTATATTCACAAAAAGAAATCCTTTTTCTACCAAGGATTGAGAGATATTTCATTTCGATCTAGAATATATTCTCAGTCAAATAAAAGTACTTTGGAGTCCCAGATTCCTTGGAAAGTCATCATTCATCCTCATTCTTCTTATATATAGACATACAATCTCACCTAGAATCTAATATTTAATCCATGGCGGATAAATTCATGTTCCATGATGAATATATTGATTTTTTATCATTCGATTTATTTGAGAAAAGGTAGTGTGAAATATGTTTTTGATTCTTGTTAAAAAATTCATTTTAATTTTTGGATTTTATATTTTAAAAAGATAGATAGTTATTGGAAAACCCCATTGTATTTTATGTAAACATGATTATTTTAAAATTTTGGTTTTTTAGGGCATGCAAATAATTATTAAGTAATTTAAATAATTAAATACTTTTTTATGGAATGGTTTGGTATTGATTTTATTTTTGGTAATTGTATTATAATGATTTTTTCAAAACTATTTTTTCATGTGTGGAGTGGGATGGATCGTGGTCATGATTTATCACTATTAGAAGATGTATGTAGTATGGATGTGATGTTCCACCATCAATGTGACACCAAGCTTGTTTGTGTCTTTGTGTGAAAATATGGCATGGGTATACCAAATAAATGAGAAATGATTCTATTGGGAAAATTTTTATGTATTTGTGGGAAGTTTTTATGGATTTTATTTAAATGATTTCACTACTTTAAAAATGTTTTATATAAGTTGTGATAACTTTTTTTCCCTAGTGGAATGAGCAGAGAAGTCATTTGGGAAATCCTACTCAGTTTAGAGTCACCCCCTTCTTGGTAAATTTTGTCTTTTATAGATTTCAACTATCGAGACACATGTAAAGTCAAGGTATCTCAGTTCTTTAGGGATGCTTCTTGATAAAAGTTTCTTTTCATATGGAGTTAGTTCTTGGAGTGGGTTGGGTATTACTACTTTATATCACTTGGGAGTTTTGATTTTTGTGGTATTTTGATTCTCTTTGATTATTTTTTTCCAATTTTTCTATGATATGACTCATTGGTTTGGCTATGTTTTGAGTTATATTATGTATTAACGCAACATATAGTTATTTAGTTGGTTATTTTTTATGAAGTTTGTATGTTTTATCTTTTGAAGGGAAAATTGTCCTCGAAATGTTATTGAGGTCCTTGGAATTTATTTCCAACCATTAGTGTCTTAGGGATTTCAAAAACGTCCTAATAGAACATCTGTAACTTCTTAAGATAAGTACGATGGGAAATATTTTAAAATACTTAATATTATTCTTTATATCCTAGGGAATAGAAACATGAGGATAATGGAAATCAGATTCTTTGTAAGTAAAAATTTGAGAGAAGATAATAAAAAATAATAACTGATCATAAGATGATCTTGTGGGTATGATAACATAAAAAAGGTACATGGACATAACATAAGTGATTAAAACATAATAAAACATAAATATTAAATTGTGAGTCATGGTATAATGTTTTTTTCAAAGAATAATACAAGAGTAATAGGAGTTTGGAAACATGATTCAATAACCATGAGTTAGAAAAATATAACATGGTCATAAGAATTTGGAATATTCATAAGAATAACAAATAATTTCTTATATTGAGGATATATTTCAAAATAATCATTTCATAGTTTAAAAATTCCCATATTGGATTGATTTCCCTCCCCATTCCCATAAACATTTTAGATAAAGTCCTATAGTGGATTAAGTTCAGTTCTCAGTCGCTTAAATGACATATCATGAGACAGATACCTTTACACAATTTACTAGAGGGATATATAATTTCATGAACACTCATTAAATAATAAAAAACTAAACATACATGAGCCACATGAATTTTAAAACATTCTAAATTCCATCACAGATTAATTAACCCATGAAAAAAATGGGGTTTCATAATGATTTTAATACAAAATAATCATAATTCATCCAATGAAATTAGTCAGATAGTATCATTAGATTATACACATTGTGAAGCATTAGAAACATTGAATGATATTGAAATAGTTGAAAATTTATTTTAAGAGAATTAGAAAATTACTTTGAAGAATAATAAGAAATCCCCTTTACATTATTTAAATTATTATTTTAAAATAAATTTATTTATAATAAAATTTCTTTAGAAATTACATTTGAAAAAATGAAAACATAGGGAGGAATATTTATAAATAAAAATTTAGGATATCGTGGGAAAATGTGATTGTGTGGGAAATATTAAAAAACGTTTTCTACACATTTGAAATGAAGGTAAAAATTAAGAAAAAATGATTGTATAGACAATATTAGAAAAGGATTGTTTTTTAATGAAACTGAATTCATTATAAAAAAAATACTCTAAGCAATAATATTTGTAGATATAAAGACATTAAAAAAACAATATAATGAATATGGACATGGAGGATAAAGATTCTCAAATAATAGAAGAGATAATGTAGGTTCAACATACATGAATTATTTCAGTTTAATTGTCAAACAATTGGAATTGAAATGGAAAGAAGATACGTAAACAATTGAAATAACTAGATAAAAAGAAAATATATGGTTATTTATAGAAAAATATTGTCAAATTTCCCTAAATAGGGCTTTGAAAATAGAGAGTATTTATTTAAATATGAGATTGGAAAAGAAACCTATACCTATACTCTAAATTTAATTAATTGTTCTTTAACCTCATCTATAATAAATATAACTTTATTAATAACTTAGTTCAAAACCTTATTTAGAAATATTAATGTGTATAATTTTAAATTATAATCATTTATTTATCATATATTAGTTACTCATTGTTTTTTATATTTAAATGTTAATAATTTTATTTTTTCATACAAGTTTTTCAATGGTGTTATCATACATCATTCTTTGTTAATCATTTCATCATTCGCAAAAGATTCCACATTTTGAACCATTTGGTTATGATTCTTTATTCAATACCATTTTCATTTGATTTAATGTATTGGTTTTTTTAGATAATGAAATACATGATGAGCATGTTTGAGGAATTTTATTAATAAGAAAAATTAATATTATAATGCTCACTATTTTCCTTATCACACTTAATGGTTATATTATGGAAATATGTTAATACTTAATATAATTTATTAATAGTTTGATTTTTTTAATACATATTCATGATAAAAATGATGAAATTTTTGTAGAATCATTCATGTTAGTGGTTGAACTCAGTCAACCAAGAATATGATATAATAAGGAATGAGTAAGATTCTAGAGTTATATAATCATAATATCATTTTCACAAATGCATAATGATGGTAATACAGTATCATTATAGTAGATAATGAGATTTATGAATAGTTTATATGATAATGTAATTGAAATACTTATAAAAGAACATAGATAATTACTTTAATTAATTAACTCTTTTTAGATATGGGTTCCTTAATAATGAAGGATTTATGAATCCCTATTGGATCCAAAATATGGAATCCCACCTTTTAATTACATAACTTCTCATTATATGTTACAAAATAGAAGATATTTTCATGTTGAATTTCTTGTAAATAGAGTAATAATACATGAAAATAAAAAACATTATTCTAAATCATCTTAAAAGACATATTCATGTGTTCACCCTAAGTTATATTTACTGAATATCATAACTTGAGGATATACATCAAAGGAAAGGGGAGAGAATTAAGCCCATTAAGGGAATAAACAAGAGATTCATATAACATGTGATCTTGAGAAATATTAATAAGAACATAAGGTATAATGATAAGGCCTGAGAAAAAGTAATATCATAATAAAAAGAACATGATTCATGACATAGAAATGTGGCTAAAAAATTTAAATGATACATTCATATCATATCACCATGGTTTATAACCAAGTTTTCATAAATAAAAATTACCATGTTTATTCACTATGGTATCATATAACATGTCATATATAGATGTCAAATTAATTAACCAATGCATTGGGGAAATATCAAAGAACACCGTTCACATGTCTTAATTTCATGTGAGTCACATAGATCATAAAAAATTATTTCATAAAAAACCTATGGATAATAAAGAATGAGTTTCTTATACAAAATCTTGGCATACATAAGAGATAAAAGACATGATCATTACATCATTTTTAACCCACGAAAGGATATGTGAGTTTCATTTATATAAATACCAATATTAAATTTGGTTTTTAAATATAGTTTAATATGGACTAAAATAAAAGATTTTTGGGTTTTCAAATAAAAAGTAAAAGAAAATTACTCATGTAAAAGAGGTAAATTTGAGAAGAAAATTTGGAAGCATGACGGGTATAAAACATGGTTTAAAAAAATGGTAAAATGAGAGGGTATATGGGTATCCCAGTCATAAAATACTATTCACATGATTGTGGGATAAAATAAAATGGAAACAAGAATTTCTTTTGAAATTGGTAGACATACCACATAAAAAGGAAACTTGAATGGGAAAGAGAAGGGAAGATTTCCCAAACCATGAAGATTTGTTCCTAAAAATTGAGGAAGGAACCTTGGGGGATTGAGGAAACCTTGGGGGGACTCTTAGGAGGTAAAATAAACAAAAAATCAAGGAGGATGTATTGGGAGTGAATATACGTGGAGAAATGGGTGGGTATTTATAGGAGAAGTGGAGGATTTGTTTAATATTTCTCAAATATAGATCTTGGAAAACTAGGTTGTGGAAAATGAAAAACAAATTACTTACCCAAGGGTTTTGCTCTTGGTTTTGGACACTCGGGTCAAATTTTATGTAATTTTATCTACAAAAACATAAATTAATATTAAAATAACTCGTTTTGAATGGAAAGGTAACGTTTCCACAATATAATATGTTTGAAAATTTAAATTTTTCTTTTAGACTTTGGAAAGTAACATTTATTTTTAAAAAATTTATAAAATATATTAGAATACATAATATTAAAAAATTAAATTTTTTTTGTCTTGGATTGTGTTGAATTATTTATTATATATTTATGAAATACATATTATGTCATAAAATATTACAAAACCCTAAAACTGTACTTTTTAATATTCATGAAAAAATAAAGTATTTTAAAAAATTCTCATAAATTCACCATAACCTAATTGTAACGTTATTCAGTAAAAAATACTATTTATTTTATCATATTTTTTTTATATATGATAATTTTAGGTTTTTAAATATAAAAAACCTTATTTATTTAAAAATAAAATTTTTAAGGGACAATTAATTTTCTGACACTTATAAAACATTTATAAGAACTTATTAAATTATGTTGTCATTTATTATTTAAATAAAAGTATTTTGAAAAGGCTATTTAATTAGAAAAAAAACTATTTAAAATTCCTTCTTTATATATAAAAGTTATATATATTTAATAGGAAAATAAAATTTTGTTTTATTTGCATCGAGAAATAATATTACCAAATTTATAAAAATTAAAGAAGTATTTTATTAAGAAAAAAATTCTTAAAAGTATTCATGGAAATAAAATTTAATTTATACAAAGAAAATTAAAAAATTTGTCATTATTTCCTTGACACATAACCCCTTATTACACCCACATACACCATAAAAGTAAGGTGTATAATGGTGGTAGTTTCGTGTGGTTGCTTGGCTATGATCGACTGAGTTGTAATCCCCTATGACTTGAACTTCTCTCATATGAGATTTCAATCAAGCTTTACTATTTTGAAGCTCATCTTGGGCTTGGCCATGGGAAAACCCCAGTGATGAAACCTCCTCCCCATGTTCTAAAAAATGTGCTTTAAATGGAATAACTCTACTGGCTGAGGCCATCAATTATAATTTATTAATCAATTATCCTTTGTCATTGTTACTTATAAAAACTAATTATAACGGTAAAATTTCAAACCAGGGGTAATATTTCTAATGGTCATATTGACCAACATACATTTTGACTGATGATCATATTGACTAATGATCATATTGAAAGATAGTCATATTGAACAATAGTCATATAATAGTCGAATACCAATAGTCACATTTCCCTTTATTCCTTGTAAATACCACTTCACTTGTTCACTCAAAATTCACTACAATTTCTCTTAAGGTTATATTTTCATTTTCATAAGATAGTGGTTGGTTTAATAATATTTTATTTTATTTCTATAGAATATGTATTGGGGGCTATGATTTTAGTAGATTGGGTAGATCCATTCTTTACCATTTTAAAAATTCAATTTTATATTCTTTGTCCAATTGTAATGTTTGTCATTTTAATTAGTTTCATAGCTGACTATTATAGTGATGATTTTTAATGAGAAAAAATTTATTTGGTTTCTATTTATTTTTTATATGCATAATATTATAATTAAAAAACAGTTATTTTGGAAACAAATAACATTAATAATCTCATGATCATTACATTCTACACCACCTAAGAAATTTCTTCCATGAAATGTCAACTCATTTTCTTAGTTGAGAAAATTTGTGGGTACTTTTGTCTCATTGTTTCCTCTGATTCCAAAATAATTTCTTGATATTTATGGTTCCTCTACAGTGTTTTGATGTGGTGGGTAATCTTGGTACATAGAACCTTGTATCTACGCTCCAAGATCCCCACCAGCTGCTCCTCATAAGAGAGGTCAAGTTTCAGTTCTACCACCTCTACATTCAGTACATGTGACGTATCCCGAATGTACTTTATCAAGATATATATGTGAAATACATCATGAAAAAGAGATATTTTTGGTGGAATTGCTAGATGATATTCCCCTACCCCTATGTGATCAAGGATTTCATAGGGGGCGATGTAACTAATGCTGAAATTCCATTTCTTCTCAAACAACATGACTCTATTCCACGGTGAGATTCAAAGGAAACGTTTTTCATCAAAATCAAACTAAATTCCTTTAAATGATTGTAATCATAGCACTTATAATGAATTTGGGTAGCCTTTATATGTTACAGTATGGAATAAACATTTTCTTTCATCTCTTTCACAAGATTGAGCCCAAGAAATTCCCTCTCACCAACATCATCACAACAAGTTGGAGTTCTAAATCAATTTCCATAAGGAACATTCTATGGTTCCATTTTAATAATTTAGTGGAAGATATTATTTTATGAGAATTAACTAATGGTATGTGTTTATACTATCCAAATTTAAATTCACATGAGTATGTTCTCAGTATGTCCTCAAGTGTCTAAATAGTCCTTTCAGATTGGCCATTAGTTTGGGGGTGGTAGGTTGTACTGAAATTCAATTCAATATTCAGAGCATGATGAATAATTCTATAGAATTTAGATGTGAACCTTAGATCATGAAAAGAAATTATATAAAGTGTAACCTCAAACAACTTTGCCGCTTCCTCTGTGTATTTATTGGAATGTTGGTCAAGAGGGAAATCTTCCTGAATAGTGATGAAATGGGCAGTTTTAATCAGATGATTCACTATAAACCATATGACATTGTTTCCTTTGGATGTTCTTGGGAGACCCATGAATAAGTCCAAAGTGATATTTCCAAACTTCCATATTGGTATGGTTAGTGGTTTAAATACATGTTTAGGAAGTTGTCACTTAGGCTTAACCTATTGACATACCAAGAAACTTGAAGTGTAGTCGGTAATATAACTTTTCATTTTATCCCACCAATAATGATAATTAAGGTCCCTATACATTTTTTACTTCCATGATGTATATAGAATATAGAGATATGAGCTTCATACATGATTTCATTCTTTATCTATGGGATATATAGAACACAAAGCCTTCTATGGAATATCAAAACACCTTTTTGATCCATATTGAATTTGAGAAACTACCCATTCATCACAACCTCTATCTTTATTTATAACAAAGTATCTACTCTTTGATATTTCTTGATCTTATACAGTAATGATGGTTGATAAATTATTTAGGATATTGTTGATGATGTCCCTTATATTATTATTCCCATGTTAAGGTTTACTATGTTCTTGATAAAAGGATCTACTTGAATCCTAATCATATCTAACATAATAGTGTCTTTCCTACTTAATTCATCAATGAATTTGTTTTCTCTTCTGGGTTGATAATTAATTTAACATTCATAGACTCTTAGAAGTTCAAACCACCTCCATTGTCTCATGATGAATTAATTTTTCATGAGAATATAATTCAAAATTTGGTGGTCTGTGTATATATCAAATTTTCCCCTTAAAGATAGTGCCTCCATATTTTAATAGAAACAATAACTGTATCTAGCTCCAAGTCATGCGTAGGATAATTATAATCAGGAAGATTTAACTATCAATATGCATAAGAAATCACCTTTTAATTTTTTAGGAGGATTCACCCAAGACCTTTAAGAGATGAATCTCTATAAATAATGAATCCTTATCTAATAGCGGGTGGAGTTAACATAGATGCAGTAACCAATCTATTCTTCAGTTTTTTGATACTTTCTTTACCATTCTTTGTCCAGATGAACTTATCCACTTTTTGAGTTGACATGGTTAGTGGATTATAAAGTTGTGAATTTTTTTCACAAGCCTCCTATTATATCTTTCTAAACCAAAGAAACTATGAATCTCAGTTACTATTATAGGATGAGTCCACTTCTATATAGCCTTTATCATCATAGGTTCAGTGGAGATTCCATTATTGGTAAAAAATGTTCCCCAAGAATACAATTGGTTATAATTAGAATTCGGATTTTCTAATTTTTTCAAATAGCCTCACATTCCTTAGAGTTCCCAATATGACCCTAAATGATCCTCGTTATCCTCACGACATTTGGAGTATATTAGTATATCATCGATAAAAACTATGAAAATTTAATAAATGTATTCATTAAATACTATATTAATCAAATCCATAAATACAATAGTATTATTAGTCAAGATGAATGGAATAACAACAAATTCGTAATTCCCATGTATTCTTCGGAAGGTAGCATTTAGAATATCTTCTTTATTCAACCCTAATTGATGATACCTAGATCATAGGTCAGTCATGGAGAAGAATTTAATCCCACAAATCTTTTCAAATAAATAATCAATCCTTGGGATTGAAAAAATTTTCTTCACTATAATCCAGTTATGTTCTCTGTAATCAATTCATAACTATAATAATCCATCCTTCTTCTTCACAAAGAGAACATGTTCTCCCCAAGGAGACACACTTTGTCGGATAAATTCCTTTTCAAGAAGATCTTAAATTTGTTTATTAAATTCCTCTAACTACATATTTTCCATTATTTATGGGGTCTTTTATATAAGATTGGATATAGGTATAATTTCAATGGATAACTCTACCTCTCTCTTTAGGGGAGGTCGAGGAAACTTTTCAAAATAATATATCGATGTATTCTTGAATGATAGGTAAATTATATATATATATATACTTTCATTTCCTTGTACCAATTCACCGATCATCTCTATAAATAAGGCTATAGGAGGTGCTTCAAGACAAATCTTAGTCCGAGATAAATCTATTTTGAAATGATTATAGTTTTTCAATTCTAGACAACTATAATTTATTTTCATTTATAGTTGATCATGTCATTATAAATTTAGATCCACTCTATCCATAGTATAGTGACAAATTACACCATGATAATTGCTACTAGATTTGTGATGAGATTTACTCTACCAAGTTAATACTACAATTCTTACATAGTGTAGATGCTTGGATAATTCTTCCATGTGTCATAGATGATAAAACTACTTATAGAAGTCCAGGGATTTATTTAATATTATTTGAAAACATTAATGAAATAAATAAATCTGTAGAAGAATAATTAAAAACATTAATTGATATCTTTGAGAGCACACTGATTGTTCTTTCCACAACATCATTTGAAGCCTCCACTTCATCTTTCATGATAGAAAATTTCCATCCTTTCTCTTTTCACCTAAGATGAGGTTGATGGTGGTTCCACTCCATTATATTTAGATTTAAATATTGATTGGAATACTAACCAAACTATCCACAGTAGAACCATTTTACTTCTAGTTGGTCCTATACAATATATAGAATGAGATGGTCTGGTGAAAAAAATTCCCACTAAACTTAACTTTTTTACCTAGAGAATTCGCAACAACGCTCTTCCTTATGATGATAACATGAAATGCCTCGACTTTAGCATGGATTCCTATTTCCACTGTTGTGTGAAAAAGGTGAAGAGAGTATGAGTCACATTTTCTTGGAAGGGGAATGGGATATCAAGGTTTGGAGTTCCTTTAGGGAGTTTACATCTTACTCCTCCCAAGTGGCCTGCGCTAAAAAGTTCCTGGTGTGATGGTTCCAGGGGTCAGACGAACCAGAGGTGAAAAAATTGGCATGATCCTTAAACTTAAATTTAGGCTACTACTGTCTATGGTAAGAAAGGAACCGGTCCAGGTTTTAGGGGATTACCTCCATAGAAAGATCCATTGTGGCATGAACTAGGTGTATACTTGTTGATCTGATCTTCCATGATATCAATTTGAAGGAGGCTCCTTGTCTTCATGTACTTTCTATTCCTATGGTTGTGGTTCAGAATAACACCTCTAGGGGGCGACAGATTCCATGTATACCTCCAGGGGTAAGACTAAAGCTCAACATGAATGGGTTTTGTGTCCTGGGTGACATGAATGTAGGTGGTATTATTAGTGATTCTAGTGGGAGAGTGGTCTTGGAGTTCTCGGATCTCATTGGGAGTGGAAAGTCTGTCCGGGTAGAGGAAAACATTTTTCTTTCAGGTGTGACCATTTGTAAACAAAGGGATATTCATATTTCCCAGGTGGAGACCAATATTATGATTATCCGCGATGAATTACTTTGAAAAGGATCTTTCCCCTGGTCAATCTTATACATCATTAGGCAATGCAAGGCCCTCCTGAGTAACAATATTATGGTCACTCACAACTTGTGTGAGGGGAATAAAGTAGAGGACTAATTTTCCAACATAGCGGTCCCTCGTACCCCTAATTGTTTCTTTTATGATGATTCCCATCTTAAACCTGAGGGGGTGTATCAAATTCACAGTGATTACCTTGGTTTTCACTATTTTCGGCCTCCACAATACTTGGTTGTTCTAGTTTTTTTGTTGCTTCTCGTTGCCTAAGAAAAATATTAATGATGATTATGATGATGCTTCACCTCATCATGACAGATTCTAGTTATATGACCATCTCTTGCATACATATAGAACTTTACATTCCCATGTAATAGGTTCCCCAAATTATTATTACCACATTTATTACAAGTGGGATTTTTCACTTTATTTATAGCTCTTATATAATCACTGTTCCTCATAGATTTAGGATCCATGGCTCTCTTATTTTCATTTGACTTGTGCGACCACTGCATTTATCCAAACTCCAATTCAACTTTCATAACACTCCACACCGCCTCCTTATATCTTTCATAGTCACAATTTTATAAATTCTTACACATATGTAGTCCCATTCCACCAATGAATCTATGAAACTTTCCCTTACGTTCCATAATTATGGTAGACATGTAACCAACATGTCTTGTATGGTTCGTCTCATTTCTTCCCACCGATTAATTTTCCTTCTCCTTCAATTCAAGGAATTACTTTTCCATTTTTATTCAAATAAAATGGGGAAATATTTATTGAAAAATATTATCCTAAACAATTCCCACACCATAGAATCGATATCCATTCTTGGCTTCATGTTTTTAATTAGTGTCCACCACTAATCAACTTCCCCTTCTAAGTGGTACACACCTAGGGTGACTTTCTCTTATGTAAAACAATAGAGTACATAAAAGATATTTTCTAGGGAGCTTGTCAATTATACATCAATCAATGGGTTGGTATTTTTAGTGAAAGAAGGTGGTCGTTGAGGCATAAATGACCCAAAATAATTTTTTCCCTACATGGTGAATTTGGTGTCTCGACTTGATTTATGTTATTGTTCATAAATTAAGTTGGTTGATTCATCATACTTCTAACGTTTTCCATTCCATATTCCATAAGAACACTATCTGTGCATCATCTGTTGCACTCATTATTAAAATGATTCCTCCCATTTCCCACCATATTTATAAATGAATAAAAACATTGTGAAGAATTTTTTACTTTTACAGATCCTATAACTCTAAATGGATTTTATTTCTTGAAACATCATTCTTAAATATGATATTTATCTCTTCTAATAACAATTAATTTTTCAATATATCATTCATAATGGTTCATAAAAACCTTATGATTAACCAAAAATATCCCTTAGGAGTGTGAAACCAAGTGAGTAGAAAGGCTCATTATTATGCACCAGTTTCCATTCAACTCTAGATCAAAGTTGTTTTTTATGATGTTATCTATAGATACATTTTTTTCATATCCACATTCACTTGTTCGTATCCAGAAATGAATTTGTTTTCTCAAAAACCACATACATAATATTTTGACAAAATACTAGGATGATTTAATATATTTAGGATTCTACCTAGGGATATCCTTAATGTTTTCAAGTCATAAATTCCAGAAATAACTAAACTATCCTTTCATACCAAAAAAGGCATCCTTCATTTTTATTTTTGAACTTTTCATTACGTGGTACAAAACAGAGGATATTTTCAAGTTTAGTTTCTTGAAAATAAGGTACATAATAAATTAAAACATAAAATCTTCTTATAAATCTACTTTAAATACATATTCAGGATATCACTCAAAGTTATATTTACTATTTCTCATAGCCCAGGGACATACATCAAAGGAAAGGGGTGACCATGTATCCCAATAAGGCAATGAACAAGAGAGACATATAACATCTGATCTTGAGACATATCAATAAGAATATAAGGCATAATAATAATGCATGAGAAAGAGGAACATTATAATAAAAATATCATTAATCGTATCATTTAAATTTGGTCACAACATTTAAATGAGACATTCATAATCATATCACCAAGGTTTATCACTGAGTTTTCGTAAATAAAAATTACCAAAGCTATTCACTAAGGTATCATATAACATTTCATCTCTAGAGATAAAATTCTTTCCCCAATGCATTGAATTTATATTAGAGTTAATCATTCATATGTGTTAATTTTATTTCATACACATAGATTTTAATAAATCATTTCTTAAATAACCCTTGGAGAATAAAGAACGAGTTTCTTAAAAAAATCATGGCATACAACAGAACTTAAAGGCATGATCATTACGTCATTTTAAATCCATGAAAGTATATGTGAGTTTCGTATATGTAAAACCCTGAATTAGAGATAAAATTTTCAATATATTTCAATCCCCTTGAAAAGAAAATAGGTTTGGGTATTAAAATAAAAAAGAAAAGGTGATTAGTCATGTACAAGTGGAAAAATTGTTAAGAAAATTCGGCAGCATGATGGCTATAAAACATGGTTTTATAAAATTGTAAAATGAAAGGGGAAGAGGTTATCTAATTAATAACAGAATATTAATATAGTATTAGGATGATACAAAGTTGTAACAAGAATATATTTTGGAAACTGGAAGACAAATCACATAAAAAATAAACTTGAATGGAAAAGAGAAACGAATATTTTCCTTACCATGACGAGTAGTTCCTAAAACATGAGGATTGAACCTTTGGTGGTTGAGGAAACCTTAGGGGGACTCATAGGGATCTAAAATAACAATAAATTCACTGATAATATATTGGGATTTAATAGAAATAGATAAATGGGTGGATATTTATAGGACTTGTAGAGTATTTGTTTAGTATTTTTCAAATATAGGTCTTGAAAAACTAGGTTGTTGAAAAAGAAAAACCATTGGATTACCCATGGTTTTTGCTCATGGTTTTGGAAATTTGGTTAAACTTTTATGTTATTTTAATACACCAGAATGTAACGTAATTTATAAATACTTCTTATTGCGGGGAAAGGTAATGTTTTTCTGAAGTAATGTTTTTAAAAATCAAATTTTCCTTTTTAAACATTGGAAAGAAACTTATCATTTTAACAATTGAATAAAATCTATAAAAATGGTTAATCTTAATAAAATAACATATTTTTCGTCATGGATTATTTTTAATTAATTATTACATAAATATTACATAAATATGACGTCATAAAAAATACCAAAACCACAAAACTGTATTTTTTACTATTCACTAAAAAATAATGTATTTTAGAAAATTCTTATAAATTAACCGTAAAATAATTTTGATGTGATAATTAAAATAATTATGTTTATTTTATCAATTAAGTTCTATAAATATGATAATTTTAATTTTTAAATATGAGAACCCATATTTATATAAAAAATAATTTTTTGAGGAACACTTAAATTACTAACATGTATGAAAAATTTATAATCCCTTATAAACTTATTTTATCATTTATTATTTAAATAAAAGTGATTTAAAATGAATATTTCATTAATAAAAATACTATTCAAAATACCTTGGTTATATATAAAAATTATATATATTTTCTAGAAAAATAATATTATGTTTTATTTACATCCAAAAATTAAATTACCAAATTCATCTCAATTAAACATGTATTTTATTAGTAAAAAATATTCTTAAAAAGAGTTTATGAAAAAATAATTTTATTGATACAAATTAAATTAAACATGATGTAATTAATTTAGAGACACATAACCCCTCATTACACTCGCATACACCGTGAGAGTAAGGTGTGAGATGGTGCTAGTTTCATGGGGTGCCTTAGCTGACATCAACCAAATTTTAATCTCTACTAACCTGAACATCTCCCATAGGTAATTTCATTCATGATTCACTTTTTAAAGCTTGGATTAGGATTTTCCAAGTGCCAACACGAGCAATGAAACCTCCCCACAATGTTCTGAAAAATGGGCTTGAAACGACATGAATCTATTAGTTGAGGCCATCAATTCTCTTTTTTATATCAATTATCCTTTGTCATTATTATTAATAGACACTAATTATAAAAGTAAAATTATCAACCAAGGTTATGTTTTCCAATGGTCATATTGAAAAATGATTATAGTGACCAACAAGAATTTTTTTTTTCAAATATCAATGGTCACAATTCCCTTTATATCATATCAATTCCACTTCATTTGTTAACTCAGAATTATATAACATTTATCTAAAGGTAATATTTTAATTTTCATAAGATTTTGGTTGGTGTTCTAATATTTTTTTTCTATAGAACTTGCAGTGGGGGCGATAATTCTAGTAGATTGGGGCAATCCATACTTTCTTATCTTAGTTGTTCTATTTTATATTCTTTTTCCAGTTAAAATGTTTGTAATTTTAATTGGTTTCATAGATGACTAATGTAATGTTAATTTTTAATGAGAAAAAGTTTGTTTTTATATTTATTTTATACGTGTATAATATTATAAGTTGTAAAAATTTATTTAGTAAAAAATAACATTTATAAAGTTAGGAACATTAAAAAAAAGAAACCCAAAATCTAATAAGGATTTAATAGAGGAGCAATTTACTCGTATTAATGATATAAACAAAGGAAAAGCAAGTTTTAGGATGGTAAGAATAGGGATCCTTTTATAGGTTGGTTTTGAGTGGTGATTCTCCAAATATTCACTCATTAATGTATATGGTTGTCATTTTTAAAGTAAAGTTGATAAAAAAAGGATAATAATAATGGATATGGGTCCTAAATCAACTCATAAACATAATTTGGAGACAAGGTTTCATGATATCTTAAGTCTTTACCACTTATTTTGAATCTTTTTGCCTCATTTTATGTTTATCATGGTAACTCATATTTTACCTTAGTAACTTTTTTTTATTTTTAAAAATGGAATCTACCTTATTTATTAATTTTTATTTCCTGATTAAAAATTTTCTTAATTTAATATAATTCAATATCTAAATATGATAAATTTATCGTTAAATTGTAAATATAGAATAAGTAGAAAACAGTTTTTATAGGGAAATGTATTTTTAAACATGATGTTTTCATAATATAATTTCATATATATTATTAATTAGATGAGTTAAAATATATTTTTTATACATTAAATTTTTATATTATAATAATAATATATAAGTGATAAATTTAATTTTTTAGTATAAAAATATAAAACACTTAAAAAAAATTTATTTGATAAGAATTATCGTTTTAGTATTAAATGATTTTGTGGCATACATTGTCCAAAAATCAAACTCATCTAATTGTTTGGTTATTTTGATAACACTTGTTTATTAATGGGTAAAATCATTTGAATTTCAAAAATTTATTTATTTATAACACCAATTAGCTACATGTACTACGTTGAGTTGTGATCAACCCAAGGGAAGGATAAGGTTGTACACTCCAATAAAGAAAAAAAAGTAAAATAGAAAACATAAAAAAAAACTGAGTGATGGTGGTACTTGTGGGTGAAAAGTGATCTGAAATAATTTAGTATTCTTAGAAAAAAAATTTAAGACAACAATAAAGAGAGATAAGTCTAAAAACGGATGGATTTAGGGGAAATTGGTCAATCTGAATTGATGTAATAATCCCTTCTCATGCAACAAAATGAATACAAAAAGCTCTAAAAGTTGTTGGAAAATTGGGAAGTATCACCAACATGTCACTAAGTTAATTAAATTTCCTAAATATCTATCATTAGGTACAATATTTATAAAATACTCTCAATAAATGGATGAGTCATCATAGAGAAAATAAAACCTCAACATTTAATAATTAATATACTTTTCTTAGAGTTACAAAGTAAAATGATTCAACTACTCATCACCTGTCAGTACATGAATTAAGGGAGATGTAAATATAATGAAGAAGATAAAATTATCACACTAGATGAATAAATAAAACTATTAACTTCTAATGACTCCTCACCTAGTATTTCAATTTTTGTAAAATGGAATATGATTTTTAACTGCCTAAAAATATTCAACTCAAACTTCTTTTGCCAATACAGTCATTAGAGAAGGTAGATATTTAGAATTAAATTAAACATGTAAGGGAAAAAATTCCAGGTATTAAACTAGAACATATTCAATTAAAATGAATTTAAATAATTATAATCCTATCCCCCTAAATAATTTATATACACATGTTCACAACATCAAAAATATCCAATGAAATCATCTAAAAAAATAATATTTGGAAGAAAAGTGTAATTACATGATTCTTATCTATTTAATGAATACTCCTCCCATATTGATCTCCCAAATTTTTTTTACTATGTTAACTATCATCCCCTCTAGTTTTAGTCCTATTTCTAAAAGAATGTGTCTCATAAAATGGATTACCATTTTCTTTTTTTGTTTCTTACTTTCACATAGCAATTAATTACACCATCTTATCTAGGAAAAACTCATGTGTCCATCATTACTAAAATTATTTATTAAATTTGTATTTAATACATAGAACTAGTGAATTTATTAAAACACTCCCAAAACTACTTTCACTTAAACCGTACCTTAAATTCTTAAGTTATTATTTCAAAAAAAATCCCTTGGACATGTTAAATTGTTTCTAAGTAGAAACTATCACTATATAATTAATCATCAACTACACCTGAAATAGACATGGAAACTATGTCAAATGAATAGATTCCCAAACTAACACTCTTTAAGACTATGAAATCTGAATAGTAAACACCCTTTGTTATAGAAGAACATAATAATTTGAAGAAGTACCTGGGGTGAATTCATCCAAGGACTCACAAAAGTAATGTTTGAGAGAAAAAACACATCATTAATTTCATCTACCTCAATTATAACCTACAACGAAAATTAATCAAGTGATAAAGAATATAGAACCAAAAAAGTGGAAACCTATATTTATCAGAAAATTATAGCCTCAGGGAAACTTACTTAAGTGGAACATACCCAACCAAGATCAACTTGTTCTGTCATCATTGTTGAACTTGGAAGGTACCAACCCAACATCCTTAGTAAGAATCAAATTAAATTAGTGATTCAGGTGTTTCTATATTTTATTATTCAACTAGTTCACAAAACTAGGTTTTGAACTATTTTTTCAAGATCCTAAAAAAAAATTAATTATGAATCACATCCCCAGTGCATAAAAAGTCAAAATATTAGTGTCATCAAGCCAAGAATGGAACACAATTGATTTTGGGGTTCTTTTGGTTCGGTCAGCTCATATTGTCATCCCAAACATAACATCATTGAGATTACCCATTTTTATCCATATTGAGATCTATTATATCACTCATAGATTTCTCAATCAATGTATCTCTATGTCCATCTCTCCTTAAATAAAAAAAAATGGCTCATCAGATCAATATATCAGTTTCGGTCATCGTTAGCAGTTAGAAACACCAAACCAATCTGCAGGATTGAGTTGAATTACTCAACATAGGCTTCATTATCATATTATTGCATTGAAATATATGTCTTATCACTTGGTAACCCATGATTATATCTTTTTATATTAGAGTATTTGGCCTGATTTGGAATTATCTAACCTCAATCAGCTCCAATTTTCTTCCAGCATTAGGTTCGAGCTCGACATATTTACCTTTCAACTCGTCTATAAGCTTGGTTTATTCTTCCTTGATCATTTTAATTTGTTTTTGATATTACAGAATATTTATTATTAATAAGTTTTTATTTTATCCAACCACAATAAATGGTATTCTATTTCGTAGAGGGTAATATCATCTATGATTTGTAATTATGTTCTCTTTTTGAGAAATATATTATATAAATAAGATAAATTATGTTATGTGGATGAGGGATAAATTTATTAGGACTATACCTTAAAAAATTCTCCTTCAGGGGTGTTCAATTACATGAATTTATCTTAGGCCACATCAGAAAAATATCATATGAGATGAATTTTCAAAATACATTACAAAAACCTATAAAACACATCTTTTGTTCCTGACTTAAAAAAGAATAAAAAAATGTCTACAAGAAAAATTCAAACCATAAATTTCAATTAACAAAAAAAATAATCATGAGGTTAAAAATAAAATCAATAGTAGATTAAAACATTAATTTAAATATTGAAAAATAAAAAATTATTCCATTAAAAAATATTCAATTAAAATCACGAAACTCATATGTTTAGAATCAAATAGATAAAATAAAAGAAAATTATATTTCAATAAAACTCATAAAAATAAACTAAAAATGTGATCCAAAAAATATATTAAAATAAGACCAAGGATCATTTTAACAATTAAATACCAAAAAAACAATATTTTATTAATGATATTCAATGAATGTGGTTTTGAACATAGAATTTTCATTGATCAAGAAATCACCTTTACAGAATAAAATTAGAAACAAAAAATCATCAAAATATATGAAAAAGATGGGTCAAATATGTATCAAATAATTTCTACATAAAATCCCCCCACTCATACAATATTTTTTTCCTAAATAAATTGATTAGCCAAAATTAGTGGAAGTAAACAGATATCAAGATTAGAAATATGAAATAAAACAAAGAAGTTACATTTAAAAATATATTCCCTCAAGGATTATCTCAAGTGAAAAATTTTATTTACCCACTAAATTTAAATTATTCTATCTCAAATTTGGTTTCCTGTTTAATTTTTTTTTAAAATTATAAATTTTGTAAAGAAATAAAACACATTTCAATTATCATCAAACTAGAAATTATAATCTTCTCATTACCTCTTGGTGAATAGGCACAAGTAAATTAACAGAAAATAAATAGAAACAAATCAAAGGATGGGTAAGAATAATAATTATTAATTAAAACACTTTTTAGTTAAAATAATATTGAATAAAGAGTTTAATTTGTATAATTATTTTCTTTTCGGAGCCTATTTGGGTGCATATCTTAAGAGTTTGATTCAAATAAAAAAATATAAAAACCAGTGATTATAGAAAGAAATATTCCCAAATGTTTACCACAATAATTTTTTTAAGAGGTAAAAATGATGTTCCTAATTAAATAAATGGGATAAAAATAATAATAAACCCCATAAAGTGGAATAAACCCATCTTCGTTGATAAAAAATATTACCCACTAAAAAAATTTATGTTACCCTTGGAAGCAAGAAATTTTGAAAATATTTGGGGCATATTGTTGTGAATAACAAGAAGTAAATTAATAAAATTAAGGAACCATACTCACACATAAAACCAAAAATTTTATCCAATTTATAATCCAAATTCCATGGGAATCAAATTAAAACATATTCAAGTTTTATAAGATTTGAAATTCAATTATGAAAAATAATGTTTAAGGGTTTACAGTGAATTGAAAAATCCTATTTTCCACCCAACATAAACAAAATTAAAACACTATATACCAAAATATATTTCTACTAGTCAATAAATAACTTTTAAATTTAAAACACAAATTTCTATAAGAGTACATTGTTAATATTAAAAGTTAAAAAAGGTTTCAAATAATGAAAAATTATTAGAATATGATTCTATGAATTCATTGTACAAAGATAATAAAAATTGAATTAGTGACCACGAGACATTAATAAATAATCTCAACTTGTGTTTCATTATCTAATGAACAAATTTTACTCATTTTAAATCAATAAAATAGTAGAGATACATTTTAATATATGATAAGATTCTTAATGTGCATAAATTAAAGAAATAGCTCTTGAGAGAGTGGAATCTTTATTCTTTTAATTCATTCAAAAATATTCCCCCTTTTTATTTTTCATAAATACCTTCGGTCTCCCAAATTTAATTATCAATAGATGAGAAAAAATTTAAATTATATTTTATATATTTTCATCCATGTTTTATGTAACCATAAGATGATTTTTGGATGTGGGTTCAAATATTTTTCAGAATGTAGCTCCTCTGAGTCCTTGAATGTCAATGTCTTTCTTTATCCAATTATTTGTGTAATCTATTCATATGAAAATTTTCACATCTTTTCTTGGTAAAAATTAAATTTAAACACTGCATTTAAGACACTATATGTTTTAATTAACCTATCTATTCAGTTTCTTGTAAGAGTAAGAAGAAATCAAATTAGATCCCTACATTTATAATAACAAATACGAGAACATGGAATGGTGATAAGATATCGATGTTCAATCATTTGAGGATTCAATTTGTATTAGGATAATGAATTATCTATGATAATAATGTGATTGAAAAATAATAAAGTGAGGTGTGTTATTTAAATAACATACAATGAAAAACACAAAGAAAGATTGATTGAACCATATTTTACCTCATTTGTAGTGCTAGATTTTAATCCCCCATCAAGTCTTCCCCCCCCCCCCCACGATCTTACCATGATCATTCGAAGGAAATGTTTTATTGATGAACACAACTTATATTTTTTATGTGAAGACATAATTATGTCCTTTTAATACATCTCTAATAGTAAAACCAATAAATTAATTTTTGAATCCCATTAAAAGGGAAGAATTTAGATTGTTGTACACTACGGATCCTATGCCTAGATTTTGAAAAACATGATAATAAATTGTATTCAATACCCTAGAAACATCATAAATATGGACAAAAGTATTCTTGAATATTTCCACCACTTCTAAGTCACCCGAGGACTCAAAAAAGGTGTAATAACTACTTCAACCTTCCTAATAATTTCAAAAATAGCTTTTATGTAAAATAACCCAGAATATTCCAACCTGAAAAAAAATATTTCGTTCTCAAAATATTTTTTTATAGTTAATAGATGAATCAAATAAAGTGAATATTTCAAAATATGGTTATACATCATCATAAAAATCATAATCCACAACATGTGAAAATTTGTCCAGAATTATTACTTACTCATATTGAATAAAATATTATTTTTCAGAAGGACTTAACCTAAATGTATCTCCAGATTTAGATATCATCAAACATGAAATTTTGGGCAAGAGACACTCATATTTTGATTCACAACACTAAATATTAAATAAATGATTCTTTAAATCCATATTTGTCTAATGGGCAGTGTTTTCTACACAAACAGATGGATTTTAATTTCATTCAATAGTTCGTGTGATACTATCAATATAACCTTTTTTGTTCATGTTTTATTAATCCATTTTTCTTATAAATTATTTCTTTTTATTTTATCTTGGTCTCACCCAACCATTAAATATATCTAGGGGATTTAGATTAAACAAAATTCATATGAAAATGTTTACAAACTGATTATTTAGTCAATTACTTATTAGATTCCGGAGTATCCTTTATAATATTTGCCTAAAACACCTCTTCTGCCACATATATAAATTTATAACTCACATATGGGGTATATTAATTTAGAAAATGAATGTTCTATTCATCATCATGATATTAAGGGGTTATTTTACTCTTTGAAACATCTATAAAAACCACACCTATATATTGGAATGGTCTACCTAGAATGATATACAACTTCTTGTCGTAAACCATTTCTAAATAAACAAAACCAGTTGAAAAATGAGCTTTAATACCTTGAAAAGTAGGTCATCATACTTTCCAATGGGATGAGTATGTAACAAATCAGCCAAATAAATAGAAATAGTTCCTAATGTTAGATATCTGAGACTATTTTGTTTTACAAGGAGAAAATAATAGAGTTGATACTATCACCTATTCCACATAAGAAATTTAAACCCCCAATTTCTCTAATTAGATAGGATATAAAAATATTTCCACTTCTTTCCAATTTAGGAGGTTACTTCTTTAATATAATAACACCACACTTATCAATCAAAATATGGTTTCAATTTCTTCCTTGTCCCTTTTATTAGACCAAAAAAAATCTAGAAATTTAAAATTTGATGGAATTATATAAAATAATTCACGAAAGTGAATTTTCACTTTGAGGGATTTAAAATTTTCTATAAATTTTAAAATGATAGGTTCATCATTTTTCCAGAATCTTTAATAGAAGATAATGAGAGGGGAATAATTCTTGAAAAAAACTGACCATTCTCCTTCTCCTCAAATATAGAATTATTAATATCTTCCTTGATTATTTAACATTTCATTTTAAAAAAAATTACTTATTTTTTCAAATAAAGAATTATCATTATATTCAGTTTGGACCATGTTGTTTAGTTTTCTAGATTTAGTGTTTTTTAGATTTTGATTTTCAAAATAATTTTAATCTTATATTTCTTCATTACTAGGGTTGACCCCAACAATTTCATGATTTTAGAGACCTGATATGCTTATAACCTCCATGATTCTATCTATTATATTAGGTTATGTTTTGATAGTCAACTTTCTCTTATATCTTCCACCTAGGTTACTAGAAAATAGACCCATTTATAACCCAATATTATGAATACATTTTTTATGGATTTATCAAAATAAAATCAAGCATAATGTTATTCATAATTCCCCTATAATATACTATATCATACCCCTTACCCCCTCTTGATAATTTTTATATTAGATAGATATTGGTTTTGAAAATAATGTTTTTGCTGCTTTGAGAATTCTAGGATAACATTTTGTTTAGTCACTACTTGATCTTTCCGTGATAGATTGAAAGTTTTCCTATAATAAGAGTTGTATCTAATTAAAAATGAATCATTAATCCCTAGATTTATGACCCTATAATGAATAAATTGGTCACTATAATCCTATTAAAAAGGAAACTAAAAATTAGGACATTAGTTCCTATTATGCATGATCATTCCACAATGAATACACGACATCATGATTGAATTTTCTTGACAATTAACATTAATTTTAACTTCTTAGGTCCTATATTCACTCTTATGAATGCATATTTTCCAAGAGAAATTTTCTTGGGAGTTTAGAGCCAGTTTAATAAAGATTTATTTTAATTAATCTTCTATCCTTTCCAAAAAATCACTACCATATGACTCACAAAACATGTTCTGATGATAATGAGTGATACTATTATAGAAAGTTTCTATCAATAATTTATGAGATATTTGGTAATTTTAAATTATAATTATAAGTTCCCTAAACCTTTCCCATGTCTCATGAAAGATCTCATCCTCATCCTAGGAATTGTTTTTAATTTTCGGTCTCATGTCGGTGGTAGTATTCCTTTAGTGAAATATCATAACAAAATAGTTGAAAAGTTGGTCGCAATTGTCAAACATTTCCCCATCCAAATTTTGGAATTAGATTATAGACATAAATTTCTAATGGAATGTATAAGACCTCATCTTAAGATCTTACTCACTAAAACTATGGAGATTTCAATGTTAAACCACATTGTATATATTTCTAATAAAATTACGGGAATCCTCATCGAGCTGGCCATTAAAAGAATGTAACATTGAGATGTATGATTGTTTCATTTAAGAATTCATAAACCTAGGATATTAACATACATAAGAAGGGTTATTTTAAATAGTGGGAAGATAAAACTCCAAAATCCAAGGCCTCTCAATATTTTTGTTTCTTCTTTGAGGTTGAATAAAAGTTTTATTTTCATTAAATCAACATACTCTTTAAATTTCCACATTATCCATTTCTCCTTTATTCTAATTTTTAAGGGTAGTGAAGTGATTGTTAATTTTATATATTGAAGTATTATATTGATGTTTATAATATTCACTAGTTTTCATGAAAAATTAAGTAGAAATTCAAAAAGTATAGCACACACACATATATCAGAAGAATAATTTTTTTAATAATATTTCAATTTGTATGAGAATGATTGTTTTATTTTTTATTATTTTTGATAAAGTTATTGTTTTTGAACACTCAATAATTTCTAAAAAACTTTGAAAATAATTATATGGATACAATTTTTGGTTCACCTAAAATTTATTTACTTATAACACCCACTAACTATAAATTCTCTCGTGAGTAGGGATTGAGAATAGGAGAAGTTTAAGGTTGTGTAATCCAACAAGGGAAAAAGAAAAAAATAAATGAATTTATTGTTGTATTTTAGAGTAAAACGCAATGGAAAAAATAAAATATTATAGTAAAATAGAGTGTAGATAGTAGAAAAAGGAGATAATATCAAATAAGGCTAGATTTAGGGGGGTCTGGATAGTTTGAATTGATGAAATAGTTATTTATCATTCATAAAAAATAATCATTAAAAGTTATAAAATATGTGTGAAATTAGTGTTGTATAATGAAACACTGATTATGTTTATAAAATTCCTTGTGATCTATCATAAGGGTCAATATGTATATAAAAATCTCAAAATATAGATGAATATTCATTAAGAAAATAAAACCTCAACCTTTTCTAATTCATGTACTTTGGTTATAACAACCCATAACCCACATATCCGGATCTTGTGAAAAAACCTATTGTGTTTTTTTATTAAAATTTAGCTGGAAAATATATACTTTATATATTCAAGGATCATTTTTAGTCTTAGTTTTAGAGGATTAGGAAAATTCATTACAATTAATTAGTTTTTACACAAATTATAAATAAATCAGTTGCTTGGCTTAACTCATGCTATCTCCTTAAACAATACCAAACACATTTAGAACATCTCAATACCCTACGATTGATTTATAAAACATTTGGTGAGCATAAAAGTTTCCATTAATGGTATTTAAAAAAAGTGAAAAATACATTTATTTATAATGATTTAAAACAACTTTTAAATCATTTTTATTTCATTTAAAATAAAAAATATTTTTTAATTAACATTTTCCCACAAATAATAATCCAAGGTTATCCAAGATATCCCTAGGAAAATACTTTAAGAAAATTTAAAATTTAAAATATTTTGAAAACACATTTAATTTAAAAATAAATAACCAATGAAATAAACATATTTTTTTAATTTAACATATATTTGAAAATAATAACTTTTATAGGATAAAACTATACATGTAAAACCAAAACGAAATACAAGAGGCCACTTGTACTATCATTATTAGGACAATTTCCCCTTGATGTCATAGTATGACCACATTCCTCATCAACGCATTTCAAACCCAAGTGATGAGTTTTATTTTAAGAAATAATTTTTTATGACCAAATTCCTCATTTTTTATCCATTAAAAACCGTTCAAAACATTCATAAATTACTTTGAAAGAATAAAAAAATACCAAATCCTTGAAAACATTAGAAAAATCTATTTTGTAGAAAACTTTATAAGGGTTAGAAGAAATCAAAAATTTGAGAAGTAATACATAGTTTCAAGGAATAAACCATAATTAGTTTTGAAATTTAACTTAAATTAAATGATTTTATAATTAAACATAGAATGTGAATGATAGTTATTGTATATGAACATAACTAACAATATGAATGACATTAATTAAAATTGAAGAAAACTTTACACATAAAATGATATACTTTTTTCATTTAAAACCATACTTGAGATAGATAATTCACTTACCTTTAAAAAGAACCTTCTAAAAATGAATATGAAAATTGAAAATAAATATATAATCCTCTATATTGAGGGTTTCATATATAAAAAAAATTAGTTAAAAAAAAATTAAATTGAAAAGGAAAGTAGTTTATAAAAAATATCATCCTTATTTAATGATTTTTCAGAAAATATATGTGGATTAGAGACTTCGAAAACAAAACTTCACTAACTATGATAGAATTAAGAAAATATAGAAGTTTTAAAATACCCCCTTACCTATATCAATAGATATATAAAACATAAAATAATAATATAATTTTCTATAAAATAATTCAATTAACTTAATTCTTGTATAAGATCTTCTTCTTCAAGTAGCCTCCTATTTGTTTGGACTCTCTTCCTAAATTTATCACTTTATCCCAAACTAGAAATGTGAATCACCTGAATATAAGTATTTTGCAGTAAATATTTTTATATATCTTTACACATTATGTTTCTATCCTCTTATATATATACACATATGTATTCTTATCTCATTGTTTATTTGAGTGTAATCTGAGTTAGAATATGACATGTGAGGTCTAATTTCTTGATCCATGGATAAATCTATAAATATCCAACTATTATGATACAAAAATAATATCTCAAAATAATATATATATATTGATATATGTATTTTTTAAGAAACTAACCCGATATAAAAAGACGGAAATCTATATAGCACTATGTAATATCTTCAGTTTTTAAATATGATAGATACTAGTGTGATTATATATATTTATTTAATCCTAATTTAATTTATCTTGATCTATATTTTTTGTTAAGATTATTTGAAATACGGGATAATTTCCTACTTCTTCACATCCATCCTGAAATGAATGTTGTAATTAATAAAAAAAAGAATCATGGAATACACTTTCGTGTACTCGCTAAATATTTACATATGCCTGGTGGAGATTATATTCACACTGGTACTATAATAGGTAAACTAAAAGGGGAAAGAGACATAACATTGGGGTGTGTTTATTTACTATGAGTTGATTTTATTGAAAAATACCAAATACATGGTGGAATTCATTAGTTCAAGTTTAATTATCCCTAAACCAATGTGACTTTTCTATTTTGATAGGGTCCCCCCATGATCGAATGAGATTTAGAATAGGATCATGTATTAATGGAGAAGGTAGGGGATGATGGCTATATTTCTGGGAGTAGACTCCAGTCAAATAGAAAGCAAGAATGTTATGCCTCAAAATGAAAGACAATTCCAAATCCGCTTCTTTGTCTACGAATAAAGAAATTATACATCATAAAACTATGAATGTCATGGATAGTTCGATCCTGGATTAGGATGAATGTTGGTGACATGTTAGATTATTTGAAATGTGAATGAACTTGCAGGTAGTTTTGACATTAGATAAAAAAACAAATTTGGTTTTTATAGGGTGATATCATATTGATTAATGTGAATATTATATTACTGTAAATCGAAGGAGAAAATGTGAAAAATGTATTAAATGAGAGTAAAGTGAATCTTCACAATTTTTTTATTTGAAAACTGATGAGATTATAGTAAATGGAATATGACTTTGAAGATGACTTTGATATGGGCTTGTACTAATGATGGGTTTGATAATGATGTGTATCAATGGGGGAAGGAGAGGTACAGGATTTTCCAAGGTTAGAGAGAGGAAAACAAAAAATTTATTAGATGATTGGTGTGGTCTTGATCAAGTGGTCCTAATATAAATAACATTTTTAGGGTTTATGAACTAATATAGAGAGAGAGAGCATGTCATTCATCAAAACTCTAATTCTCAAGGGAGACCATAATATCTTAACTCGTCACAATGAGCACTCAAGACGATAGTGGGGTTCAACACCCACAACACCACAGACACACATTCCATCACATAGTCATGTTGAACCGCATGGTTGCACCAGGAACCCGACACATGCTATGTGTGCTTAGTGCATGATCTATGGGAACTATACATGCCTTATTACCCACACCTACTTCCTAGTAAGCAATATAGGGATAGTTCCCATGCATGGTTAAGCATGCTCCCACAAATCATGGTTTATCTATCCTTGGATGGAATGTTATGTTATCTAGTTTTTTCCAGTTCAAGGTAATTTTATAAATAATCAATAATATGTATAATATGTATAATATTTATTTAATATGTAAACCTTAAATATTTTTGACTCAAAATAATTACTTTAAGTTCATTTTTCTTCTAATTTAACAAACATAACATTTAAATAACAACTTTAAATTAATATAAGTCATATCACTATTACAAAAGTAATATTTTTCTAACCAAATTATATTAATTAATTTTATATATTAAATAATTAGTTCTATATTAAAAACTAATATTATTAAGAGCATAAGTTTTGTCAATTATAGTTTTTTAATTAAAATTACTCTTAAATATTTAACTATAATTTAAAATACCCTTTTACTAATCAGGTTATATAGTTTAAAAATGGATTATAATTATATTCAATTGAAAATAATAATTTTAAAAACAATGAATTTCCATATTAAAACTTGATGTTATTTCAAATAACAAATAAACACTATCATTTTTTAAAAATTATTTTTTATAAATAATATTAATAAAATTTGTCCATAAATATACAAATTTGAGAAAATAAATATTATTTAGTTTAAAATATAATTTTTAAAAATATTAGTGCAATACAAAAATAATTTTTTTAATATAAATGTTCTTTTAAATAAATCTTTTATCTTAGATATCGTTGTTTTAATAAAATATCAATTTTTTTGAAATAATATATATTTTATATCATATCTTATATATATTAGGTGAAACCATAATTCATCTTATTAATTTCCAAAATTTATTAAAAATTTATTATATTTATATTTGTGAAATTAAAATACCATTTCTTTAAAAATTAATATTTAATGATTTGAATAACTTATAGATAAAACTTATTTTGATTATAGAAGAATATTTTGGTTCACAAAAGGGAATCTAAAAATATATTTTGGTTTTGTAAATTATAAAATAATATATTTATTAAAATTTAATTAAAATGAAAATATGAATAAAATCCAGGGTTGTTTAATTCTCCCCTCATAGAATTTTACCTATGAAATTCATTCGTTGTTCTAAGAAAAAATTCTAAATTTCCATATTTATATTTAAGAAAACAATAATTACAAAAATTTCTATTTACATTATAATTTACCATACATTATTTTCCATATCCCCAGAATAAAACTTTTAGTTCTTAAATTGTCCTCAAATAGAAATTCCTAATCTCTAAATTCATCTAAATGGTATACAAATTATAACATCCCGAGACCCACACATCTGAATTTGGGAAAAAAATACAATATATATATATATATATTAAAAAAAATTATTTTGAATATATATGGTTCTCTGCATGTCCTAAAATCTTCTTTGTTCTTGGTTTTAGAGGATTATGAAAATTCATTACACTAAATTAGAGTTTACAAATATTATAAATAAATAATCTATTTGTATTCACTCGTGAAAGTTCCTTAAATAATTCTAAGGATATTTATAACAACTAAATATCTTGTGAAATACATTTTAAAACATAGGGTGAGCATAAAATTTCCTAGAAAGTGGTTTTAAAACTAGTAAAAAATAATTTTATAATTAATTATTGAAAAATCCTTTGAATGTTTTTATTGTATTTCAATTACAAAACATTTGTTTTTATAAACATTTTTCCCAAATAATAATCACGGTTTGAAAATAAATCCATAGAAAAATAATTTTCAAATACCTATAAAATGTATAATACTTATAAAACCCATTTAATTTCAAAATAAGTAACCTTTGAAATTAACTTTGTTTTTTCATTTGAGATAATTTTCAAAATGATAAATTTTTATGGCTTAGAATGATACATGGAAAACCCTAAGAAATCTATAAGGCCACTAACAGTATAAATATTAGGAATACATCCCCTTGAGGATGTTGGATCACCCCATTACCCACACACTCATTCAATACCCAAGTGCAATGTGTTGTTTTCAGAAAAAAAATTTATTAGGACTCTATTTATCGCATATAATATATTAAAAAACTTTCAAAATATACATAAATTTTTTAAAAATAAGAAAATAATTTATATCCTTAATAAATATAAAAACGTTTTTTCTTTATACTTTATAATGTTTAGGATAAATCCACAATTTAAAATGTAATCAATAAATTCAAAGAATATTATTTTAAAACTTTATAAATTTAAAAAATTAAATCATTTTATAATTATTCATTGAATATAAAGGAAAATTATAGTATATTTCCATAAATAATATTATAAATGACGTTCACTGAAATAGAATTACATTTTATACAACAAATGATAGAATATTTCATTAAAAACTATACTTGAGATAGATAATACACTTCCCTTAAAAAAGAAATTGCTAAACATAAATATGGAAATTGAAAATAAATTCCTACTCCTTTGGAAAGTGGGATTAAAATATAAATATATTCCTTATTTAATGATTTTTTAGAAAATATGTATGTCATAGAGACTTTGAAAACAAAATTTACCTTACTAAAATAGAATTTTGAAAATATTGAAGTTTAAAAATAGTCCCCTTTCATAGAATTAGAGTTTTGTAAAACATAAAATCATAAAATAATTTTCTACAAAAATATTTCATTACCTTAAGTCTTGTAGATGATCTTCTTCTTCCAGTAGCCACCAATTTCATTTTTAAAATCTCTACCAATCTTTCTCACTTTTTCTCATATTGGAAGTGTGCATCACTTTAATAGTAAGTATTCAAGAGGAAAATATTCATATATATCCTGAATCCAGTTGGTTATATCCTATTATATATATATATATAAACATATCTTATTATGTATTTAGGTGTAAGCGAAGTGGGAAGATGACATGTGAGGTTTAATTGCATGATCCAAGGCTGAATCTATGAAGATCCTATTGTTATGATATGAAATGAACATCGATATATAATAAATATATATTCATATATATTTTAGTCAAAGCGACTGAATAGATTACCCAAATTGAAAATCTAAAAATAACTTTTTATGATCTGCTATTTTTAAATATGATAGTTAAAGGTTTTATTATCAATATTTATTTAATCCTAATTTATTTTATCTTGAACAATATTCTTTGGGAAGATTCTTTTAAATGAGACAAATTTTTTTTTTACATTGAATTTACAAAAATTAATTTGGTTTTGATAAGGTTATATCATCAAGATATATGCGATGTTTTTATTTCAATAAATTTAAGGAACAAAGAAGAAAAGGAAATGTCCACAAGGGTATAGTCTGAGAGTGATATAAAACTTCACTATTTTATTATTCAAAGACTTATGGGATTTTTGTTTAAGGAAGATGATAGTGAGTATGATTTTGAGAAAGGATTCTATGATTTCATGGTTTGATAATTATGCATAGCATTAAGAGAAGAAGTGTGTGAGGGTTTAGCTAGGTCAACAAGAGGAAAAAAGACAAACAACAAATTGATCACATGGATGGGGTTGTCTTGATTGAGTGGTCTAGATGTAAATTATTTTTTTAAGGTCTGATTAATGGTGATGGAGAGAGCACATACCACATAAAAAACTCAAACATTCAAGTAGTATTAAATAACGTAACTCATCCCACTGGGTGCTCGAGCCGGTAGTGGAATTCTGCACCTAAAACACTAAAAAACACACAAACACACCCTCACGTAGCTGTTCCGATTCACATGATTTCACGGATCACCCAACATGTGCTTTGAACACTCCACACATGATATGTGGAACAATATAATCCCAATTACTCACACCTTGCATCTAGGAGCTAGAAAGGGATTGTTACCATGCGTGGTTGACCATGCTTCAAAAAATAATGGTTGAGCTTTCCTAGGATAGAAAAATAGATTTTTCAATAGAGAATTATTTTAAAAATAATCAATAATAATTATAAGAAATATGATTTTTATTTAATATGTCCACCACCAATATTTTTTTCTCAGAAAGCTTACTTTATGTTCATTATTCTTCAAATAAAATACACTTCAAATTTTACTAACTAAATTTAATAAATATAATTTCTATTATAATTACTAAAGTAAAATTTTAATAACCATATTATATCAATTAATTTTATTTTTTGAAAAACATAATATTACATTCAAAACTAATAGTATTAAAAGCATCTGTTTTGAAAATTATCATTTTTCATAAAATAAAAATACTCTTAAATATTTATCTATCATTTAAAATTTCTTTTTATTAATAAAAGTATATAGTTTTAAAATGGATTATAATTATTTTAAATTGAAAACAAATCTTTTGAAAACTATAAATTACTATCATAAAATTAAATATTATTTTAAAAAATAAATAAAGACATTCATTTTTGATATGACGTAATTTATAAAAAGAATATAAAGTACATCTAGACATATATGTATTCATTTTAAAAATATGAATATATTTAATATAAAGCATAATTTATTAAAATAATATTAAAAAAATAAAAATATAAATTTTTATATAAAGTTAATTTTAAATAATCTTATATATATATATACTTTTATTAAAACAAATTACTAATTATGAAATAATGTATATTCAAAATCACATATTTTTAAATATTAAGATAAAACATAATTTATTTTTTTAATTCTAACATTTACTAAAACTTTTTTATATTTACATTTGTGAAAGTAAAATTCTATTTCTTTAAACCATAATATTTTATGATTTTAGTGTCTTATAATTAAAAATTATTTTGATTATGGAATGCATTTTTATTCATAAATGAGTATATAAAAACATATCTTAGGTGGTTTTATAAATTATAAAATAATTTATTTGTTAAAATTAGAGTAGTAGATAAATAAAACACAATGTGAACTTCTCATGAAACCTCATAGTCTATTGATTGTATTGAAATAAAAACTGATTTTCAAATACTTGAATTGATTCATCTCTAAATTATTCCTTCAATATATCATTACATAAGGGGTAAATGATGTAAAAAATAAAACCAGGAACTACACATACTTCCATGAAGTAAACAAAAGCATGAAAAAGTAAACAAAATTAAAATAATTATAATGTAGTCCCCCTAAAAAATTTAGTTACACATCTTTTCATCATTAAAGATATTAAATAAAATAATATCACAAAACCATGAATAAGGAGATAAAAAGAGAAATAGATTCTTATTTTACGAGTTGACACCTCCTCCTATATTGATGTTTTCGTCATCTGTTACTCCAAGCACTGCCATCGACTCATGTACTAGTACAATATTTGGATGAATGTATATCCTAGAATTAATATCTCCATGTTTCTATTTTTTTCTTCATTTTTATTAGTAATTCATTCTACTAACATATCGAGAATAATATAACACTTCAACCTTCACTAAAATTATTTTGACACTTTTTTATTCCCTTCAACCATAAAATTATTTAAACTCTCCAATAAAGTACTTCCACTTGAATAGTTCCTTAAATACATAAGTTGTAACTTAAAATAATTACCCTCCCCTTTTTGACTAGGTGGAAACTACAACAAAAGACCCCATTATCAACTGTACTCCAATCGGCATTGGAAACCATGCAAAATGAACATATGCATGAGCTAACACTCATTATTCCCATTAATTCCAAACATTCACAACTAGGTGCATCAACCTCACAAAAGAATTTAAAGAAGCACTTAGTGTGCATTCTTATAAGGACTCCCAACAATAAATTTTTGGATAAAATATATCTCATGGACTTTATCGTTGTAAATTTAAACCAGTAATAAACTCAAGAAAATGATATAGAATCTAGAATAATAATTCACACAACCTTGATTTACCATACAAGGTTAATCTTATTGAAGATTATTTCAATGGAATATCGCCAACCATGAACTACTCAATTAATCATCATCATCATTAAACTCATTCGTGACCTACCCAACTTCCTTAACATCATTTATCTTCAATTAGTCATACATGTGTGACCCAATTTTATTCTTTAACTAGTTTTCAAACTCGTTTTCAACATATTTTGAAGATCCTACTCAAAATCTTTTTTCTAAATCAAATTTCACCCCCTGAACACCAAATACAAAGCAATGAATCATAGAAATAAGAATTCCACACAACTAATATTGAGGTTTTTCTGGTTTAGTCATCTCAACATGTAAATAAACACTGATCATGAACCGGCCTGGATAACCTTGTACCAAGATAACCGAGTTGACACTGACATAGCTCAAAGGACATTCCTGATCCACATAGGTTGGGGATTGGCACTTGTAATCATACAACATAAAACTTGGAATAGTTTTTTGACATACACTATAAAATAAATAGTTACAAGTTAGTAAGATAAAAATAAATATCTATAGGTAGAACTGTACAAGAGGTGAAATAGGTATAAAAACCCAAAGTACAAAAAAAAAGTACCAAAAACAGGAATATAACAACAAATGTTCCAATGAACATATTACCCAATTCAAGTTGATCATAAACCACCACCACATATTGGATCTTTACCATTTCTCAAACCTAGAAGAAGTAACTATACAAATCCCAAAGGCATAGGTAGAGTGTGAGATAAATTCCTAGTAGTATCTCACAAAGGTTTCCATAAAAATATAAAAAAGTTATTTATCCAAATAATTTTTTCGATTGTAAATAAAAATACATTGTATTTCCAAATAATATTTAAAAAAAGCATGATTTATATTTCACCTGATGAAAATATTTGAAATAATAGACTAAATAACCATGTTTATATAAACAAATTTATATAAATTCACAAGGGATGTGTAAAATAGTTTAAAAGAAAATGGGATATATATCAAAGAACTAAAAAAGAGAAGCACATTAAATTGCCAAGAGGTACGATGGTTTCAGGTTATGTGATCCCCCCACACATAAAAAATGATAATGGAAATGTACACACATGTCTCTCTGAGACTAGTCAAATAATACTAACCAATATCCCACTAGTAAAAAGATCTACCAATAAGTTTATGTTAGAGTTGTAAATAATAAATCTATTACTAGGTAATTCCAATCCTTTCATGTTTTTCCCAAATATCTGACTAACTAAATTGGCTTTCATGTTCTCAAACAATAATCAAGGATGGGAAATTTATTTTAAAACTATTTAAAATATAATTAACCCATTTTCCATTTCAAAATCCCAATTACCATTTAAAAACCAAAAATGTGTTTCTAATCAAAGAATTAATTTTTCCAAGATAAAAACAATGAGTTTAGGTAAACAAATCAATCCATTTTTCTCAAATACAAATTTGAAGTAAATTTCACAAATCAAATTCAGAATTAATATTCCACAATCAAAATTTCAAAAACACACCCCAATTCAATGGAATTGGGGGGTTTTCCTAATTTCCATGCCAAAGAAAATACAAATCCATAATTCACTAGAATTTGGTTTTTAACAAACTAATTTAAGGAAATTTATTTTATATCAAGAAATTTGGGGTTAAATCAATTGTTTAATAAAAAATGGAACCACATACCATAGATCACGAGATCACATAACCCAACATCCTCTATGAGATTCACCAATGAATAACATCAACAATGAAGATCCAATAATAAAACCTAGATTCAAGAAACAAAATGGGGATTATATCCTAAAACAATATGAAGATCTATAAAACCATAGAGAGGATAGAAGTAGAGAGCATGGGATATATAACGGGAGAAGAACCTTTACCAGGAAAGGATTTAATGATAATTCACATGATTTGATTCTCTTTAGAAGGGGTTAGGAGGAGTAAAAATGGGTCCTTAAGAACATCTATGACCTAGGAAATCGTTCAAGGTTTATTTAGGTCTAAGTGGGAGGTATAAAAAGGGTTTGAGAACTTTTTAAAGGATTTTTGGATTAATTAAAAGCTAAGTACATGGTTTCCTAGAGGGGTCCTCATGGTTTTTCAAACCATGCACCATAACCATGTGCCCAAACTAGGGGAGTTGGATGGTTTCTCTTTGGTGGGAACACAATTTGTTAATCTATTCACCAATTTTGCTAACCCTCACGGTCTAAGATTTCAATTTTTGCACTAACAAGGCACTCGATTTGGGAAAACCCTGTGCCAACCATGCACAACACAAGAGACCTTAAATTTTTTAAAAATCCTACCCAAAACACCCCTAAACAAGAACAAACCAAATAATTAACAAAAGTGGGGTTGATGAGTAACTACAAATAGTATTAGGATGTTACAACATACCCCTGATAGAATCTTTATTTCCATATAAATCCTTTTAAGTAGAGTCCATGTCAAAAAGATGATGCCACTTCTCTCTCATCAACGCGTCTCTCTCTCACATGTCTCATGGTTATCATAACCATGGTTCAATATCACTCAATGAAAAGGTATGGACCTCCCAAAAATTACCCTTGTTTCTGAATCAACTATTCTGACTGGATTTTCAGTCATGGATAAATCAAGTTCAACATCAAGATAAATCCATCTCAGAACATGAAATGGATCAGAAAGATAATTTTGTAGCTAAGATACATGGAACATGTGATGTATCATTGTTATCTTTGGTGGAAGTGATAAATAATAATACACTGAACCACCTATGCAACAATCTCAAAAGGTACCACAAAATGTGGGTGATATTCCCTTGCCTCCTAAGCTTCCATTGACCAAAATAGGGTGAAACATTCCAGAACACTTGGTCACCAATTGAAAATTACAAGAGTCTATGATGATGACATGTATAAAAATTATACTAGATCTATGCCAACAAATTTATATAGTTATTTAAATGTATCTTTATTGTCATCTCTTGAACTATTCTTGGTCCAATTACTAAAATTTCAACGATATCCAACCAAAACACTAGATATTTACAAGGTTGGCCATAAAAGGCCTCAAAAGGATCCATTCTAATCATATACTAGTTACTATTATTATAAGAAAACTCAACTAGTCCCAAATGGTTATGCCAATATCGTTCAAATTATATAACGCAGGTGTGAAACATATCCTCTATAAAAGGTATAGCTCTTTCTGTTTGGCCATATGGTTGCAGAAGGTATGTCATACTTAAAAAACCTGAGATCCCAATGCCTCTTGGAAGCCTCTCAAAGAGAAAAAAGTAAATTGGGTTTCTCTATTAGAGACTATTGTAAATGGAACTCCATGAAAATGAACAATTACTTTCACGTATATTTCTCCCAACTCTTCCATTTTCTTTATTCTACAAATACGTATAAAGTGAACTGTTTTTTCAACATATCTATCGCAACCGATATCACATTCTTCATTCTATTGTTCTGCTGAATCCCAACCACAATGTCCATATATATCTCATCCCACATCTATGTAGGCAGTAGAAGTGGATAAAAAAATACTACAGTTCTTGTCCTTAACTTATTGAAATGTATAATAATGAGATAGAAAATTAGTAATTCTGTATCTCATACCTTGCCAAAAAAATTTCCGCCAAATGTCATAGAACATCTTCATGGTTTATGTGTTCACTTCCCTTTGAGGACTATAGAAATCCGCCATTGCAGCTTTCCTGACCAAATACGGTACGACAAAAATATTCCAAAAATATAGAATGCTCTCCATGGAGAATGACCACAAAAAATGATCTGCACACCATAAATATATTCTCTAATTTGATGGAACTCATCATCAATCATTTTTTCCAAAAGAATCATATCGAGAAGAGAATAAGTCAACTGAACAATAGAAAAAACATCTTCAGGCCTTGATTCTTGGACTCTTATATGAAACTGTGCAAAGAGAGCAGTCACATTTTACTCTTCCTATGATTATTTTATGTCTTGGATTGGAAGTTTCCTACTCAAAGAATCCACTAAGACATTCCCTTTACCTGTTTTGTAGGTAATATCTAAATCAAAATATTTCAAGTATTCCCCCCAATGCCTCTGGAAAAGTTTTAGATATTTTTTAGAGAAGATACAACTCAATCTATTGTGGTTAGAATATATGGAAAACATTTTTTGAAATGGTAATGCCACCATCTATTAAACTCATTAATCACATATGTAAGTTCAAGTTCATAGGTTAGTTAATTATTCTAATGTGTGCTAAGCTATTAAGATCCATAATCAATGAAATGATCACCCTATATAATAACATATCCCAAACCCGAACCTGATGCATCACCGAAGTCAACATACACTTTTCTATCCTCTAAAAGAGTCAACACATGCAAAATATTCAAAAGACATTTCATCTTAACAAAATAACTCTACCATTTCTCATCCCATGAAAACATCACTCCCATTTGAGTTAGAGTATTCATCAGAGAATCTAACTTTGAGAATTTACTTAAAAATCGGCGATAATATCTAGTTAATACAAAGAATCTCTAAATCATGATAACATTTCGTGGTTTCTCCCATGTCATAACATCTTTCAACATCTTATGATCAACTAAAATACCATGATTTGATACCATGTGTCACAATAAATTCACTTCATAAATCCATAAATCAGATTTCAAAATCTTGTTATAAATTAAGTAATTTCTTAAAAATGTATGAACTTCTCTCAGTTTAAGCACATGATCCTCCTTAGACATAGATTGAATAAAAAATATCATCCACAAAGACTACCACAAAGGTATCAAGATACTCATGGAAAATCCTATTCATTAAAGCCATAAATAATTAAGGAGCATTGGTCAGACAAAAAGGCATGACAAGGTACTCATAATGGTTGTACCTATTCTGAAATGTAGTTTTCTGAATGTCAGATTCTTTTATTCTCAACTGATGAATACCATATTGAAGATCATACCTTTAGAACTACTTCTCCCCATATAACTAGTCAAAAAATCATAAATCCATGGATACATATAATTTCTTTTACCGTAACTTGATTGAGTTTTCTATAATCATAATAGAGGCGAAGTGACCCATCAACTTTCATGGAAAAGATAAATAGCACCACCCAAGATGACACACTTGGGTGTATAAATCCATTATTTAAATGATCATACAACTATGTATTTAACTCTTTCATATCATCTGGTTCCATATGGTAATAGGTAATATACTCTAACTGAGTATCACATACTAAATCAGTAGAGAACTACACCTCTCTTACTTGTGGGAAACCAGAGATCTCATAAGGAAAAACATTGAGAAAAACATTGACAACTAGTGGGATATAATTACTCATGGATTCTAACTGTAGATCAAAAGAAAACACTTATATCACTTTATATAACTCTTTATGAGAAGGTACAACTCTACTCAACTGAAGGACCCATTATCCTCGAAATATACGACACACTACACTAGACATGGTAAAATAGACCAATTGAAGATAACAATATATCTATTATTTATTAGCAATGAGAAAATCCATCCTAAAAAATGATTCATATTGGTTTCATGTTAGGAACCATAAAATCCAAAGAAATCTCGATATCTTATAATGATAAGACACTATCCAGAAAACATTGACTGTGATCTATCTTCATTATGAGGGGTGTATTATTTTCCCATACATAAAATAAGAGTTATGTATGAAGATTTATAAATTTGACAATGCGGGTAGAAGTAACTGAATGAGATGAACCAATTTCAAATAAAAAAGTCACTAAATATGAAATAATTGTGATGATACCTCTCACTATTGATGGACCCATATCTGCTTCCTCTAGAGACACTTCCACTACATGAAGAAGGTTTATTCCAGATTTCTATGGAAAGAACCCCTTTTTTCATGAAGAATCTAATTGCACTGTAGTTTTAATAGGAGCTAATTATATAGTACCACTACGAGGAGTGAAATAAACATGTAGGAACTTCAACATTTGACCCAAGCATCCTCACGAGCCACATATTTTTGGCACCTTTATGAAAACTTGTTTCTAGTGACGATGTTTTCCTCATTAGTAAAAAATAAATGGGCCTCTACTCGACTCTATAGAAATTCTATAAAATCATGTTGTTGAGTACCACCACAATATTCAGCACATTTCCTCTTTTCTTTTGACGAACTCAAAAAATCACCAATTAGAGAAAAATGAGCTCCTTTCAACCGCGACTTACTTGACAGGTCTATTCCAACCATCAGTATTGTATCCAACAAATCATTATAAGAAGGAATATTCAACAAGGAAAATTGATAATGAATATCATATCAAATACCCATCTTGATCCATTGAGTCTTCGTCTTCCCATTCATCATAATATTTGATGAAAACTGCACAATATAAAAATGCAATCTATATACTTTATCATGACCACATATGTTGGTTCAAGTTTGAAGAACTCTATAGATTTATTTAGCACTATAGATACAAGATATAAATAGTTAGTGAATAGAAATTTGAAGTATTTACATTCTAATACCTATTGGTTCTTCACCTTCACCATCGTGTCCCACCATCTCTTGTTAGGCCCCTCTAGATTGAATGTGGCACATTTCACCTTGAATTCATCAAGAATTTCAATGAACTCTAAAATAGGATTGGTATCACTCAACCAATCACTAACCAGTTGGGGATCTTTAGATCCTTAGAGCATTGGTGAATCCTAACAATGGAAATGATGAGAAAGATTTCGTAAAACATCTCTTTGAAGTTCCACAACTAGAGTCTGAATGGGAACTGGTGTTGGTGCCTACCCTAGATATTGGACAACAAGAATAGTGAATTCAACCATATTATATTCCATGAGAGGATTTAATTATGGAGGTTCATCAACAGCTTCCTCTTGGATCTGATTTTCACATCTTCTCAGAGGCATGATGCTACACTACATTAGCATAAAACATTAAAGAATTTATATTAAAACATAATAAGGGAAACAAGGGAAATTAATCCCAAGATATAGAATTTTTTTTTTCAATATATGAAAATAAAAATCAGGAAAAATACCAAAAAAATCATCAAGATTCCTTTCCCAAACCACCCCTAGTGAAATAAAGCTCGTTGCAGTGAGAGTAGTCTAGGAGATGAATCATAACTACCTACTAAGTCCCAACTAGATTACTCAACTATATAATAACATCAATGTAAGATATATAAATTTACATTGATAAAACGTTTCCACAAACTAGATTGGATACCCTTGTGCACTGATACCTGAGTTGCCACTAATATAGCCCAAAGTGCATTCCTGATCTCCACTGGTTGGTGAATTACACATAGCATCATACAAGATAAAACTGGGAATGTTTTTTCCACACACATAGTGGAAGAAATAGTTACATGTAAATATTCTCAAAATAAAAATCCACAGGGAGGATTATACTATAATTCAAATACGTATAAAAACCCAAAGTAAGACCACAAAGTACAATAAATTGGATGATACCAAACCAAATCCCAATAAAAACAACACCAAAGACCAAATGATCAACAACCCCACCTCCTAGTGGTACTTTCCCCTTACTCAAACCTAGAAGAAGGAAATCCAAAAAACCCTATAAGTCACATATAGAGTGTGAGATAAAGGCCCAATAGGGTCTCACAGAGTTGTCCATAATAAGATGACATAATTAATTAAGAAAATAAAAAATTCAATTTTAAATAAATAGGCATGGTATTTCAGAAGAATATGTAAAATATATAATTCCTTATGTTTCAAATGATGGAAATATTTCAAACAATGTCTTAAATACAAATTTTTATATAAAAAAGTTTAAATAAATTCCTAAAGCATGTGTAAAATAGTTACCAACAAATAAAATATATATCAAAGCATTATCAACGAATGACATGGTCATCTTATAAGAGGTACAATATTTCCAGGTTATGGTATCCTCACAAACTTATTAATTGATAATGACAATGTGCATGCATGTCTCTCTAACACTATCCTAATACGACTGACCAACATCCCACTAGGTATACGATATGCCAATAATTTTCTATTAGATTTGTAAAATTTCAATCGGTTGATAGGGAATTCCTATCATAGAGTTTTTTCCCGAATAAATAAATAACTAAGTAGACTTTCATGTGCTAAAACAACAATCAATAAATGAAAATTTATCTCAAAAGTTTATAAAATACAAATAACCCACATACTATTTCAATATACCAATTTACTTTTAAAAACCAAATTAGGGTTTTAATCAAACCATTCCTTTTTCGAATATAAAACCAGTGGGTATATATCAAAAAAATTAATCCATTTTTCTAAAAAAATTGAAATAAATTTAACAAATCAATTTCAAAATTAAAACTCCATATTTAAATTTCCACAGACACACCCCAATTCAATGGAATTTGGGGTTTTTCTCAATTTCTATGCTATAACAAATACAAATTCCAAATTCATTGGAATTGGGTTTTTAACAAACCAACTGGAAGAAATTGAATTTAAATAATGAAATTTAGGGTTGAATTAATTGGACAATCATAAATGGAATAACCTACCATAGATCACAAGACCATGTAACATAACTTCCGCAACATGATTCACCAATGAAGAATCTCGACAGCAAAATGACAAGAATTAAATCTAGATTCATGATATAATACAATGGGTATTAGTTCCTCCAAAAACACAAAGATCTATAAAACCCTAGGTAGGAGAGAATGATAGAGCATGATATAGATAAAGAGATAAGAACTCTTACTATGAAAGGATTGACTGATGATCTATAAGATGTGATTCACTTTGGAATTGGTTTGGAGGATCCAAAATGGGTCCTTGATAGATTCCATGATATAGGAAATAATTCATGGTCTATTTAGGTATTAGAGGGAGGTAAAAAGAGGGTTTAGGAAATTTTTGAAGGATTTTAGGATTCATTAAAAGCCATATGCATGGTTTTCTAGATAGGGCCACATAGTTTGTAAAACTATCCACCCTAAACAGGTACCCCTACTGGTTGGTTTTCATAGTTTCTCCTTGGTAGTTGATTTGTTTTTCAAACCTTGCAGTAATCATGCAAACCCTCTCTACTTGGGTTTTCACGATTTACACTGCCAGGGAGCTCTATTTGAGAAAACTATGTAACAACAATTTATAGTCAAAGATCCCTACAAAAATTACAAAATTTTACTAGAAATGACCCTAAAGGTTACCCAACCAAAGTATAAAAAAATATGGGTTGATGAGTACCTAAAAACAGTAACATGAGTTTATAATACTCATCTTCATTAAGTTTCCTTTATTTTTTATCCTTCTAAAACTCCATTTTCCCAATATCAGTATTTCGTAATTTATGTGTCTTAGAATTTATCCATCCTTAAATCGAACAAATATAGCTTATTTATTCAATTTATTTGGTTTTTTCATCATCTTATATTAGTAACAATACAAACATTCCACATGATTGAGCTAACACCTTCAAAACAAGATTCAATATCTGGTTCTTACATTGAATTGTAAATTTTAGTACACATGACCCAATTATTCGAGCCTTTTATATTATAGGATTTGAATTTATTTAGAATAGAATGATATCAATCATACTTGATTCTCTTACAACATTTGGTTTGATCTCAACATATTCATATTTTAGCTCATCTTCAAGATTGGTCGATTCTTCTTCAACCACTTTCATTTTTTTTCTATTTTTTTTCAATAAGACATCTTCATTAGTATGAATTTCATCAATACCCTATAATAGGTCATTAATTTCACAAAGTTTAATATCTATATGGATTTCAAAATCTATTCACATATGGTGAATTATCTTATGGAATGATGAGAATCTTACATGGATGAGGGAGAAATATCTTATGGCCTCCCATATAAAATTCCTCCTATATGGAAATTCACATATTGGAATTCCTCTTATAGGACATCTGAAAAATATCTGGTGAGAAATATTTCCTGAATATCTTATGGGATTATAAGAAATATCTTTTAAAACATGAATTAATACATCATAATAAAATATCTTCAAAAAAATATGAATAATAAATTTCCATAAATAAAAATAATAATTTCTCTGTCAAAAATAAACTCTATAGTAGATAAAAACATGAATTTATATATTTCAACAATACGAATAAACATATTTCCACAAAAATAAATTCATTTAAAATCAAGGAACATAGAAGCTAAAAATCTAATATCTAAAAGACATGAAAAATATATTTCAATAATAATCATTAAAATCAACCAAAACATTAATCCTAAAAACATAATAAAATAAAACCAAGTATTATTTTAAAATTTATGTTCAAAGAAAACATGATTTCACTAAGAATATGAAATGAATACCATTTTCAACACAAAATAATAATTTATCAATTAATAAACTTTACTAACTCATTTAGACACAAACACACATCAAAGTATAAAAAACAATGTGGCTAATATGTACTAAATAAAGGCCACCTCATTTTTAACCCTATAGGTCATCATCTTGATATCAATTTTTCCTATTAATAGAGAAAGAGTACTATATACCAATAAATTATATACATTAAATATATATAGTTAATTTATTCTTTAAAAACCTCATATGGACCCTTACTATTTAATATAATATATTTTTCTCGTGATATCCTATAAATAATAATGGATAAATTATTCATGACCATCTAATGATTTATTTATATTTCACTGACTAAATTGATTAGAATTTTAAATATATACCATGGAAGGAGATTTATTCAAGGAACTACCATCGTTTTTTATATTTATATAGGCATTTGTTTGCATTCTCTAAAATGACCACTCCCTTGCATGTTCTATGCCGATGGTTTTTGTCTACTACGACCCTACATTCCAAAGGTAGGAGATTGATGAGACATGACAACAACACTTTCGATTTCACATTATCCAATAGGATGGGAGGTTTACTTATCCCATAAGGGGTCCTATTGGGTATTCTGATACTCTCTTAAATATTTAAGATATATTTGTGAGATCCTTCTATGTTAAAATATTGGTTACCTTGGCCATGAGAGTGATCAATCATTATTATTCATCTATGTTAAATTTTTTATGTATCACTAATTATTCTTATTTACCTTTAGTGATTGATTATTCTTTGTTTTATATCTAAATAGATAGGTTCTCTTGAATGTATTTTCATTTTGGGAGGTGATATGATCTTTTGAGTTAGTATCAAGCCCAAAAATGGGGCTTCTTATGTATCCATATAAAGGTAAGTAGGTCTGACACAGTTTGGTTCCACTTAATGGGACATGTTATACCTTTATGTTTCAATGATAATGGACAGCATTGTTACTTTAATGTTCATGAAACCATAACCAATTATGTGACTTTGAAGTTCACGAATTAAGTGCCAATATCATACCTTTTAGTGTCATTAAACTAGGACCATGATGTCTTATAGTTTAATGTCATATGAATAGAACCAGTTCTGAGTAGTTTGACATCATACATAATGAATAATATTTTATGTAGTTTAAATTCATCAAGCTATGACTACTAGTTTAATGGAACCTACCATTGGGTAATATAGCACTTATGCATGGGTTGCCCTTTCTGGTTTAACCTAGAAGAAGGCTCATGATATGTTAGGTTAGGAGATTACATTGAGTTTGAGGCCCATGATATGTATATACCATTAATGGATTATAGAGATGAAATCATCAATGAAGACATTTTTGGGGGTTTACAACTAGTAGGATGCCCATATAAGAATGTAGACCTATTGTCTATGAGTAACTAGATGGGGATGTAAGACTGAACTCCTGGATTGAATGACCCAATGCGAAAGGTTAGGGACTTACACTATAATTGAGGCCCCGTATATATCTTTATTAATTAATCATATTCAAGTAAGATGACTGGATTATTGAAATCTATAATGAAAAATTTGGGGTATATAGGATAAGAATATTAATATATGGGGTTTCACAAGATGCTTAATGATAGAGACCCCTAATTATCAATTAAATTCATTATTATTAAAACCTTGAGAATCCTAAAAATTAGAGGGAAGATACACGGGATATTATCTACCACGTGACTTGTACTCATTATCAAATGAATACATGATTTAAGGGGAGGACTCTTGCATGAATAACCTTGTCATGTATTTTCGGAGGTTGTAGAGAAGGCTTGAATATAAGCAATTTAGTAGTGGGTTGATGTATGCAAAATAGTGTCAAAAATGTATTTTTAGCGATTGAATTATCCTAATTAAAGAATCTAAGTGAATGGGGAACTACATGGGACTTCATATTGGATACGTATCTAGAACATGATGAATGCTGTTTTAGTAGAGGACCAGTGAAAAGTGGAATCCTAGAATGAGAGGCTTAGTCAAAGTGGAACTCTAATAGAGGTCCAGAGTGAAGTGGATGTAATGACCTAAACATTTATGAATAAAATTCCCTTTTTATTTATTAAATGTCTTATGGATATGAATTTTTTTATTATATACAAATGGATTTAAATGACCATTATGTATCTTTACCATTGATAATATAGCCGTTGAACAATGATCACATGACGAGTATAAATATAGGGTTTTAACAAATCCTTTCAACACACACAAAGGGGGTGAAAACCTTAACAAGTAGGATCATTGCATATGAATACCATTTATCATATATCTTGAGGGATATATCATTTTTGGGCTTTTACCTAGACCAATATTTACCCGATATCCATCTACGTAATCATGATTGAAACCGTTTCCTGTAGAAGTTGAATCTCATCGATATCCCAACCCAAACAATATTCACTGAACGACCCCATGAAATCCCCACCACCATGAACCATACACTTAGGGTGTATTATAGTGTAATAAATATATATGTATCAATTCCCTAGAAATATTATTATGTACATTATTTTTGTATATAATAATGAATATACTTTCATTCTATTAATGTTAATTTGTAAATGATTTTTAAAGCATAAATAATATTTTTGGTTAATATTAAAATGAAATTAAGAAATATATTTTGATAAATGAATAGGTTTTATTAATTAAGTAATATGTTGATAAAATATTATTATTAAATTACATTTCTAAAATATAAATTATCATAAAATTTTTATGAAGTCAAATGTAATTTTTATTAAGGTTTGAAAACTATTTTTGTCAAAACCTCTCAATTTTCAATAAATGTCTATTTTATTTTAAAAGTAAAAATTAAAATATTTATAAACTTATTTTTATAAAATAAATATTATTTTTGAAATCAGGATTTTTAAATTATCTAACGATCATTTTTTCATAATTTTCTGAGACAATCGAATTTTTCGATAAAAATTAAATACTGTATAAATATATAATGTGTTTTATGACATCATAATGACCCAATAGTTATGTAATAAAATAATATAAGTGAGATATCCATCCAAATATATGTTTTAACTTTAAAATAATTTGATTTTATATTTGATTTATTTATTTTATAAAGCCTTTGTGAATCCTCTAAGACATATAAAATATTTTATGATTTTAAAACAATTTCATTGCAAGTGTGACTCACTTCCACATAATAAAGGGAAATATTTTAATGTATTCAGACCTTGGCCTTATAAAATATTTTTTTCTACTCCCCTTGACCTGAAACCATGGGCTAAAACCAAGGTTTGGTTTGTAGTTTTGGATATTTTAATGTGTACTGTCCAAAACATAAATAATAAATTATTCCTCCTCCTTCCATATATAAACCCACCCAATCACCTATTTATATCCCAAAAAACCTTTTGTACATAGACCACCCTCTTCTATTCACTCTCTAGTGTCTTATAAATGTTCCACCAAGCTCCTAAGAAGCCTCTCCCAATCATTTTGGAGTCATACAACCAAGTAAGGGATCCTCACTTTCCTCTCGTCCTTTCAAATTAAATAATTTTATTTCAAAGTAGTTCTTGTAATTTAAAATGGTTATAATGTCATTATATTATAATAATTACATTAAATTTCTATTTTATGTTATTTTAATTATTTATCATTTATCCTGACACATTTATACCCTTACCTAATCCATTACAATGCCAAAATTTTGTAAGGGATCTTCCACCCTCTTCTTTTATAGAGAATTATTTTTTATGATATATATTTTAATTTCATTTTTGTGATTTTGGGATATTTTATTAAATATCCTAATTATTATAAATTTGATTTATAAATTATGATAGCCCATTTCAATCTCATTTATCTCTCTTATGAACCCTTATGTACCCTCGTTACTATGCTGAAATTCTGTAAGGGTTCCATCCGTTCTCATTTTATCTAAATTTCCAAATATTTTTATGCCATTTTATTTTTAATTATAAATGATGGGGTATGTTTTTTCACCTCCCACATACATCCCTTATTATTTTTGAATGATGATAGACCCCTTTATCTCTCATTAATCTCTTTCATGTACACTTGTTACCATTTCGAAATTCTATAATGGATTTCTATCTTCTCATTTCAATTCAAGAATCTCTTTTATATTACGTGTCTAAATTATATTTCATATTTTGGGATATTATGTTCCATGACCCCATTACTATAAATTTCAGGAATCAATGATGAGAGACCCATTTTTCTCTCATCAACCAGTTTTATGAATTTCTATTTGACAACATTTTGCAGCTGAAATAGCACCACAATTTTCCATGATAAAATCATCATATAGTGAATACCATATCCATGTCTTTATCACAGTTATTCATAGTTATGTTCATGTGATTATTTAATTGGGACTTATATGTATTTATTCCACTTTCCTTGTTCATGGAATAAATTAATACGTTTAATGAATCCATATTGTATGATCTATGTGCACACTTATACATGAAAATGAAATGATTATGGAGGGTGCACCGAGATAGCCCTCCAATGCATTGGGTAATGTTTAGTATCAAGATACACCATGTGAAATTAGGGGTTAATCATTCTAATTCATGTGAATTGAGAGTTTACTCATGCTAGTTCATGTGCAATTAAGTTTTACTCATGCAATCCATGTGCAATGATGTTGGGATCATGCTAATACCATGTCATATGTTGTTGCCACACTTCCATGTTGCGATTATCATGCTATAAGATTTATTTATGTTCATGTTTCAGTTATGCTACATTAATATGCTTATTTTATAACTTTTATTGTCTCCCCCATGTTATATTTCTTCCCTTAATGGGATCTATAGATAACCCCATTCTAATGTATGTCCTCAGGTTATCCCATACAATGTTAAGTACGAAGGAATGTTGTGGTAGTTTAACAAATGTTTTCAATAATGATGTGGTATTTTATGTTTCAAGTTTTTATGTAATGTTACAAAATCTAAAATACACCAGGCCTATTGATCTTATAATTTGTTTTTTGTTCATTTTTATGTAATACATCTTATTTAAATATGAAATAAAAAGTAGGGTTGTTATAGTGGAACCCTAGTATGGGTGGATTGGGTGAATTGAATCCCTACTATGGGAAGACAAGAGGAATTGGAAACCTTTTATGGGAGGATAGGGTGAAGTGGATCCCACGAATAGGAGGTCTGGTCAAAGTGGAGCTTAGTATAGGAGGATTGGGTAATTATATTCCCTTGTATGGGAGTTATGGGTGAAGTTTCACCCAAGTCTGAGAGGCCTGGTTGATGTAGAGATATAGTATGGGTGTACGGGGTGAAGTGAAACCCTAGTATGGGTTGTCTGGATGAAGTGGGTCCCTAGTACGAGAATATTAGGAGATGTAACACCTGAGTATGGGAGGCCTATTAAAAGTGGATCCTTGGTATGAGAGGCTTGAGTGAAGTGGTGGTATGGTAGAGGGCTAGAGTGAAGTGGTTCCCCATTATGGTATTTATATGTAAGGTGACACCCAATCATGGTAGGCGTGGTTGAATAAATACCCATATATGGGTTTCCATATAAAAAATGGAAAAAATTCATTTATCCTAGGTGGTCTATGAAGATGGATCCATAGTAGGCCAGATCTAGGGAGGCTTCATTGAATAGTGCCATGGTAGGTCTGGTTCTGGTCGGGGTCCTTCTCCTCAATCCATATTAAAATTAGTACTTTGTTAGGTTCTAGGATTAAAATATTTGGATAAATATTTTTTCCTTAGTTACCATTATTTTCCATATGTTTTAACATAGAGAGTCAACTGGAGGGGAAATGAGAGGATTGACCACTTGTAAAAGTGTGTCATCTTATCTAATATTGAATCTAGTTTATTTGGATATTCATACCTATTAAAATGGGTGTAATTAAGAATTCATATAGGAAAAAAAGATTAGGGTACATATTCAATGGGACAGTAACCCAAAAATAACTTATACTCCCATAGTAGGGTGATCGCCTCTTATAAAAAGACTTGGGAATGGAAACTAGGAATGTAAGGGATTTCTTAGGGAATTATTGGTGCTGATGATAAGAATTTTAAACCTATCACATAATGAGACATGGGTTTAGAAGTGAATCATGATATTACCATCAGATGAGGAGACATAGGAACCATGAAATTGGAACAAAAGGCTAAGAGCATAAGGGGACATGAATAACACAAAATCCATTGAATAAAAATATTCATCTTCTAATTGAATCTTAAAACTATATAAAATGTGAGATATATAAAATAAACTACCTAAATATTGTATTTTATCATAATTATGATAAAGAATTTATTATATAAATATATTTTTGATGTGAATGTGTCATTGAAGAGGGGAGTCCACTCCCTAGTTTGGGGTGAGGGTGCATGACATGACTACACATAGCTCAAGATGCACACTAGTGTCTTAGTACAAGATATAGATTTAATTCTATAAATGGGTTTTCATTTCATCATCACACATCACTCAACCAGGGAGAATCCTAAATATTTTACTCTCTCATTTCACCCGAGTCATGCACCCCACTTTTGGTTAGTTTGGGAATTGTCAATTCCTTTAATATATAATTAGGATGTGGTAGTATAATAATGTTTACACGAAAATGAATACTTGGGATAAGATAATCATAGTGAGACACCACAACTCTACACTCGGATGAATATAGTTGGGTGAAGGGAGTTTAAGAAAGTTAACTTGGTGAATTTAATTAGGCGAAGTGACCTAGGTGAAATTTTTCACTTACAAAATTTTCACATGGTTTTATATATGTTTGGTTTATCCTCACTATTAAGGATCTTCTGAATTCACTTCTAATCTATAAAATTTTCATTTTTTGATTTTTCTTTTGTAGGAAAATGGTTTATCCATTAAAAACAATTCCATACAGCAAAGCAACCACCTGAATCAATCATTTGATCGAATACACCTAACAAGGACAAGACAGAAAATGTTGGCCACATTTTTCAGCTCTCACACGAGTCATTAAGAATCACCATAAAATGTTTCTGGTATTATATTTATCCCATTATATGGAAATTTACATATTTCTGATTTTAATTTCCTAAATCCAAATGACAACCATACAGACTCTTTGTTCATAGATTATGAGAATTTATGAAGAGTTAAAATCTTTTTAACAAGATGTTGTATCAATATAGGGGAGACTATAATTTCCTATAAGTCATGTATTTCTATAGAAACCTTGGATAACCATGTGTACATATCAATTTACCAAGAACATTTTCATTCTCCCATCATTCTCCGACCAACTGCCGACAAAATTCAACATCAAAATGAGGATTGGTACTAAAACCACAGAGGTGGTTTGAAAACTGAGTCAATGTGATTATACTGGATCTGATAGAAATGAATTGAGTTTCAAGTTCAATTAAAATAAGTGTATATCTATGAGGTTTTTTAGATATAAAATTGATATCAGTATAAGAGAACCAATATCATTCTATAATTACTGATTTTCTAGAGACTATATATGAATACATTCCATTTTATACATGGAAAAGTGGGAATAAAACTTTGGAATGTTTATAAGATCATTGGAGCACCAATAATCAATGTAATTTTCTATGAATTTATATTTCTTATATCTATTTGGGTAAATTATACAAGGGAACCCCCATTGGCCCATAGACTTCTGTAAGTGATTGAAAAAGATATGAGGAAAAGACTGCTCCCAAAAAGATGTTAAATTGCTTATATGGATGAAGATATTCCTGGTCCCATATAGAAATATGAAAACCAAAAATTTCTAAACTTGGTTTACCTCCATGTAGAATAGGTGGTTCTTGGTTTTATATTTGAATGAACTAGAAATAGGCTTCTATGACGAGTTGTACTATAATGAAAATATATATATCTCTACTCAAATTCATCTTGTTGGATCTCTCTCCATGTAGCACAGTGCATATATTTTCCCAATACATTATTCTCATATAAACATAAGTATGAGTACCTTTTTGATGGTGGCAAGTATAAATGAGTGGAGGTCGGTTGTCTTGGGGGTTTCAATAATGGATATATATCTACCGGTTCCTACTATATATATGCAATGGAAATTCCCAATTTTTTATATGAGGACTATTTCAAGTTATATAGCATCTAGTAGTGGCACATTTTGGCATGTATGAGTTCCATGATGAAGTACAAATCGTAAGATAAAGATTTATATAATTCATCTAGGTCATTTTTTGTTACATTCCATTATCATTGTAGGTTTGCAAGGCCTTAAAACACCGGAATCTAAACTCAATGTATATTTTTTCTGGCATGGAGACACTCCCTGAGGATTATCATAGATGATGACCTCGGTAGTTATATAGTGGAATCATATAATATTTCTATAATATATTTAATTTTATTTGAATGAATTGATTGAGAAATTTTCTATGTACCCAACATATTGTACAAATTTTCACATCAATTTTAGTGTGTACAACATCAAGTAGTATCACAACAACCGAATGTTAGAATAAAGAATAATCCAATGCTCGAGTGACATTTATGGGAGATAATTAATCATGAGAATTCATAAAAATATGTTATGTTTCTTTTCCCAAATCAAATTTATTGGCATGAAGTTTATGATTAATCATTCCTAGATATGTTCACATCCTCGTGGGATTCTTACAAGCAGTATCCTCTGGGTCATAGGATCCTATCCATGAGAAAGGGAAATGAAATACTAGGAATTATCACAAGAAGGGTATTATTATATAAAAAATTTCAAATCAATATTAACTACACTCAAAATACACTTAATAACTACTAATCAAAGATATATTATATCATGATGTTGAGTAGAGACATTATAAGATGAAGACAGTGGATAAATCCCAAAGTTGTGGATGAGAAGAATGAAAATTTAATAAAACAAAAGGGGACTTAATACTATTGAAAATCTAGATGGGATACAATTGATGACTATTTAGATTTTATATATACCAAGACCAACCATTTTGGGCAGAGGTGTCCACTTTGGAAATAAGTTTTGGGTTTATAAACTTCCCACAGTGGTGGGATTTTAATTCTTTAAATTAGAAACATGATATAACCGCATGATTTTAGCCTCCAAATTAATACTAATTAAGCTAGAAAGTATCTCAAATATTTTGTAGATTATTGAATATATGATAGATGAATAGATTCCCATTATGAGGTTGGTGTAAGCTATGATGGACCGAGGAACCATCGATAAGATAATTAATAATTCTATTAATGAGAACTTAGATCATCTATTTATCCCTAAAGAAGGGTACCAACATATGATTTGGAAATGGTATCCTAAATTTTAATATTTACAAATATGTAACTTTTTTTGTTATAGAGGATGGAGGTAGTGTAGTTACCAAAAGGTTATCCCAGGTATACTGAGGTTGGCACCCCACTCGGTAGTGTATTAGGGTTAGCCACCCATGAGGAAGATGAAATTTTATTAGGTAATAGAATTTTGCTGGAGGACAAGGGGAAAGGCCCACTCTATACATTCCTGGACATGGGACTGACTAAGCTAGGGGTGGATATAGATAGCCTTTATTCCTAAAAAAACCACTAAAAATGTATTTAAATATTTGGCAAACATATTCTCCCTGGTGAAAGAGGATGGTTTTTGGGACTCACCCTTATTCTTTCATCTGAATGGTCACATCCTGTTTTATTTTAGAATCCTTATTTTCTGAATGAGACCCTTATGAGCCAAGAACTATTAATTATTATGGGTAATATCAAGATGAACACATTCAATTTATTGAGGAAATTGTAGTGTCATTGATGGGGGGGGGGGAATTTAGAATTCCTTTCAATAAAATTTATATGAGCGAAGGAGCATATAGATCATGTATAAGCATTGATTAAAATTACCAAATTTCATATCAAATTGCCTATTTTATTTGTCATGACATGGATCATAATTATTTCTAATGTTTCATCCATGGGATAGGATATACCATAAATAATATATATCCCCTCATATCTAACTAAATTAAAATATATTAATAATGAACTAGATAGAATCAAGTCTTCCTTTCATATGTTGTCCCAATTATCTTTCTACATTTCATGATGATGGGGAATCCATGTTTGCCTTAAAAATTAAATATGATAAACCAACTGAATATTATTCACTAGTTCTTTTTGGAGTATGAAATAATGTTCTAGTAATAATCCCCTTCTATAATGTTTGGGACAGGGAGGATACCGCATCCAAATCACCATGTCACAACATACAACCTTTAGACACACTCAGATAAGGAAAATTAGAAATCAAAAATAGAAAAAACCAATAAATAAGAAAATAAAAAGGTTTATATGATTATGAATTGAATTAAAATTTATGATGGGAAAGTTAAAACTCCTGTATTCATGTAATCATCAGAGGATTACAATTTCACAGTACTGTCATTCAAATCACAGGTGATTCAACACACTATTTGTAGTAAGATCTAACTAGTGTGTCTAGTAATTACTGTTATACGGTCTTCATGGGATAATGTACACCTTGTCCAATATCTATGGATGAATCCTCAATTTGTTCATAGACTTAATCCGCCCCAACTCATCAACCCGGTGAACATTTATATCTTTTGATACATTCACATGATGTATCTTACACTTCTTTCATTTTCTAATTCCTTGTACTACCTCAATGTTTAGTGATCAATATTAACTATCAACATTAACTTCAAACTATAAAATATTTTTGTATTAAATGATTAATTTTTTTTGAATCCATCATAAAATTAGTATCATTTGATTACAATGTCCGACAACCCAGTCCTCATAGCCTCCTTTGACCCATTTTCTTGGCATTCTGGAACTTTTTTGCAACTAATATACCATTACTACCCCTAAATCAGTAATTATCCCACTATTTTTTCAATTTCTAGTAGTTATAATGATTTTTTATGAATTTATTTCTAACATGAACAAGCCTATAAATCTCCCACTTGATAATATTTTGTATAATTCTCTACCAAATCCTACCTAATCATGCACATACTTCCTCAACATTGGTATTTTCTTTTGTAGTTATCATTGTTCCCCCACTATTCATTTAGGTTATCCTATCCCAAATAAAGAATAAAATCACATAAGAACATCCAAGACTATGAAATTTTTTCATTATGCAGAATGAATTTCAATTCCCTTCTATCTTCTAGAGTTCCAACACTCTATCCACTAATAAATTCTTGATGAATTGATACTTCAGCTGAATATTGTACTACCATGAATGAAATTTCAGATTTTTGGCTAAGTTAATCAAAATTCTTGAATAAAAATATGCTTCCCATTATTCTTCTTTTCCCCAAAATCTTATATCATGTCATTTATTTAAATAAGACCCTTTATAACTTTTATCAAAGTGATATATTCCACTTTTATCATCGATGGTGTAACTACTGGTTGGAATTTTAATAACTATCTTACAACTGTTATACTGAAATTAAACACATAAATTATAGTTATTTTATATGTTATTAAATATCTGTGAAAATATAATTCCACTAAACATTATATTATATAATCCATTTGGAAGAAAAGTTCCATGATTTCAGACCACTTTATAGACTATAGAATACACTTCACATCCTACCGGTTTTTCATCTATTAGTTTACATGTATGAACCAAAAACATGTTGTAGTTGTGTAATGATTGTATGTTTACAAACTATAGCTATTTCAAGGTTCTTATATTTGATTCAAATAGAATATTTTCCAAGTAATCAATCTCATATTCCATTCATGGGGTCTTCTCCTCACATACATTGAAATGTCCCTCCAGAGGTGTGGTCAAAAGTTTTAGCTATCCAATTACAAATATACTGAGCACCTTATAGATGTAATATGATATATGTGGTTTGAAGTACCATAACATTTGTATATCACTTTCTATATACTAAAAAGAAATTTATCTAATTGCATATCCTTCATCTCAACGATTTTGAACAATCCATACTTCAATGCATTGATTTTTTATTTAAAAAACATGTAATCAATGGGTCATTAATATTGAGTATTAAGGTAATAAAGCTCCAATAATTGAACACATTATAGAAAAATATTGTTCAACATTTTAATGGAAAACTACCACTCCTTCATGAATTCATTAATTTTATTTTTCTAATTACTTATAACCTACTTCAAATAATAAAGTCCCTAGTTGAGTTTGCAGACAATTTCTTAGATCTATTGTTCGAAAAAACCCTTGGTTACTCGTTGTGTATTTATTCATCTAATTCCACATGATGAAATTATTCCTTTACATCCAATTTTTCCAAATTAATTCCATCTATAGAAACCAAACATAACATTGTCTAATTATTCATATGTTTAACTGTATGTGAAAAGATTTATGATCAATCCACACCTATGTTTTTTAATCCCCCTTACAAATAGCATAAATTATACGTAATATATTTTCCACTTATTCCTTTAGTCGAACACCAATTTATTTTATAGTAATTACTTCCCACATTTTATCTACATCAAACCCCATGTTCCAAACACTTTGAGGGAATCCATTACATCCCTCATGTATAACTCACACTAATTTGAGTATTTTAAATTAGTGGCCTCTTTTGGGATCCTAAGATCTCAATATTCTATTAGAAGAATGTATTATAGTTCACTCATGTACCATATCATCTGGATCCTTACTCTGGTAGTTCTTCATATTTGTTCTTGTGGCTATAATCCTTCTAATGTTGAATCTTTTGGGATATTTTATTGAGCCTCAGTATTCCTTGGGGTTTTTGGTATATCAGAACTTTGAAAAACCATAATTTTTTTACTACTTATCATATTATCCTTTAGATAGTACGGTACTTTAGGAACAATGGTGATTCCATAATTCTATAGAACATAAAAAATTAGGATGTTATTTTAGTTAAACTCCAACCTCTAGTGATACTCTTTTTCTCATCATAAATCTCGGCTAATTTATAATATATAAAAGGTCTCTTCAGTAAAAAACACATTTTGAATTATAACCATATTTCAAAGGTTGTTTGCCTAGATTTGAAAAACAAAATCTTTGATTCCAAGTCCCATAAAGTAACATTCTTTTGAATTAACACCAATCATATACCTCACCTTGGTATCGCATTGGATATAGGTGAGTGAACCAAATACATTGATATGGGTGAACTATAGCTTCTTATTAAACCAATAGAATTATAGATGTTCCTAAACTGATTATTATGAAAGACACTGGTTGATTAAGTATTCAACATAATTCAAATCTTCTTCCAAAACTACCTTGGGGAACCCGGTATGGATTCTCATACTCATTTCAATTTCAAATAGGGTCTTATTAATCCTCTCTAAAAACCTATTATGTTATTGAGTACCTAGTACGACCTCAAACCATATACCTTTTATCCAATATAATCTATAAAATTCCCTAGATCTATACTACCGAACATTATTAGATTATTATCACTTAACCTTTCACTTGGTATCCTATTCCACAATATTTCTCCATAGAATGAAGAATATAAAAACTTTGAAATTTTTCTTGAGAAATATCTTCCACACTTTATTTTTTCCATCAGTGATGAAACTTACACAACGGAGATAACCTTAATGATAACGAAGAAGATATGGTCTCCATATGTTAGTGTGAACCAACTCTAACTTATAGTTTTTTGACATATTTCATTTCATTTCCAAGAAAACTGTATATTTGTTCCATATAATAAATTCATCACATTTTTTACTCTATCTTTATGTTCTTCATCATCCCTTTAGAATCCAACACTTTAATCACTTTCTGACTAAGGTTACCTAGAAGATCATTCTCTCACTTCACAAATTATACTTTTACAACGTTCAAAGGACCTTTTGATACCCCCATTATGTAAAAATTATTCTCTTTCAATATTTCTTCTATAAAAATATATCTTCCTATAATATTTCTTGATCTATCCCTACATTATTTCATCCTACTATGAAATATAAAATAATCTCTTCCTTAATACTGGGATGTGTTTCACTCCTTTAAAATTCAAAAATATTCTAGTCATTGTCCAGAACGAATCATCTCCCATGAAAACCTCCTTGAGAGATTTATTTTCTTATATATGTATCATACCAAACCATTAAAGAATATAGTTCTTCAAAATAACCCACTTGGATGTTGAGTGAAATGAAGCTCTAGAGTATATCACCCAAGACTCAAGTGAACTAGAAACACTTAGGTGTATGAAAATCCTATCATCCAACATAATATTCCTTGATCCACTTCCAGAAATATACCTTTTGGAGTAAAAATTTAACTCATTGAAAATATTTTTATGGTTTTCGTTTTTACCAGAATGACCTTAAATGGTAAAACCTTTCATCAAGATACACCTACATTGGTTTCTACTTCTTTTAAATTTTTTTGACCCATTCATTTTATGGGATTCAATATTTTATCCACGATAGAGGAATTCATAGAGGATTATTTAAACTCATTTTTATAAATATCCTCATTCAAGATCAGGTATTGATTATCCAAATACACATGAACATTATTTTCACTTGAGTCAGTCATAGTGTTGATCATCACTTCCCAAATTCCAAGGAAACATGTGAGTAAAACAGTGACCATTCCGGATCTCCAAATTTCACACTCACCAACTCAAACTATATTCTTATCATATTGAAGTTATTAATATTATTTTAATAAAAGGTTAGTCATAAAATCCTTATACTAAACAATATCCTTAGAAAGAACATTTTTTTCATAAATATGGGAATTTAATACTTGTCATATAAGATCTTTATAAGTATTCATGTGGTATTGAAATCCATTATTTTAAAACCTATGTTACTGGATAATGATATTTTTATCAACTCCAATTATTTCATGTAAAACCTCCCCCGTGAATCATTTTTCATTGATTCTTTCATAGTAGAGGTTAATGGAAAATCATGATCCTTCTATAATAGAAAATATTCCTTATTAATTTTCCTTAACCTAAAATCTATTCCATTGAACTTATCCACCCATACCTTACCCTCATCCAATATAATATTCAAGAAATTGTAAACTCCCTCTAACATCTAGAAAACATAAGAAATGAGGTCAAAAACTACTATTAGATAATATCTAACAAGGAAAAGAGAAGTATGATGTTACTAAATCGCAATTTGAAACTCAAATACTAGGGTTTGATTATCTGAAACAAATTAATATAATCTCTAGTACTACTCATTGGGATCACACCTAAAATTTGATAAAAGCACTAGATAGTATCCAATAGAACTTAATTAAGGAGGAAAAAATACGGACAATGATCCCATGATATGATGTTCAAAACATTTAAGAAATCACACACAAATAACTGCATCACAATGTAGAACCTTTAAGAACACTCAGAAAAGAACGACCAAAATACATTGGAAAAAAGAAAGTAATAAATAAAAAAATAATGGTTTTATGTTGTTCATATTATCATCCTAATATATAGGGGAAACCTTTTAAGTGTCCTATTAAAGTAAATAGAATAATATTATAGTTTCAATGTGAAATAATGTAGACCATAAGTGTTCCACTCTATAGTTTTTTGTAGGACCAATCCAGTGTTTCTTGTAGTTTCCACCGTGTAATAATTATGGGATTAAGTCCGCCATTCTCAATATGCCTGGAAGAAACCTATGTTCATCCAAATAATTTCACCAACTCATCTCCTCTACTTGGTGAATATTATTATCTTCTAATACTTTTAGAAGATGACCCTTGTTCTTCTGTACCTTACTAATTACCCACAATACCTATAGGTTGAGTGATCAAGGATAACTATCAGCTATACCATCCATCTATATAGTTTTATTCTATAATTCAATCATCGTTGTTCAAAAACACCAGGTAATCAATATCATATGATTACAATATCCAACCATTTAGTTTTTATAGCTTCACGTTACCCAGTTATCGGGTATCCTAATCCCTTGTACCTATTGATCCACTATTTTTGTCTATCAATTACTTATTATACCACTATAATTTCACTATATTTTGTCTCTAATGAATTACATATAATTTTTTTTTCACATATCCTATCCAAAAATTCCCATTGTAAACATCATTTTATTTAGAAAATACCTTTAGGTTTATCCTCCTATATGATATTAGATAAATTTCACCTATTTTTTCCTAATATTCAATGACCTATGAGATATCATGAATAATCCAGTATGAATTTTATAAAAGAAATTACAGAAATTCCAATGGAGGGTTCTTTTCATGAGGATATCCCTTCCCATAAAATCAATGAGGCAACCAATATGGGTGGGGGTAATGAAAAATCAACTAACCAAGCCATGATTGGAGATGATGGACTTTACATGGTGTAAAATGATTTGGAAATGATTATAAATGAATAAGTTTCTGTCACAATAGCTAATGAATAAAAAATTATTGAGGATTCATATGTGGAATCACTGGGGGGGTGCATAGAGAAGTAGGTTGTTTGAGAGGACTAGGTTAGTTCCTAAAACAAATTCCACAAACTTTTATACTCATAGGATGATGTAGATATCCTCTAGGACACTTTTAGTAATTCAATTTGAAATAGAGTAATTTCTCATGGAATTCGTTATCTTAAAACTTGAATTATTAGAGTGTATTGATATTAGGTTCATTATAGGTATAATAATCTTATAGGGTAATTAATACATATTTCATTTGAGAGATCTAGTTCTAGAATACTTTTTAGTCTCCAGGAGTGACTCTGAGATAGGCCCAGGATTTGTTAAATTTTAATACACATCAAAGAAACTTGTGTTAAATGACCTCTATAGGCTAATATATAAAATTATCATAGAGGGAGTATGCAATAAATTACACAGTCTCTACCAAATCTTCATAACTATAAGATGCATTTGCTTCGACTATGACTCATTTCATACTACCTTACAGGAAACTATTCTTTAGTGATAGTGAGATTAAAGGTCATAACTAAGCCTCTCATAGTTAGAATTAGTGACACATTTCTTGTGTCTTGGATCTATAAAAATTCAATAAAGATGTAATCATGAAAATATGGTGTTGGGGGGAACAACGTCTTACTAATAATGATGCAACTCTTGTAATCCATATCTATTGATAATTTAGTTAAACTGAAGGAAAACTAAATGAACACCATATAATGGTAGAGTATTACAATAGTGGATAATTATATAATTATTACAATGTGATGGTATTATTCTATACTAAAGAAGATAATGTTTCATATATGGTTGAGCATAAATACAACATTTATGAAGCAAGATGATCAATTTATAAAATTTGAGCATTGACATGGTGTAATCAATAGCACACCCATATTCATAGCTTTTGTTTTTTTAATAATTTTAACATTTAATTTTATTTGTAAATGTTTAGATACTTTAAATTTATTAATGGAAACCCTATTTAATTTTTTTCTGTAAAATTCTAAATATTCTCTATGACATTGACTATTAATCCTAGATAATCTATAAAAATCATAGAGTAAAATCATAATAACTCAATCCACTTGAATATTATATGGACATTTATATGGATAAATAATAACGTCCAAACACTTTAGTTAGTGATGAAAAGTATAAATCAATCAATTATCTTTTAAAAATGTTTCCCTAAATAGATATAGGAAAATCAGATATGAAACAAATATAAAATCACCATAAGTTATGGAATTTCAATGTGAAAAATGACTGCTCAATTTAATTTCATTTTGAACATATACTCTTAGATGGATACAGAGGGTATGAATATGGGGATGGTCTACCATCATTTGTTGTTAAGGTTATTCTATTTAGTTAACTTCCTCATTAAATTTTATACTTATAAGTATACAAGCGGGTCGAATATGTAGAACTTTTACCATCACAATAGGACTAAGATAGCATATATTGATATGAGAGAGGTGAATGACTTAGAATTATGAAAATCATGAAGGGTGGTTTCTCATAAGGATTTAAAATCTAAAAAGGTATCAACTAACCTAAAATTAAAATTTTGTTCATTAAACATGATTCAACATAACCAATATTGGTAAGGGAAAAAGTGTGGTATAACATTTTCTTAGGTTGATGGACTAAGATAGAATATCCTGAATTTTTAGAAATTAATGGTTTTCCCTGCAATAATTATGTATTTATATTTTATCACTAATTTTTTCTTATTCCATGAATGGGGAGAGGGTTAGTTGGAAGGAATGAAAATTCTTCTTAGGTATACCTTTTTGGGTTTTCAACTTGAAAAGTTTCATTCTATTTTCTTTATCAAATTTAGTAATTTTTTCCATTGATATGTAAGGTTTAATCCTAGAAAACATATACTTCACTATTTCCTTGGATTATATTTTTGGGTTTTTAACATGTTGGGTACCATGTCGCTTCCATTATGAACTCTATTTTCATTCAAGATGAAAAAATAAAACTGATGTTTAATCTTGAATATATTTATCCAACATATTAGAAAACTAATATATCATAAGAAAGGTAAATATATGAATTAATAGGGAAATTATAATATAAATAATCTCAAGGATAAGTGTATGTAGTTCAGGGTCATAGTTCACATATTAGGAAAGGTATGGAAATCTATTTATTGATACGTGAATGGTGAAAACTAGATATGAATGTATACAAGATTATATTTGTTATAAATTCCCCCTTAAAAAGGTTCACATAGTTAAAGTCATTGTTTATATACCAATGGTTCCAATTTTTATGTTCGTATAGATTTCTCTAAAAAATAGGTTTAACCTCCGGAAGTAGAGGAGTAATGAACTCGATGTAAATGAGTTATTAATTACAATATGGGAAATATGTGGTATAAAATGACATTTTTTGTTAATGATATAGTTCATAGACCAATGATTAAATTGTGTGATAACCCAAACGAGTATTGAGAGTTAAGAGTGATCTAACGCCATTAAAAAAGGAGTAAAAATTATTTAAATTACAAATTGATACATTTGAGTTAGCAAGTGATGATATTGGATGAGTATTTTAGGGAAGGTCATATGACGAACTCAAATGACACATTCTATGTTATTACTTTTGAGGGATTATGGGGCTAGATGTCCTTCTCTTTTATATGAAAACAAACCTTGGGATAACTATCTGGATATAAGACATGGATATCATTACCTAGAAGATGTGTCCTTTTTTGATTTAGATACACTTTTTAGCAATATCCATGATAAGTTAACAATGATTAAAACACTCAAGGTAAAATGTGTGGTATATGGGAAGAGGATATTCAAAATATGGTCAGAAAAATCCATTCTAAAATGAACCATGTTTGGGTTATTATGTAATGTTTAAGGGGAGTGGACATGAATGATGGATTTTAGCTTGATCTGGGAAATATGGTTCAAATATTACTATATATCTCATGAAAAAATAAATCAATTCATATATTGTTCTTTTGATAGAACACTATACTGATCTGGTTCATGCATTGGGGGGAGATTATTATTCCATCCTAACAGATGTATATAAAATAACCCGATGTGGATGCGGTGAAGACCCAATCATTATTAAAGAATTGTATTCAATGTGAAACTATCATCAGGGTATATGATCAGAACAATAATAAGATTCATGAATACATCAGGGATAATAGATCCATTATTCCTTATATAGTGTGAACTGTACGGTCATCGTTGAAAATTCTATGTGAATGCAGAGACTATGCACTATGATTTTTTAGATTAATACCCCGATGAGAGATAGAAGTATGAAACTCAACTTAAATTAATAAGGATAATAACACCAAAGATTGTGGATTGGGGTTGGATATGAGATCAGTGATCTGGACATCAATACGTTTCCCATAAGATTAGGAATTGAGCCATATTTATTCCTTATTAGGTGTCTCTGTCTATATTTGACTCATGCACAAGATAGAAATAAAATGGTTTAATCATATTATAACACATTTGGATAAGACCAGAAGTGAAATTGCAAAACCACATAAAAGGAAATATTACATAGATATAGCTTATATATAAGTTTATCATGTCATATAGAATTGATAACTCCAATCAGTTTAATTTCTTGTACAACCAACTTTTTTTCATATATATTGATGTCATGTGACAAAGAAAACAAAATCATTGTGAATATCCAAAGAGTATAATCTTGAATCATGGATTTTGATATTATGGTGATGGGTTAATGGAAGGAAAATTAGCAAGGACTGTTAAAGTCTCAGACACAAGGATAAGGTGACTATTTGACAAGAGTGGGATTTATGGACAAATCTGTGATAAATGATCTAGACATTACTATATATTCTTGGATACTAGGGAATAATACTGACATAGTTATGAATGAAAATATGGTTTCTTCATATATAGTCTAAGATTTAAAGAACCAACATGAATGAGGAGATCATATGCTGGTAGAAGGTTTGAAGTTGATGTGATTTGTGGCTTGTCTTGGAATGGGAATCCTAACAATCAGTTTTAAATATAGAATGGTTTTATCCTTGTGTAAGTTCAATTGAAGGAAATTGTTAAAAATGAGGATAATACATACAACAGGATAAGGCCTAAGATTTGAATGGAATGAGGCTATCTATATAGACCTATGATATGTGGTCGTAGTGTTTTTACATGTCGTATGATAGTAGGAATCACACCATTCATAGTTCTAAAGAAATATATAATGACAGATAAAGATCATGTGCTTGAGAGGAAGAGGTAAATATATATGGGTGATATAGTGAGATAAAGAATAACTAAACACAATGTGAATTGGTAAACTTATCATCACAGAGTAAAAAATATTCATGAAAATGGAATTTATTGAGAATCATAGGATGAGATATTTAGACATAACTACATATCCCATGGTAAAGAAAATAAATCTATACACAGTTCTCAAGAGTATAATTTTAATTATGGTTTAACGTTAGAACAAAAATTAATCCCTATAATTTAATCCAAGATAAAATATACTTTTTATTCCTATTATGACTGAATAAATATCCAATATAGATCACCAAACATGAATTAGTGATAGTGTTTACATTGGGAATTAAATCTTATAGTATTTATAGATTGACATGATAAAAAATATCCTAGAGTCACTTTGTATCCTAAGATAATTGGAATCAATCCAAATATAGTTCTAATAAAAATAACTCAATATACATCATGGATATATATATGGGTTAGATAAAATGGTCGCATCACATTGTTTGGTTGTGGAAGTGAATTCCTGATGTGAATTGAAAAGTCTAAAGTCGTAGGACATAATTCTTAGTAGTGGGGACATTTTATCCTAATATATATTTACTAATAAGAAGACATAAAATAAGTAATCTTACCTTGATTTGTCTCTCATGTAAGGAATTTAGGTTATATAGAATAGACTAATCTAAGTAGTTTAAGGGTTATAAGGCGTGGACTATACACTATGTAGTTTTTTTAATATTACATGGATTCATATTCTATGCATTCTGTGTTTATAAGATTAAGAACATTATATTGAGGGTTTTTCATAGATCTAACTCAAGAACAAAATTAAATAGATTCACCTTAGCACTGATCTAGTAGAGAAAATCTGATGTGATTTGAAGATGTCCTAGACAACAACCTGAAGTAGGTGTTTAATATGACATGAAACATAAAACTAATTATGAGATAGGAAATATAAACATCACTATGTATCCTAGAATAATAATAATAATAATATATCCATACATAGTTCTAGAAAATCAATTTCATCATTGATCATTCTCATATATAGGGGAAAATAGGGTGGATTCATTCATATGCAATGTTATGGTGGTGGACACAATTTGAATAAGTACGTTCTTAAGAATTAGAATTAAAGATGTTGAGATTAAAGGATGGACCTATGATGGGATGTATGATCGTCACTAAATTTCACGAGATTCTTGGAATCAAGACACACATATTTCTTAACCAAGCCACCCTAAGAATAATGTTTTGTTGGGTGGACTATATGTTGTATAGTTTAACATCATGTGATAAGGGTCATCATGTCTTGTAATTTAAATTTTTTCAACCTAGAAAATATTCATGTTATTTAATGTTTTGAAGAATGGGCATTAGAAACCTATCATGGATCTGTGAAATTTATTTATTAAGAAACCTTGAATCAGTGGCAGGAATGATACACTCTCTATAAATTTTGACCAAAGAGTAACCTATAATGGATTAAACTATATTTATTATGTATGGTTCTTCAAACTTTGAATCAAACATTAGTGGTTTCTTCCCAAGTATCATTGGAGTTCTCAGAACTAAATGTAATTCTCCTTGGATTAATGATAAGATGTTAAAATTCTTATTAAAAATTCATGTAGCCCAATTTTGATGAATCTCATGGTTGTGAAGAATATATAAATGAACAGAACTTCCTCTATTTCATATGAGAGTGATTTGGTGCTCCATTTTTGTATGTTTTAGGTTTTGGTGAAATAATCCTACAATTTATGTATGATTTTATCTGGATAATACATATTGTATTTGTCCACTATAATATAATGGATATAATATGTATATTTATTTTTGGGATATAACTTTTTGTTTTCCACTGTATGATAGTAGGATGAATGGTTAGACTAGATATTATACTCACGATACATCCTCTTCAGTTAGGGAGAATAATAATTGGTATAGTTGTCCATGAATATTGTGTGATAGGTTCTAGATCAGGTAATTATTTTTAAATTCATGAAATTGATGCAAAATGAAATTATAACTTTCTTATAATGTATAGATTTTACCCACTTCAAGGAGAAATTATTTGTAGTAAGGATGAAATTGAGCTCCATAGTAATGGTTGGAGGGTATACACCCATGATGTATACCCCCATATAAAAAATGACCAATAGTATTTAAGGGTTTGAAATATCTCTAGGGGTATATGAATAATGGTAAAATATATCTAACTGAAATGATATTTCTTAATGAACTCCATGGATTCTTATTTTATAAATCCTCAAGAGTACCGAAGTCGCCCGATTTAATGGAATATATTGGTTCTTGATAGGCGGGAGTCACATGTGCCAATATGGGCTTACTATGTAATAATGAGGGTCTATAATAAAATAATGAACCTAATGAGGACACCATGAAATATTCAATTGTAAAGGACATTATGATAATTTGGGATATCATAAAAAAATGTTTACTACCCACTATTAGATCTACTCTGTAGAAACCCGAAGCCTGACGTACATGAACATTACATTACATTTTCGGAATACTTAGTACACAACAAAAAACAAACACACAAGGATCATAATATTTTAGTGTCTTTGGAAACTCGGAACGTAATCTTCTAATCGTGGTGAAAGATCTTCAATATCTCCCATAAAGATCTTCCATTTTTTTTACCTAAAACCTTTCTTTATATCCTTGGGAAAAGAAAACATAAAAGGGTGAGCTCAAATTTATAGTAAGGGTAAACAAAAGAAAAATCAATCACATCATATTCATAAGAACATAACTTTTGGAAATCTTAACCTGCAAATGAGAGCATAATTTCATAACATGGGATAAATCATAGTAGTGAAATGAAATCCCAATAATCATAACATAAAACATGAAACATTGTGGCATACACACATAATCGTAGAGAATCATTTCTTGTTAGTCAAGACTCATTTCCAAGACAATCTTAGTGGACAAAGTCCCTTTCTGAACCGAGTCACCCTCGTTTCAGTCCTGTTTCACAGAACCGGTATAACCTACCATTCCAGCCATGTCTATCTCATGAGATATAAAATCTTTACCCAATGCATTGCAGGGAGATATAGGTCCCACCCATCTCATAATGATACCATTCTTATGTGTGACACAAAATCTTAAATCATACATCATTGCATAACCCATGTAATAAAAATGGGAATCTTAAACATCGTGACATCATAAAACAATTCATATAAGATAAAGGAATTCATAAAAATATTTCCATCACAACATAATCAAATTCATGTAATAATAGGGTTACAAACAGAACCCTATATTGTCTTTGATGGAAAATAATTTTGATAAAACTCTTGAACTCCATTCTTGAGGAAAATATCCATTCTACTTCAAAAACATTTATCCTTTCATAACATGCCATACAATTTTAAACAAAAAGATGTTGATTAAAAATAAACTTGAAAACTTGTAATGGAAGATTCTTGGAAATAATGTTTTAAAAATCCATTCATGTCGTATAAGTTAAAAAAAACATTCTTCGTACTTTTGTTGGAAAAGTCAAAAAAGTAACTCGTACGAAAAAACGACAAAAGATTCCTTTCATATTCTTTACTAAAAACTCACCGAAGGGTAAAATTGGATTTAAAATATTGTAAGTGGATGGAAACAATATTACATATTGAGGGAACATGGATGTGTATGATAAAATACACCCCAGTAAATGCCAAAGTAAAAACAATCTCGGATAAAAATGAGATTGTGATATTTTCCCTTACCTTAGGTCCGATTTGCTTCCTTAGTGTCCGAACCTCCTGTATAATTATTTACATAATGTCATTGACTTATTAAAGAATCATATTCATTGTTATTATATCATATATGGTTCACTTATGACTTTATATTACCCGTTCTTTTGTAAATTCATGTTAAAGTAGCGTTTTGGGTAAAATCGTATCATTTGTCATTCGTGTTATGACTTGTAATTATTCATATGATTACTTAGATCATGATTACTTAATTCCAGAATATAAAACATTATTTATATATATATATTCAGAATATACATATATATAATAAATCAGTAAATGGAACGAAATACACCGTTCATGGAGACGGTAGGCCGTACGTACGCATGAATGCTGTTTTCTTCTCCTTATTGAGTTGAACGGAATTAAGTAGATGACATACATATATATACACATAAATCCAGTAGATTTATAATGTCATATATTTCATTATTATTTCTTATATATACTTTATAATCATTCTTAAATGGTTAACATGGAGAATGAATCTCATCGCGTCGTGGAGACGGTAGTCCGTACGTACGCACGAGCGATGATATCATTTCCATAATTATTGAATTGAATTGGAGTGGATGATACAATATATAAGAATCATTAAGATGTTATAATAACTATTTATAGTTATTCTTTACACCATAATACCCATCCATGTAAGGTGTTGGTGAAAAACAGATTACACCACGGTGTGGAGACAGTATTCTGTACGTACGCACGCGCGGTGATTTCGTTTTCCGTAGGATGGATAGATAGTGAATTAGGATTGTTTCATACTTATTATAACATATCCATATATGAGTGATACTAATGTTATTACTTCATAATGAAACAACCTAATAAGAATAAGTGGAAGAAGAAATAAAGGTGATAGAATTGGTAACAGAAATTACCTCTTCTTTGAAGCGCCTCTTTGAGACCTCCTCTTAGGGAACTAAAATTGGTCTTTGAATAATACCAGAACCTCTAGGATGTTTCTAGGAAAGTGGAGAAGAGATTTTTTCATGGTTTGGACGAGCTTGAAGGCTCAATGTTGTGTGAGGAAGAGAGGGAGGTGGTGTCCTTTTACAAGGGAGGAGAGGGGCACCTTTGGAATAACTGAAAATATTATTTTATTATAAAGTCAAGTTCGGTTTTAAATATATTAAAATTGATTTATTTCAAGGCTAAGGTGGGGATGGGTCGCAATACTCTCATCCAATTGAATTTAGACAAGTTTAGGTTCCTATTTTAACCTTATCATTTAGATTTAACAATAAGTTACATAATTTTACTTTTACTGTGTCTTCTTGTGTTCTTATACTATAAGGTTAATAAACTTACTATAAGAAGCCACTCGAACCCCACGTTGTTTATTATTAATATATATAACCTTATCTAAGTCATTTTACCGAACCTTAGATTTTTAGGAATAAAATAACAATTAATAATATAATATTTGTTTTAAAAACTATTTTATGTCAATTTTGACACTATATAGTAATTGATTTTTGTGAAAATCACAATAGAATGATAAGTTAGAAAAAAGTTAATTAAATCAATACTAACATGTCATATTAACCTAGAAAAGTAGTGGAATTCATAAAAAGTCTCAAATTATATTTATTTGGGTATTTATAACATCAATTATGTCAATATTGCATTAATAAGATAATTACTGCATCATTGTTGTGTCATAAATAAATTATATTATTTAATGTCTAAAAATTACAAACAAATTACCATTATGTAGGAAATATTTTTAGCTTTCTAATGAATATTTATAGTTGAATTTATCTTAAGTATAACCTCATATTAAAAATGTTTTAGTAAATACACATTGATTTTAACTCTTTTAACCCTTCTTTAAATAAATTAATAATAAATGTTCTAATCTAATCCAAGTGGGCCTAAATGATCATATTTTATTCCTAAGCTTGTTTTTGGTCGAATTACACTTATCCAATAGAATTTGGACATGTGTTAGGGTAATAATAATATCATTTTTACACTTAATTACCCTATTTACTTTTAACCGTGGTAAATAAAAGTAAAAAGTTACTATTCACCAAAAATTATTTTTATCTCATTGAACCACATTTTACTTACTGAAATCAACCGTGTCTCTCAGATTTTTGAAATTCCACTCACAGAAGCGGTAAAATTAAGTTTTATGAAAAATTCAGTTTTTTTAACTACCACTTAGTGGTTTCACTATTCATCAAAAATTGAACGTTTTCAGAAAAATACCAAAAATTAGGCCTAAGATATATTTGATATTATTAACTCAAAAATGATTTCAATTTTACCAAATTCAAAACATATCAGTTGCATTAATTAATTTAAAAATTAATTCCCGTCGTCAAAACAAATAGCGTGTTTTTAAGAGATAATAACTATCAAAAGATTAACACTTGTTTATAACTGGTTTAAATGTGAAATTACATCCAATGACCAACATTGTATTAAATTGTAAAAATATATTCAAAATATACTTTAAAACCACTAAAATTAATAATTTATCACTATTAATTATTTCGATTGAAAAAGTTGTTTTTAATTAAAATTTAGTAATTTCCACTATTCATCAAAATATGAAAGTTATCCGAAAATTACCAAAATTTCACCCTGAGCTAATTTCGATATTCTGAATCCAAAAATGAAGTCCATTTTGAAAAATAAAATTTACAAAATTTCAAAAAGTGGTTATTACTATTCATAACAGCTAGTTTTAATAATATCTTAATAGCATATCGTTGTTTAGCGAAACTTGGTGTTGCGTACAAGACATGCTATCGTCGAAGGTCGCGATTGCGTGTAATTAAAGCCCGGTCAGAGATTTGTGTTGTGAAAGCTCCTTTTTGTGTAGCGTATAACACAATACATTAATAAAATTAAAAAGAATATTTTTCATAAAATCTCGGGGTGTTACATTCTACCCCCCTTAAAATGAATTTCGCCCTCGAAATTCGTCGGGGTTATAAATGGTTTACTATTCGAAAGTTTCTTTAATCGAAACCCACATCGTAAAAAGGAATACCAAAAACAATCTTTAAAAACAAAAGTATGAAACGTAACGGTTACCCAAATAAACTAATCACTGGGTTTCCACATGGAAGAAAAATCTAACCATCATGTTCTAATGGAGAGTGGTAGAGAACATGGATATGGAAAAGCCAACAATCACAAATCCATAAATTTGTGATGATCTAAGGTACCATATGATTAATCTGATATAAGAGCCCAAGGACAACATTTTTGGTTTTTAAGATCATTTCCCTAAAGTTGATGAAATTGGAATTAGAAGAAATACTTTCGTGATTTTGGTATAGTCTCACCGTTTGTCGCTCTTTAGATAATTTCCACTTCATCTCTTAAAGAAATGAAGTTGAATTTTTCATTCGTGATGTGTTAGCAGATCATGTGACAGAATGATGGGTCATTCCATCTCTTTCAAACAAAAGGTTAGCAAAAGTTATAAGTCCATCTTATAATTAATAGTATATGGTTCCAAAAATGAACTTATACTTCATATATCATACCGTTTAATAAATTAAAATTAGTTTCTACTAACCAGGGGCTTCCTGTAGGTCAGTGGTACGCGATAAAGGCCAGTCGAACTTCGGTTGTGGGTTCGATTCCCATAGCCTTGTCCGACGCGATGGACTGTCGCCCGTCCTGCAGGTTGTCCTTTTTCTAAAACTACATTACTATAAAATCCCATCAGTAATATCAAAAATGTTCTATCCTTAAACAATACAAACTTATGTCCAACATAATCCATTCCAATCTTTAGGCTTATCCATAATACTTCAGTCCACTCTCATAGTATAGTGAAAATGATTACCAGAGATTTAATACCATCATTGATCCCCATATATCATAAAATATGTCTTGTTGGTCACATTCTAAACATTCAAAGTCCTTACTCATGTATTATCTTGAATACCCATGCAGTTAAACGTTAACACTTTCCACATACCAAAATTCCTCAAAATTATATATACTCAATCCATGATATCACTTAGTCCTTATATCAATCATGAGCTCATGAATACTGCCAAACATTTCATTTTCTCCTTATCCCTTCATTATGCGCATATCATCCACTTTCCAAAAAATATCTAAATAACCTTTCATTGTTACTCATACCATTCATCATAAACTTTCAAAACTTAAGGAAAGACAATAGTGTAACAATCCTTAGATGTATTTTTATTCTATAGTACAACATTACACTTGATAAACATGTAATCATTCCACTACCTTCTTAAACCATTGACCGAGCTTCAACAATTCTTTCATCTCACATATCATTTGTAATCTCTTCATCATCATCAACAAAAATACTACCCATACGACCATACTGATTCTATTCATGAGACATTCCCTTAGGGCATTGGTTTGCATAATGCCCGTACATTCCACATTTAAAACATTTAACCATTGTTGATGTCGTAGCAATACCATTAACCTCATCCATGGTGTTAACTGAAACTTTTCCATTGCACTTACTGGATTTGTGTCCTTCTTTTCCACACCCAAAGCATCTTCCAGTTCCTTTGAAACATTCTCCTTGATGCCTCTTCCCACATGATTTACATAGGGGAAATTGAACTTTCTTTCCTCTATGATCATCATGAAACCCCATCTTTCTCTTATTAGCCGAGTCAGGAAACTTACCAAATTTTACTTTATTGATCATATTATGAGATTGCTGATTTGGCATAATAATGATGTTTGGACTTCCAAATCCCATTTCATTTTATTGCTTATGAAGAATATCATTCTATTGTCCATCATATTTTCCATTATCGTGAATCATCTTGTTTCCAGCCATTTTCTAAAACCCAAAAAGAATAGTGTGAGATGCAAAAATCATAATAAAGGGGGAGTAACTTCAATATCTATCATCTTAGGTTAAATTCTAAGATCGTTACCGTAGTGCTAGGACTATATCCTATATGTATACCTATCCTTAGGGACATCCCTAGACATACCTTAGAAATATCTCTAGGGATCTCACTAACGTTTTCGCGTCCTAGTTTCCAAAGGTTGACTAAACCTTTCCTCTGATACCAACTGTAGAAACCCGAAGCCTGACGTACATGAACATTACATTACGTTTGCGGAATACTTAGTACACAACAAAAAACACACACACAAGGATCGTAATAGTTTAGTGTCTTTGGAAACTCGGAATGTAATCTTCTAATCGTGGTGAAAGATCTTCAATATCTCCCATAAAGATCTTCCCTTTTTTTTACCTAAAACCTTTCTTTATATCCTGGGGAAAAGAAAACATAAAAGGGTGAGCTGAAATGCTCAGTAAGGGTACACAAAAGAAAAATCAATCACATCATATTCATAAGAACATTACTTTTGGAAATCTTAACCTGCAAAAGAGAGCATAATTTCATAACATGGGATAAATCATAGTAGTGAAATGAAATCCCATTAATCATAACTTAAAACATGAAACATTGTGGCATATACACATAATCATAGAGAATAATTTCTTGTTAGTCAAGACTCATTGCCAAGACTATCTTAGTGGACAAAGTCCCTTTTTGAACCGAGTCACCCTCGTTTCAGTCCTGTTTCACTGAACCGGTATAACCTACCATTCCAGCCATGTCTATCTCATGAGATATAAAATCTTTACCCAATGCATTGGAGGGAGATATAGGTCCCACCCATCTCATAATGATACCATTCTTATGTGTGCCACAAAATCTTAAATCATACATCATTGCATAACCCATGTAATAAAAATGGGAATCTTAAACATCGTGACATCATAAAACAATTCATATAAGATAAAGGAAATCATAAAAATATTTCCATCACCACATAATCAAATCCATGTAATAATATGGATATAGAAAGAACCCTATATTGTCTTTGATGGAAAATAATTTTGATAAAACTCTTGAACTCCATTCTTGAGGAAAATATCCTTTCTACTTCAAAAACATTTATCCTTTCATAACATGCGATACAATTTTAAACAAAAAGAAGTTGATTAAAAATAAACTTGAAAACTTGTAAAGGAATCTTCTTGGAAATAATGTTTTAAAAATCCATTCATGCCGTATATGTTAAAAAAACATTCTTCGTACTTTTGTCGGAAAAGTCAAAAAAGTACCTCGTACGAAAAAACAAAAAAAGATTCCTTTCATATTCTTTACTAAAAACTCACCGAAGGGTAAAATTGGATTTAAACTATTGTAAGTGGATGGAAACAATATTACATATTGAGGGAACATGGATGTGGATGATAAAATACACCCCAGTAAATGCCAATGTAAAAACAATCTCGGATAAAAATGAGATTGTGATATTTTCCCTTACCTTAGGTCCGATTTGATTCGTAAGTGTCCGAACCTCCTGTATAATGATTTAAATAATGTAATTGACTTATTAAAGAATCATATTCATTGTTATTATATCATATATGGTTCACTTACGACTTTATATTACCCGTTCTTTTGTAAATTCATGTTAAAGTAGCGTTTTGGGTAAAATCGTCTCATTTGTCGTTCGTGTTTTGACTTGTAATTATTCATATGATTACATAGATCATGATTACTTAATTCCACAATATAAAACATGATTTATATATATATTCAGAATATACATATATATAATAAATCAGTAAATGGGAAGAAATACACCGTTCATGGAGACGGTAGGCCGTACGTATGCATGAACGCTGTTTTCGTTTCCATATTGAGTTGAACGGAATTAAGTAGATGACATACATATATATAGACATAAATCCATTAGCTTTATAATGTCATATATTTCATTATTATTTCTTATATATACTTTATAATCATTCTTAAATGGTTAACATGGAGAATGAATATCATCGCTTCGTGGAGACGGTAGTCTGTACGTACGCATGAGCGATGATATCATTTCCATAATTATTGAATTGAATTGGAGTGGATGATACAATATAACAGAATCATTATGATGTTATAATAACTATGTATAGTTATTCTTTACACCATAATACCCATCCATGTAAGGTGTTGGTGAAAAACATATTACACCACGGCGTAGCGACGGTATTCCGTACGTACGCACACGCGGTGATTTTGTTTTCCGTAGGATGGATAGATGGTGAATTAGGATTGTTTCATACGTATAATAACATATCAGTATATGAGTGATACTGATGTTATTACTTCATAATGAAACAACTTAAGAAGAAGATGTGGAAGAAGAAATAAAGGTGAAAGAATTGGTAACGGAAATTACCTCTTCTTTGAAGCGCCTCTTTGAGACCTCCTCTTAGGGAACTAAAATTGGTCTTTGAGGAAGCCCAGAACCTCTAGGATGTTTCTAGGGAAGTGGAGAAGAGATTTTGTCAGGGGTTGGCCGAGCATGAATGCTCAAAGTTGTGTGAGGAAGAGAGGGAGGAGGTGTCCTTTTATAAGGGAGGAGAGGGGCACCTTTGGAATAACTAAAAATATTATTTTATTATAAAGTCAAGTTCGGTTTTAAATATCTCCAAATTAATTTATTTCAAGGATAAGGTGGGGGTGGGTATAAATCCTTTCATCCAATAGAATTTAGACATGTTTAGGTTCCTATTTTAACCTTATCATTTAGATTTAACATTAAGTTAAATAATTTTACTTTTACTGTGTCTTCTTGTGTTCTTATACTATAAGGTTAATAAACTTACTATAAGAAGCCAATAGAACCCCAAGTTGTTTATTATTAATATATATAACCTTATCTAAGTCATTTGGCCGAACCATAGATTTTTAGGAATAAAATAACAATTAATAATATAATATTTGTTTTAAAAACTATTTTATGTCAATTTTGAAACTATTTAGTAATTGATTTTTGTGATAATCACAAAAGAATGATAAGTTCGAAAAAAGTTAATTAAATAAATAATAACATGTCATATTAACCTAGAAAATTATTTTAATTCATAAAAAGTCTCAAATTATATTTATTTGGGTATTTATAACATCAATTATGTCAATATTTCATTAATAAGATAATTACTGCATTATCGTTGTGTCATAAATAAATTATTTTATTTAATGTATAAAAATTACAAATAAAATACCATTATGTAGGAAATCTTTTTATCTTTCTAATTAATATTTATAGTTGAATTTATCTTATGTATAACCCCATATTAAAAATGTTTTAGTAAATAAACATTGATTTTAACTCTTTTAACAGTTCTTTAAATAAATTAATAATAAATGTCCTAATCTAATCCAAGTGGGCCTAAATGGTCATCTTTTATTCCTAAGATTGTTTTTGGTCGAATTAAACTTATCCAATAGAATTTCGACATGTGTTAGGGTAATAATAATATCATTGTTACCCTTAATTACCCTATTTACTTTTAACTGTGGTAAATAAAAGTAAAAAGTTACTATTCACCAAAAATTATTTTCATCTCATTGAACCACATTTTACTTACTGAAATCAACCGTGTCTCTCGGATTTTTGAAATTCCACTCACAGAAGCGGTAAAATTATGTTTTATGAAAAATTCAGTTTTTTTAACTACCACTTAGTGGTTTCACTATTCATCAAAAATTGAAAGTTTTTAGAAAAATACCAAAAATTAGGCCTAAGCTATATTTGATATTATGAACTCAAAAATGATTTCTATTTTACCAAATTCAAAACATATCAGTTGCATTAATTAATTTAAAAATTAATTCCCGTCGTCAAAACAAATAGCGTGTTTTTAAGAGATAATAACTATCAAAAGATTGACACTTGTTTATAACTGGTTTAAATGTGAAATTACATCCAATGACCAACATTGTATTAAATTGTAAAAATATATTCTAAATATACTTTAAAACCACTAAAATTAATAATTTATCACTATTAATTATTTCGATTGAAAAAGTTGTTTTTAATTAAAATTTAGTAATTTCCACTATTCATCAAAATATGAAAATTATCCAAAAATTACCAAAATTTCACCCTGAGCTAATTTCGATATTCCGAATCCAAAAATGAAGTCCATTTTGAAAAATAAAATTTACAAAATTTCAAAAAGTGGTTATTACTATTCATAACGGCTAGTTTTAATAATATCTTAATAGCATATCGTTGTTTAGCGAAACATGGTGTTGCGTACAACACACTCTATCATGGAAGGTCGTGATTGCATGTAATTCAAGCCAGGTCAGAGATGTGTGTTGTGAAAGCTCATTTTTGTGTAGCGTATAACATAAGAAATTAATAAAATTAAAAAGAATATTTTTCATAAAATCTCGGGGTGTTACATACTCCTTCATGTATTTATCTTGTGGGAGAATCCCTTTATGGAGGTACTCAACTATGGGAGCCATTCAGACCATTATGAAATCAACTAATAAGGGAAATTAATCACCATTATCTATAGTGAATTATTTTCCTTTATTTCTTCTATATCACTATTGATAAATGGAGAAACAACCCTATGGTGTGCGATGAAAATTAATATCTCATCTTGATCTGGATATTCCAAGGCAATAAATTCAATGGAAAATGAATCTACATGGGAGTTATATGATGTGGGATGTGATGTAGTGATATATATTAGGGTAATTGAACTATAAACCCTCATAACTAATCAATAAAAGAAATTAACTCTTTCTTCATGATGTCATAATCACCATTAATTCTCTTTATCAGCTTCTCTAAATCACCCATATTGTTTACTCAGGTGACTAGTATTAGAAAGGCTAGTTTCAAACATGTGATGAGGGCATGTAATTCTTTATCCTTATTGGAGAATCCCCCTAATAGTAGGAAGGTGTACATAAGAACCAATTTTTTTGAGAGACAAACAAAATCCGCAGGATGCCCCTGTTGAGATTCATATTTTCCATCCATTTTCCCATTGCACTCCTAGTGGAACCATCAAAGTAAATCCCCCATGTATGGGTTATTTAATGGATTGAAAAGGGATCTTAATTAGGGATATCTAGGTCTAATAAATAATTCTACATGATAGTTTTTCCAAGAGTAAGTTTTATAACTATATCCCCTTGATCTCATTTTTGTACCCAAATTGAATGTAGAATTATTGTAGAATTACTACCCATCATGTGAGTTTTATAGTATGCATTGGATGACTGAGGATGTATTTGAGATGATTGATACAAGACACCAGATAACCTCATGGTGTTGAAAATAGTTTCCTTGATTTTTTTACAGTGAAACCAATGCAAGTAAGTTATTTTCAATTTTTAAACACTAGTTCTGAACATCCAACATTGTCCTGTTAAGATAATATATATTATTCTCCTTACACACATCATTTTTTAAAGAAAGGAGGGTGACAAGAAGTCATTATTGTGCTACCACATAGAGGTTGATATGATTTCCATATACGATTATCATTATTAGTATTGGGTGAAGGAGATACTTACTGAGGTAATAAAATGTTTCTAATAATTTACATCCCATTAGTTAGCAACCCCTTTCTTCAACAAAATTTTTAAGTGAAAAAACATTATCATAGGATTATCTATGAAAAAACTAATATAAGTGACACATCCTTGGAATCAAATTAACTCTTTGAGGTTTCAAGGAAGAGTCTTACAATGTATCACATTGTACTTTTAGGGTTTATTTTAATTCTATAATGGTATACCAAAAAGATGATAAATTTCCCTGATGTTACCTCAAAAGAAAATTTTAGTGGATGCATCATATATCTATGTTAATACAATTTATTGAATACATAATCCAGATTAGAAATGTTATGAAATAATTTAATGATTATAAAACTATATCATCTATACAATATTATAACTCCTTCCCCATAAAATACTTGAAAATATAGTTCATGATAGGTTTTTTTGGTAAAACAATCATTTTTAGAGCCAAAATGCGTTAATTTATATAATTATACCAATTTATATTTTCAAAATACTATTTCATTCTTATATTTGGTTGAAAATTTAAATATAGTAATATACCTAATAACCATACATGAGGTAGAGGGCCTAGAATCCAAATACTGAGTCAATCAGTAGTTCCATTATTAGGACTAGGAAACCAACCATTAGGTAGTGAAAGATCAGATCCATGAAATTAAATCAAACTATGATTTTCTAATTTTTTTTATATAAATGGTATTGGAAGGTCACTTCAGTTATCATAGTTCCTAGATGAAGTTGTATTATATCACCTTATCATATATAACTTCCACTTCAGTAGCATGGGCCAAATGCATTATCCATACTTCCTATTTATAGCCACGGTTGTCATCTACCATACCCAAATGATTTGTAGATAACTATAGATCAATCCTATGAATATGTTTTTTCATTTATTGAAAGTAAATATATATCCTATTTAAGGAAAGATTTTTATGTATCAAATTATTTTAGTTTCATGGAATCACTTATCCATATAGGATATAGATCTTACATTATAGCCATATTCACTTGTGTGGGTTTATCAACAATGGTCAGACACATTGTTCGAATGCTGTAAAATAATATTAGATCTCTTCCACTATCTCTTAAATTTTTTCAGGATAATTAGACATATCAATACCTCGAGATATAGTAGATATTATGAGGGAATATTTACTATTATTAGAATCACATCCATTTCCTCAATGGATGAGTTTTTCGTTGAAAAGGACACCATGATAAGAGATGTTAATGTGCATAAAACCTATTATCTTCTTCTTGGGTTAATTTATAATTGATAAATGATTCTTGGTAATGTTTATTGAATATAATTCAGACTCATATTCAATTAGCGGAACTCATGAAAAATATTCATATACCAGGACTATTTGATGGTGTTATCCTCTATTGGTAGTGATTACCCAATGGAATTATATTCTTCATCATCATATCAGATTATTTTAATTGGTTGAATTAATTAATTAACTAATTTGGACCAATGAATCACTATACCTAGATTTATTTCCATAATTAAGTTGTTGGTAAACATAAAATCTTCATTGAGTTCACCTCATTGATTTATAAGAGTGATTTCTAGGCTATTTGGAGCATAAATTTGTAATTATTTATTTACCATCAACCACTTCCACTATATTATATAATTCCATGAATCTATGTATTGAGATTCATAGGACTCAAAAACAAATCTTTCACAATATTGTACCATGAATTAAAAATTATTAGAGTATTTCAAGGATTGGTTGTAAAGACACATTCTTAACATACATGGACATTATATTAATTTTTTTTGGAATACTTAATACATTAAACAAATAGACGCCCAAATATAATATTAGTTTACTACATTTGGAAACTTCGAAAACATTATTTTAATTTTGTGAAGTATCTTCAAAATCTCTCATAAATATATTTTCCATTAGTTTTATTACCTAAAAACATTCTTTATATCCTATGGAAAGGAAACATAAAAAGGGGTGAGCTCAAATGCTCAGTAAGGTTAAACATGGAAAATATCAAATAAAACATAAACATAAGAATGTAGAAAATTAACAAAACTTTTGAGAATCATACCATGTATAAAAATTATCAAAATCACAAGTCATGAAATAAATATTGTAAGTTCATAAGGCATAAATCATAAAGGAACATGAACTATGAAAAAATAGCATTAGCATAACACATGGAATTGTGGAAACATAAGCATATAAAATAATTTCAATATTAGTCAAGGCTAATTTCCAAGACCATAATAGTGGAAAATTATCATTATTTGAGTAGGTTTACTTGTTGTTCCAGCCCTGTATTACTGAATCAGATTTACATTCCGTTCCATCCATGTATTACTGAACCATATTTACATGTCGTTCGATCCCTATATTACTGAACTGTATTTACTTGTCGTTCCAGCCCTGTATTACTGAACCAAATTTACATTCCATTCCATCCCTATATTAATGACCCAAGTTTACTTTCTGTTCTAGACCTGTATTACTGAACCATATTTACTTGTCGTTCTTTCCCTGTATTACTGAACTCGATTTACTTGTCGTTCCAGTACTGTATTTCTAAACTTGATTTACTTTTTATTCCATTGATTTCTATCTCATGATATAAAAATATTTACCCAATTCATTGGAGGAAGATATATATCCCACCAATCACATAATGAAAACCATATGTATGTGTTATAGAAAAATATAAATAATCCATCATAACATAACCCATGGAATAAAATGTGTTTCTGAAACATCATTCAATCTTAACATAATCCATATAAAACAAATGGATTTCATATATAGCATTCCAAAACAATCATTATTAACCATTAAAATAATAATAGGGGTAATATAGTTGAAAATATCCTTAATATTAGATGGAAAAGAAATTTGATAAAATAATTGAAATTACTTATTTAGGGAAAATATCATTTCTTCTTCAAAAATGCTTTATTTTCTTAAAACACCACATTGAAAAATATTTTTTTTTTGAAAAAATACTTTAAAATTTGTAAGATAAGAGTCATGGAAATAAGGTGTTATGAGAGCTTAAAAATCCATTCATACTGTATAAGTTAAAAATATCATGCTCATACTTTTTCTGTAAAAGACAAAAATTACCTCATATGGAAAATTTAAAAAATATTCCTTCCAAACCATGTATTAAAAGTCAAAAATGGGAATTTTTTTAAACATCCATAATAGAATAAATTTTTTTTTATTAAAGGGTTTTTAGAAAACATTAACATTTATGATAAAGAAACCCAAGTAAATACTTACGTATAAACAATCTTGGGTAATAATGGAATTACGAAATTATATATTACCAATTTATAATTAGGAAAGTATTATGCCTAATAAAATAAAAAAATACTACGAACATGTAAATTTCATAGCATTCATAATAAGAATAATTAAAATATTTATGGGAAGAATAAACACCACAGAAAAGAAATAGGTGGTGTATAAGGCATATGTCCCATAAAAATAAAATTGACACATAAAAATCCCTTACCTTAGGTCGTATTTTATTTTTACATATAAAAAAATATAGTATAGTGGTTTAAATAATGTCATTAACTTATTCTAGAGCCGTATTCATTTTTATGATATCATATGTGATCAAATTAACACCCATTTAATAATATTTCATTATTACTCTTCTTTTGGTGTTAACTGCTTTATTTTATCTTGCATGTTTTTTCATATAGTTCCAAATTATTGTATATAGGATACAGTTAGATATTTTACATAATTATAGTAAGGTCATATATATAACTTTTATTTATTATATAAATTTATATTATCATTCATGAATGCTAGATATGGATATGAATCTCATCTCGACGTGGTGACGGTAGGTCGTACGTACGCATGAGCTATGGTATCATTTCTGTAATAGTAAAAATTATGGAAGAGGATGTTATATTTGTTGTTATAGAATATGTATCATTTTTTAAAAATCATCTAGAGTAATTATTTCTATCTTTATTCTCTTCCAAGTACTGTCGTGGTGAAAACCATATTACACCACGATGCGGAGACGGTAAGCTGTGCGTATGTACGCATAGTGATCTCATTTTTCATAATAAGTATATAAGGTTTAATATAGTTATTACATAACCATAATAACATTTAAGAATATTATTTTTACTAGAGTTATTACTTTATAATTGAAACAACTCATTAAGAGGAAGAAGAATAAGAAATAATTTGAATGAATCGGTAGAGGAGATTACATCTTCTTCGACGTGCTCCCTCTAAATCTACTTGTAATGGAAGTAGATTTGGTATTTTGAGAAGACCCAAACCTCTATAATGTAAATATGGAATTTTTTAAGGGAAATGGGCATGTTATGGATTATATTAAAGGCTCAATGTTAAGTGAATAGGTGAGGGAGTATGTGCCCTATAATATTTGAGGTGAGGGGGACTTTTAGAATCTCCCAAATTATTAACTTATAATAAAATAAAAACACATTAAAAAACCTAAAAAATTTCCTAAAATAGAATATGTGATGTGATAAGGTTTTAATCTCATCAACCTATTAATTTTATACATGTTTGTTTGTCCATTTAATCCTTATCATTTTATTTTATCACATTGTTATTCTATTTCATTTTAACTCGGGTAACAAATTTGTCAATATTAAAATGGTAAAATATTTACTTATTTGATGTTAATAATATAATAAATAAATAATTCTGAAAATTTTAGACCATATCATATTTATTATTTATTTTTCAAAATGTTTTATGATTATTAAAGGATTTAATAAAACATTATTATGTCAAAACAACGATAATGTCAATTTTGACAATATTCTATTCTTGGTTTCTTTTAAATAACAATATTAGATTTTATACTAGATCTATATATTTTATTATATTCCTATGGTGCCAAGGGAGTTTATAAAATTAGTTATTTTTATTAATTATCCCAATATATATATATATATATATGTATAATTTTTTTTTAATAAAATTAATTTTACATTTTCATTAGTAAAAGAATTTCAACATTTGTTTTGTGTAATTATTTAATAAACTTATTTGTTGAATAAAAATAAAAATATGATACTATGATGAATATAAAGCTACTAGATTTCAGAATAAATCTTTTAGATTCGTATATCTTCTGTAAAATCCATCATTAAACATTTTATACTTTTAAAACACGAATGTTACAAGTTTAACATCACTTTAAATAAAATAATATAAGCGTCATAACCTCTTCTATAATTCTCTAAATTTTCAATAAAAGTACATTGGATGATTATGGTGTATATATACATTACCAATAATTGTTTTCTAGTGTTTGAGTATTTTAAATGTAATTATCATTTTAATAAAAATTATTTTATTGATTATTCATCAGTTAAATAATTTCTGCATCATCAATATATAAACCACTAAAGTAAATAATTATTTACTAGAAATTATAAATAAATTACCATGATAAAAATATATATATTATTTTAAATGATTATTCATAGTATAATTTACCTTATGTATTACCATATATTAAAATTGATTTAGTTATTAAAATTTAAGTAAGACATATTTACCTTTTTTTAAATAAAATATATTAAATTTTATAATCTTGTCGAAGTGGCTTCCAAAAGGTATAATTTCAATGTAAACATGTATTATGTCAAAACTAACTCATACAATCATATTTTAACAAGTTTTATTATAATTATATAATATTATATTTACCGTTAATTACTCAATATACCTTTTTCTAGTATTAATGAAAATTACTAAAGTTACTATTTGTAATTCCCATAAATTAAATAAATATATTTAAATAATTTATAACTATTTATTTCAAATATGAAATCCATTTTTTCTAAATTCTAAAAACATTAGTTGAAGTGAGTAATTTAAAATTAATCCGGTTTTTAGAATGAAAAACGTGTTTTAAAAGTTAAAATATTCCTACACATTGAAATGTATTTACCTCAAAAATCAATGTAAAATTAATTCCAATGACATAAATTATATTAATTGAAAAAATATATATTATATTTAATCTTTAAAACCATTAAACAATATAATTCAACTATAAAAATTATTTCTATGACAATGTTTTTTCAATTAAAATTTAGTATATTTTTACTATTCATCAAAACTTGACAGTAACCAGAAAAGTATCAAAACATCATCCAAAGTAAATTTTTATATCAAAATTACAAATAAAATGTTTATGATGTAAAATATAATATATAAATGTGTAATAAACTAGACTTAAAATGGATGCACCATCATAATGCGGCAAACCTGCCTTTTTTGAAAATTACTTATTTTATATGAAAAATTTAATTTGTGCTTATATCATGTCTAGAAAAAATATAGGATGGATTATAAATATTATATTGAATATATGAAACATTTATTTCATTAATAAAATACATAAATAGTGATTTTATTATTTCATAAACTCAAATATTTTCATTTAAATAGTTTTTTAGTAGAAAGATAATATTGTTCATACCCGCCATTATGACGACTAGGTTATAATAATATTTATCTATACACTTATAATGGATATTTAATGAATAGAATTATATCAAAATAACTTGAGATTATGTGTAACACAAGAGAATATTAGTGTTGTGTATACTAAAAGCTAAGTCAGTGTTGCATGTAGTGTATGGTTATCTTGGGGCAACGAACAACACAAGACATCAATGAAATTAAAAAAAATATCTCAGAAAAATATCATGGTGTTAAATTGGTTATGAGAAAATATAATTCTTGTGTTCATATGTTTCTATAGACTTCCCAACAAGGAATTTAAATCTAAATATTGATGTACCATAATGAATTTAGAGTTCAAAAAAAGATTACCAAATTGGGCTATTAGTTTTATTTTCCGAAGTGGTTTATACTTAATATTGTCATACACCTGAATTTTCAAGACATATGGAGATTAGTCAGCTTCACTATGGCCCAAACATTGAAGTTTATATATTGATATGAGGTTGATCACAAAACCATTATAAACTATGGATATATGGATATTGATATCAATTGACTTTCTGGATATGTAAAAAGGAAAAATGCTCCCATATATTGTATATTCAGGGTCATTTTTGTGAATGAAGTTACTATATGGAATTGAACAGATCCATTCTCTTTGTGATATGTTTCAGCTATAGAAATTTCCACCAAAAAATTATGAGGTATTTATTGAACCTAAACAAGGGATTCATTATGTTCTTTTGAAATATAAGGGGAATTGAAGATTGAGATCATGGCCTTAATGAAAATGACAGGCTTAAAGTTTTCATGATTCTAGAACAAGGACCTTTGCTTTATGTCATAAAGTTTCTACATTGCTTTGCGATTAAGGGTCAAAGAATATTATGAAATAGGATCCATTTCATAACCCTAGATTGGGTATATCCTCACTATTTACATTTTGGGATGAATTTACCATCCCAAATTTCGATGTTGACTAAACAATTGTATATATGCTAGTATATCTACTAGTGTAATTAGGTTTAAATGATCCCTAGAGGATTCAAGATCAAATGAATGTTTTTATTAAGATAATGGGTGATTTTTTCTTGGAGTTTTCACAATATATATAGATTTATTAGAATTGATTCTTGATAATTGGGGTCCACCACAATTTCATCATCCCCAACCTCTATGGGCACTTCACTGATTATTAATTGGAAAATAAGGTTTATATGAGTTCTCATCAATGTATAATTGATTTCCAAGTGGATGATATTGATCAGGTTGTATTTTGATTATTCTTTATTATGAAGGTTCCATTTGGTGGGATGGTTCCCGTCCTTCTAGTGATGATGGTAAGCAATATGAAAGATTCATTACTAGATTTGGTGCCCACAAAGGATCCTCTTCCCGTGCCTTGTTTCACAAACTCTGTTTACATAGAATTTCGGAAAGGATATCATGATTACTATTTATTATATTATATAACATAGGGTAATTTGGTGTAAAATATTTCATTTATTCATGCCCTAATGATCATACATTCCCAACTGGTTAATTTTTGGTCATCCAGCGAAATTTGTTTTGTACATGCATGTATAAAACTTATTTCTAGTCTCCATATCCTATTGGATGAGTGAAATAGACCCAATTCCACTATATAGTAGGTTTTCCAAAAATTAAATTCTTGGGTTAAATCCCATAATAGATTATTTCCTAAAAGAAGATGAAATCTAAGATGCTACCATCAAATATTCGATGGAAGGGCCATTAGTCAGGAATATTATTTGGACCAACTTCACCGGGTCTCCAGATCAATTAAAATTTAATCATGTTTTCCTCTAGGTAAGTGATGAAAAATATTAAAAAATTACTTTTCATAATAAATAATATTTTTTATTCCTATATTTTAATTTTGAGTTGTTTTTCTCATTTACCTCTTTATATTGTTTCTACCAATGTTTAGAAAGATATATCACATGACATTGAGCGGGATTAGGGGTTGTAAATATTATCCATGTTAGGATGAGTATGAAAATTAATTTTTTTACTTGATTTCTTTCCTTATGATGATAATTTTGATTTCTATTTGGATTTGTAATGAAAAATATTATATTTTAGGAACTGTGTTATCGAACCAAAATCTTGAAAACCACATGGATACTTTAAAAAATTAGTTGTATTTTAAACTCATCATGAATATTTTCTATGCATATATCCTATAGCTACTCAAATGGATGTTGTATAATTTGTGAATAGGTAAAAAAATTACACCTTTTCCTAAAGTCTGAACCATCCCTATTTCATGTTTTATTCAATTTTAGAGGTCAAAGATGTTGTTTTTATAATAATGGATCCTAAACGTTAATGGAACTACAATTAAATATATTTTTAATTAGTGTAATACTTATTTGGTATGTTTTGTTGTATTAAAAATGGGTTGGTCCTTCCAGGTTATGTTCAAAGAACCTTTAATTTACTATCTCCTTCTCTATGGAATTCCCATCATGGGGACACATTGAGATGTGAAGTGCATGAGGTTCTACTATGAATCTCCCATACCATTGATTATTTGGAATATAGGATTTCCAATGCTTCATGGTGGAGGAGTCAAGTCCATTAATTTAGGATATGTTTTCCTCTTTAGTTTTATTGGTGTAGTCTTCCCTCCATAGAACCCACTAATTATGTAAGAGAATCAATGGTGTTAAGGATTAAAATTAGGTGTTTCACTTGTTTTGATGAGGGATTTATTTCAGTGGGTGAAACCTAATATGGTCAGCCCGTAATTTCTTATACATGAAAAATAAATTGAGTCAGGTTGGGGTATCTTTCTTGAAATTGAGGTGGTTAATTATATAGTGGAGGTAAATCTATATAATACATGGTAACCCATGTTTAGTAGATTAGTTTTCTAGGCCTCACGTTAGTTGGGTTATTAGAATCTATAATATTTGGTTGAGTAGTTCCCTCTTGTTGAAGGTTGATTCACTAAAGGAGATATATTGGCCTCATCTAGAGAGTTGGACTCAATATGTATATTTTATCTATGAAATTTATCATTGAGTTGCCTTATGTTATCAAACTCAACTTAATACTTGGTAATATTCACCTCAGTAGAAAGAGTCTCACCTTCTTTGGGTGGTGTGTGAAAAGTTGATATATCGACACCTTTCCCATTATCCTTTTTCAAAGTACATAGAGTAGTAGGTTGCTAAATAATTCCAGGATCTCCCAAATGATTAGTTTACCTATGATATTGGGTTCACAAAATATTTTTCATGAATTTTACTATAAACCATGATTTCAATAGGAATCTACTAATCACATCCTTCAGTGTCAGTTTCATAATCTTCTTTATTTGTGGGGCTAAAATCAACAATATTCACTAATGTGAATATTAAATTGGAATAAAATCCATATCCACATTAAATTAATAGATAGACACATCATTCTATGAATATTATTTTAGGGACATATATTAATTCCCCTTTACATAGATTTTATTAGAGGACCTTATTCACATATGACCCTTGTAAGGTTTAAGTTTCTCTCCCCAATCCTCCCCAAGAGGAGGTTTTAGGAAATTAATATTGGTGGAGTCCAAATGGAATTAAATGGATGCAGTCCCTGTGAAATATAGGATTCTTAGAATGACATCAAAATAAACCATGGGATTCTTCTTGTGTTATTAGTCCTATTATATAAAAGATATACTTCGATAGAGGAGGCATGGTTAATAATTTCTATATCACATTAAAATAGGTTTTGATTTTATATGCCTCCATAAAAACATTACCCTAGTATGGATTTGATGATTCTAGGGATGAAGGTGGTGCTAAAGTAGTCCCAACCATACGGGCTTGGGATAATCCCATGTCAATGTCAAGAATTATATTGAATCTATCATATTGTTTTAGAACTTTATCCTTGAATGAGATGGTTGAAATGAATTTTTTGGTTGATATATTCTATAAAAAATATTTTTCCACTATATTTCTATGGGGAGGACCTTCACATATGTCATTTATATTATTTTGGAATGGGAATAATTAATTATATTAACAAAATATAATATAAAGTTCTAATACATGGGTTTTGTTTAGAAGAAATTATATTGTAACATGATCTCCCTGAAAAACTTTTTTATCCAATGAGTGAAGTGAAATATAGAGTTTTGTATTCAACCCACCCTCTTTTATGCACGCTAGGTGGGGTGTAAGTGAAAATCTGGTGAAGTGAATTTATACTGATAATTTAGGAATGTAGGAGACACTCATGTCATTTCCCTAACTTAGGGGTTTCATCCATTGAAAATTTAATCATGCTGATGAGATGGAAAATCTAATTTACAAAATTAATATGGTAAATTTAATCCCTATAAAGAATATATTTTAAATTTAGAAGATGGTGAATCTCCAATAAGATACAATGAATGTAGATTCTGAATTCTTTTTCCTATGCCTTTGGAGTTTAATATTGGGTAGTGGACATCTGAGAAAAAATTAATGATATTTTCTCCTCAATCAAATCATTCCATGTAACCATGGATTTATATTAACAATTTATAAGGGATTCCTAAACATGATCTGAACATATAGGTCACATCATCCCAAATTGTCTAAGATAAGTAGAATCATTCATAACATTCTAAGTTGGATCAGCTAAGACATGATATGGGGGAGGAATAGATGATGAATGTCTCCCCAAATGAACCATTAACTAGGTTTTGAGACTGTTGATCCGTGATGAGGTGATTTGATTAGCTAGACTGGGTATCTCAAATACCTATTTATATAAGGAAAAAATTAGAGTATCTTCAACACAGGGAGGAACTTCATAATTAGAATATTTTTCATTTCAAGTAGGGACTTTTCAATGATAACCATGGGGAGGGCCTTTATGGTTTATTATTAACTGTATATCACGGGAGGGCCTTTATTGTACATTATTCCTTTATCATTGGGAGTAACACTATAGAAAGACCATAGGGATGGCCTCAATTATAAGAATATGTTTTCTTATTAGGAGGGACTTCACAATGATAACAATGAGGATAAATTTCATGGTTTATTCATAACTCTCTATTAGGGGGAGGAACTCTATTATAGATTAGAGCTCTATAAGTGGGAGGACCCTTATAACACATAACCCATGGAGGTCTTATATAGTTGTTATAATTTTTTCCCTGGATAGGGACTCTTTTGTTATTAGTTTGATTTTCTCCATTTCAAGGAGGAACATCATGTCAATTATTTATGTTGTCATTGAGAGGAAATTCACAAAATATACCATTTGGAGAACCTCTAGTGTTATTAACCTGGTTTCTATAGGGAGTTCCTTTTTGGTAATTGGATATTGATGAGTTGGAAATGGTATGAACTCATTAACAATATATATTTGTATTTCCGGTATAAATTTTGAATCTGGTGTCTTGATGAGGTTCTTCATGACTAGTCTTCATATTTCTATAGGGAGGACCATCAGAACGTGTTCTCTATAGAGAAACTCCATAGATAAAATGTTTCATTAGACTATTGGGAGGACCTATGTGTCTGATGATCTACTATTTTATTATGTGAGGATGAAATTAAAAGATGGTGTACTTAGTGTCATAAGGAGGACCTCCATGATGAGTATTTGTGGGGGGGGGGGGGGTCTAGATTTCAAGACTATTGTTCTTCAAGGTGGTCTTTCACAACAGATGTTCTAGAGAGGACCTCTTTATTTTTTTTATTAAGGGACTATGGAGAATATATTTGTAGGATATGTACTAAGGAAAACTACTATAGTTTTTCATTATAATATTTCATAGATGATCTTCACTATTGATCCTATAGGGAGGACTTCTAGAGTTGATGATTATAGCTCAATAGGGAGGACATTCATAGTGGATTCTCTAGGGAGGACCATTAAAATTGTGTGTTACAGTACTATGAGGAGAAAAACTACTATGATAGTTTCATTCTCTGATTAATAAATATATTTTGAATCCTCAAGATACTATTGGAATATTCTAAAAATCCAAAAGTATTTCATTGTCCCCTGGGGGAAGGACCTTTTCATTGATCATTGATTTCCCATTATTATCCATTATTCTAAATGTTCTTATCCATGTGATTGGGTTAATAACCCTAATTATAATTGGGGTCATGCAATGCATGAATTGAATTTCTTGAGTATGTATCATCAAAAGAAGATCCTCAATCTTCATTATGATAGACTGATGAGATTCATGGGAAAGAATATGAATAAGGGTATACACATTATCATAAGATTTATTATAAAATACCCACAATGATCCCTCCTCTAGGGTGTCATGGTTTGGAATACAAGGGTCAAGATATATGATTTGGCATTCTTATTATATTATTTATGGAATGTAGTAGTGAGAGGCTTGTAACACCCCATGTTTTTATGGATATATATTTTTAAATAAATTTAAAATTTCATTCATATAATGTAAAACACTAACTGAATGATTCATTTTACTAGTAGTGTTGTCTTGGCGTACGTTAAACGCAACACCGACTTAGAGTACAATACACGCAACATTGAGTTTCTAGTAAACATATTTTTTTTATTGTTATAATTTAAATGAGATAATTATAACCTATCTATTAAATTTTTTATATTAATAGTAATAACTAATTTTAATTTTGTTTTATATAAATAAAACATATTGATATGATTTTGGTAAAATCCTTTTATGTGTAAAAACACTTCTTTCTGAAATAAACCACATTTAATGTCCTTATAAAAATAATTTTAGACACATTTATAAATTTAATTTGATAAAATAAACTTTATTTTTAAACTTATATTATCAAAATTAGATTAGGGTGAATTTGTTGAATTTTTATGAGAGACTTCATTTTTAGATGAATAGTTAAAATACTGGATTTTAATCCAAAACATCTTTTTAATTTAATTTATTTTCAAGGTTCAAGTATTTTTAAATTTGATTTAAAAGTAAAATTAAATAAAAAATTTATAAACTAATCCAATGTTCTTTATTGGAACCATTTTTACATATAAATTGGACATAAAAACTTAGCAATCTTTTGACTATTTTCTACATTAGAAACCCGCAGTGTCGTTCCAACAAAATGATTTATTTTAAATTAATGTATGCCACTAATTTTATTAGAGTTTGTAAAAATTGATTCCATATTTGGAATAATAAAGATTTTTAATTTCAAATTAGTTCAAAATTATTTTTTTCCAAAAATATTAATAGAAGTGATTAAAATTAATCACAGTAGTTAATACAAAATAATGCTTAATTAGGGACTAAACATTAACATTAAGGGCCAAAACAACTTATAAACTTGTCCAAAATCCATTTTATGTCCATATTTTTACCTTATAATTAATGTTCCTGACCTTGGACTATTATTGGATCCATAGTCAACAAGAAAAATACGGGTGGAATTCTCTCTTCAAATATTTTCAAGAGTGCCACTACTCCACTATAAAAGGGAACCACCAATACCCATTCATAAAACCTCTAAAACCCCTTAAGTTCATAAAATAACTATCCAATACTCTATAAAACAGCCTTAAACTCTAATTTTAATCCATAATTTGGTCAGAAACCCTCTAAATGAATCCTTTTGGCACAAACCAAAAGGAGTTACCTGGTTTAGAGGTAACATCTTCTCCCATGCTCCTTTCATTTATTTTCTTTCTTCACCCCTCCAGTCTCATTATTCCATTATTTAGTGAAAATACCATTATCCTACATATACAAGGATTTTTTTATTCAATGGTTTCAACCTATAATTACACCCACCTCCATCTAATGGATATCAAACATAATGTTTTTGTGTACGGTGAATTACAGCCTCAAAAAATGATGATTGTTCATTTATTATTTACCACCCATCATGGTGGAAATTAGGATTGAAAATATATTATATATGTAATATATTATATTTATTATATATTTATGATTATTTATTCTTTTTTCAACACACATATATTTACATTCCATTTGGTGTAAATACGATAATCTTGTTTGAGGAAGTGTGGACTGCTGCCCTATCAAAGTGATGTGATTCAGTCACACATCACATGGAATGTATTAAGGATAAGATTAATGAAATTATATGATATATATGATATAATAATTCTATTTTAATAGTGATATATATATATATACACATATTCCATCTATATACTTTCATTCAATACGATAATAAAAACGGAAACTGTTTTCATCCGTACGTACGACTTACCGTCTCCATGAACGGAGTATTACATTTTGTTCTCCTTGATGATATAAATTATTATGATATATATTTATAGGATATAAATTATATTTAGTTCATTATTTAAAATCTAAAATCATTATATAAGTATAAGGACCAACACTATAATAAATTAAGACATATGCGAAGAACAAAATATTATCTGAAGGGATACCATAACAAAGTATCATTTACAAGGGGGTAATATAAGGGCATAATTAAACCCTATATTGTAATAAATATATAAATATGTCTCTTTAAAATATTTATAATAAACCTATATTCATTATATAGTAATATTTCATGGGTACGGAGAGAGTCAAGAGATAAGGTATGAGAAATTCATCTCACTTTTAATTTCCATGAGATACATGTTATGATCGCCACTGATTCCTTTTGTGTGGTGTATGTACTACCCATTATTGTATTATATGTACATTATAATTAAACTAATGGGTATTAACATTTCAATTTTATGATACATCTTTCATGTGATTTAATATTCAAAGGTTACCAAATCAGTAAAATCTTTTGTCTCAATTTTCCTTCTTTGAGATTTATGTTTTGTTATGCTCATAAACTCTTTTTCAGGGTGTGTATACTTCCATTTTACATGATAAATAATTAATATAATTATTTTAATTATATATTAGGCTTCATTTAATTTAATTTTCTAAAATGGAGAGTATGATCACAAATTACCATGTTTTAGGAGTTTATTGAGACAGTCTCATCAATTTTAGAGATTTGTTATATTAAATCTTCCTTTGATGAAATATTATGATAACTATCTCAATATTTTTCATGAGTTTACTTATAATCTATTTATTAAAGATAAAATCATGTGTTCTAACCATTTTAAAAATATTTGGTACTTAATATAATGTTTTAAGTAAAATATGACGATCTATCTCTCATTGGTCAGAAAACTATTGGATTCAAAAACCATGTTTTCTAAAAAGTTTTCAAAAATATTTTCAAAAATGTTTTCAAGAATTATTTAAAAAGATCCTTAATGATAATTTCATGGAAAAATAAATTTAAAAATGATGTATTGTTTTCATATCTTCCTTTAATGGTTTTCCGATCTATTTTCAAAGGAATTTTTTTAAATGTTTTATGTCATAAATTTGTTTTAATAGAATAAAGGATATTTTACTCAAGAAATGTTTTCCAAATATCTTTCAAAATTATTTACCAACTAAGATAAGATACATTGGTGTTACTCATTCCTTTATGGGGAAATTATTCAATGTATTCATTCATATTATTTCTCTGAATGAATTATGTTTTGAGGGCATGATGTTTATGAAACCAATTTATATTTCATGGGTTATATGATTTTGAAACCCTCTTCATTTCATGGGTTAGGTTTATGATGAAATGATTATGAAACCTATCTCATTCCATAGTTTTTGATATGTTTACATGTTGATGATTACCTTTTCATTTCATGGGATATTATTTGTTTATCTATGATTTTGTGGAATATGTATGTATGATTTAATTAGGTGATGGGTGGGACCTATATCTCCATCCAGTGCATTGGAAATTTTTTTATATCTCATGATATAGACTAATATTGTAATAAGAGTGAACTCATTCTACTAAGATTGTATTGTGAGTGAACATTGACTACTATGATGTCCATGGGAGTGAACCATTACTAATATGATGGTATGAGGAGTGAACTCATGCTAGTATGATGAGCATGGAAATAAACCATGACTACTAAGATGGTCTTGGAAGTGATGCCTTGGATAATATATAAATCATTATATGTTTATGTGTTTTCGATAATTCCATGTCTTACTACTATGTTATGGTTTCATGGATTATGTCCTTTAAATCATTTTGATTCATGTCTTATGAACATACAAGATATATTCCATGATTCATGTATTTGATTTTTGATATGCTGGTTATGATATTCTATTGTCACGATCATGTTATCATACCCTTGTGCTCACGTTTATACATACATATATCCCTTGTTTACCCTTAATGAGAATTTGAGCTCACCCATTTTTATGTTTCCTTCCCCAGGTTATGAATATATGTATTATTTTTGATGTGTCTAATAAGGTTTCTAGTAAATAATAACCCAGTGAGATACAATGTATCCCATTTATGTACTAGTGTTTATGTTTCCAGTTTCCAAAGGCACTAAACTGGTATGGTATTCTTGAATATGTTTTTATAATGCTTATGTATTCCACAAAATTTATATAATGTTAATGTTTGTAAAGTGAGGGTTGTTATAGTTGGTGACAGAGGAAAGGTTTAGTTACCCTTCAAAAACTATGAGGAGAAACCCTTGGTGAGAACCCTAAGAACATGTCTAACTATAAGTATAAGGATGAGTCAATGTATAGGAAACTATCTTGTAATTTTGGTGAAGGAATCCCTTTCTAGATACTACAAGTGGATATGGATCTAACACAGATGTACCTAGGGGTAAAAAATCTAAAAATATGTTCCTGGATTGAATCATGGTAATCTAGTACATGACAATCGGCCTTTCTGCACACCTGGTTTGACAATCCCTGGGGATATTCTTTGGAAATTAACAAACTCTTGATGAACCATTTGGAATGATTTAAATATATAATGGTTATGAATAACCTAGGATAAACCAAAGGTGTCCCAGATTAAGTATGGTGTAATATGTTAGAAATCCTATAAGGGATGTTGATTAATTTCAAAAACCTCTTAAGATGAGGGATAATGGAAAATATCCAGAAATCTATAATTTTGATGAGGGGTGTGATAACAATGGGGTAAAATGTATGCATACCATCCAATCTAGAACTGTCAATGTCATATTTGATTCTAGGTATACCAACACTATCATATATAATGAATTTTCTAAGGGTGTTATGATTCCAAAATAACAATTAGTTGTGGAATTAACAAGGAAAACCCCAAATGGTACGCTGATTGCATCTCATGTCTATGATTACTCTTTGGTTGATGTTTGTGGAAATGTGATTCATGAAAATACTTCCATTCATCCTTTGGTCAAATTTAATTACATCTTATGCATGGATTGGATTTTTCTACATAAATCCAACATCAATTGTCATGGAAGGGAAGTTATGCTCGATATTTCAAACCCTCATATGATCATCCATCATGGTGATGGTAAGTCTGAACTTATTATGGAGATTAAATCCAATGTATGGGTCCTAATTCCCATTTAAAAGAGTTTTTTCATATCAAATGGTTGGGGAGAAAATTGACATTGATGATATGCCCATTGTTTGGGATTTAGTGGATGTTTTTCTAGTAAAGTTTCCTCGTATTCCACCAAAACATGAAGTTGAGTTCTCAATTGAACTTATAACTAGTATAATTTTTTTTCAAAGACTCCTTATAGAATGGCCCCGATTGAGTTACATGAAATGAAGAAGAAACTCCAAGAAAAACATGATAAGGGGTTCATTCCACCAAGTGTGTCACCTTGGGGTGCACGGGTTCTTTTTGTGTAAAATAAAGATAGAACAATGAAACTCTGCATTGATTATCGGGAGTTGAAAAAGATAACTATAAAAAAAATCCTCTTCCTTGTATTGATGACTTTTTTGATCAACTTCATAGAGCTCAATACTTTTATAAGATTGTCTTTCATTCTATATATCATCAATTGAGGGTTAAGAATGAGGATATACCCAAGAAGTATTTTTGTACAAGTTATGGTCCCTATGAATAAACAATGATTCCTTTTGGTCTTACTAATTCCTCTACTATCTTCATGGATTGAATAAATAGAGTCTTTAAAGATTACCATGACCTATTTGTGGTAGTCTTTATAGATGATATTCTTAACTATTCAAAGAAAAAGTAAGATCATAAATATCACTTGATAATTATATTAAAGACCCTAAAGAAGGACAAGTTATATGAAATATTTTGAATGTGTGAATTTTAGATATAAAGGGTTTCATTTTTGGGCCACATAATCTATAGATATGGTATAACAGTAGATCCATCAAAGAAAAAGGCAAATGAAATATTTCCTAGACCAAACATGATGATTGAGATCTGTAGTTTTCTAGGTTTAGCTAGATATTATCGATGGTTTGTGGAGAATTTCTCATGACTATCTAATCCTCTGAACAAGTTAACTTGGATGAGATTCAAGTTCCTATGGACAGATGAATGTGGGGAAAATTTCATGGAACTGAATAGAAGGTTGGTCATTGCACATATTCTTACATTACCCTATAGTGGGGAATGGTTTTTAGTATATAGTTATGCATCCAGGATGGGATTGGGATGTGTTCTTATGAACAATAACATGGTTATAGCCTATAACTCATGATAGTTGACCATTCATGAAAAAAATTACCCAACTTGTGATTTAGAGTTAGCAGTAGTATTTTATGAATTAAAGATATCGATGCCTTACCTTTATGGGAAAAAGTGTGACATATATACCGATCATAATAGTTTGAAATGTATATTCACACATAATGAGTTGAACATGCACCAGAGAAGATGGTTAGAGTTGATAAAGTATTATGATCGATCAATACATTACCACCCTGGGAAAGCAAAGAAGGTGGATGATGCTTTAATTCGAAAGGATCATGATAGATTATCCATGATGAGGATAAAAAATGATCTAATATTTTTGGATTTTCAATGGATATGTCTAGTAATCCTGAAGGAAGGAGAAAAATATTATCATTCTCAAATGAATGTTCAACCCTCTATCCAAGTGATGATTAAGGTGGTCTAGAAGGAAGATGAAGAGATGAAAAAGAAGGTCAATTTTTTTTTCTGAGTTTAACCTTCATCAGGATGGAATGATAAGGTTCAGGATCCATGTATGTGTTCTTTACATACCATATTGGAAGAAGGATCTGTTAGAGGAATCTCAGTGTTCTTCATTATCTATTCATCCTGAAAGTACGAAGATGTGAGGTGACTTAAAATAATGCTTCTAGTGGGATGGAATGAAGAGGGATGTCAAAAAGATTATATCTTTGTTTTTGGTATGCCATAAAGTTAAGGCTGAAAGAAAAATTTATAAAGGGATTTTTCATCCATTTCCCGTACTAGAATGGAAATGGGAGAACATCACTATGTATTTTTTCACTGTACTACCCAAAACCTCTAAAATGTTTAATTACATATGGGTGGTAGTTGATATCCATATTATGTCAGCACATTTCATTTCTATCATAGAATATTTCTATCTTGATCAGATTTCAAGAATACACATTAAGGAAGTGGTAAGGTTGTATGGAGTGCCACATTCTATTATATCAAATCAGGATCTTATGTTTACCTCAGTGTCCTGGTTATGTCTTTAGAATACACTTGAAATTGAATTGAGTTGAGCACTAAAAATCATTCTCAAACAGATGGTCACTCTGAAAGAACAATTCAAACCCTAGAGGATATGTTGAGATCTTTTTCTATGGATTTCAAAGGTGGTTTGGATCAAAACATTCCTCTGGTCATGTTTTCTTAAAACAATAGTATTAACTCAAGAATTCATATGGAACCTAATGTATCCTTATATGGGAAGAAATGTTGATCTCCAATATGTTGGTATGAGGTTAGAGAAAGAAAGATCTTAGGGCCTGAGATTTCAATTAAGATGGTTGAGAATGTTAGAACCATTCAACAACATATCCAGGTAGCTCAAAGTCGGTAGACAAGTGATGTTGATAACTGTCGGTATGATCTATAGTTTGATGTTGGTGAAAATGTGTTTCTACTAATATCACCCTGGAATAATGTTATGAGATTCAGGAAGAGGGGGAATGTAAGCCCTAGGTATATTGGTCCTTTTGATATTCTTTATCGTATCGGGACGGTAGTCCATCACTTTCCATTTCCACCAAATCACTCTCAAGTATATGATGTGTTCCATGTATCTCCCATGAGGAAGTAAATACATGGCCCTTCACATGTTCTTAACTCAGAGGCCATACCACTGGAGAAATATCTTTCCTATGAGGAGAAAAATGTTGAAATTAGGGACCAATAAGAGAATGTAAAATGAAACAAGAACACTCACCTAGTCATTGTTTTGTGAAAAAATCAACACATAGAGGAAGCTACATGGGAACTTAAGGATATGCTGAAGAAGAAGTATCATCATTTGACTTTACCCGAGTGATGAATGTTGAGGAAGAAATTAATTTTAAGGGGGGTATAATGTAACACCCTGAGTTTTTATGGTCCTATTTTTTTCAAAAAAAATTAAATTATTATTTATAACATACAATACACTAAGTCATGGATTCATTTTACATACAACATTGACATGGTGTACGTTACATGCAACACCAACATGGCGTAAGATTCACACAACATTGAGTTTCTACGAAACATCATGTTTTGTTGATATAATTTAAAGGAGATAATTATATACTATCCATTAAAAATTTTCATACTAATAGTAATAACTATTTTAAAATATAGTTTTATATAATTAAAACATATTTTTATGATTTGGTAAAAACTTTTATCTTTAAAAACACTACTTTCTCAAATAAACCACTTTTAATGTACTTATAATAAAATTAATTTTATATAAATTTTGAAATGTTATTTTTTTAAATAAAATTCATTTTTTAATTTATATTATTGAATTATTCTAGGGTGAATTTATAGGAATTTTTTGAGAAAATTCATTTTTAGATAAATAGTGAAAATATTAGATTTTAATTCAAAACTACTTTTTAAGTGAATTTATTAATAAGGATAATGTATACTTAAATTTGATTTCAAAGGTTAATTAGATAATATTTTTATCATTTAATCCAATATCTATCATTGTAACCATTTTCACATTTAAATTGGTCATGAAAAAATATAAAAGTTTTGATCCTTTCCTATATAAAAACCTCATAGTGTCGTCTTGACAATGCGATTAATTTTAAATTAATTTCTCCCACTTATGTGATTATAATTTGGAAAAATGGATTCCATATTTGTAATAAAATAAATTTTAATGTTTAATAAGATCAAAATTGTTTTTTACCAAAAATAATAATTAAAGTCATTAAAATTAATCGTAGTGGTTAAGGCCAAATTAGGATTAATTAGAGAATAAACCTTAACATTAATGGACCAAATGACCTAGAAACTTGTCAAAAACCCAATGGATGTCCATATTCCAACCATATAATCAATTGTATTAACGTTGATTATTTATTGGATCTACTTGCAACCTGAAAAACGTGGGTGAAATTCTCTCTTCAAATATTTACAAGAATGTCACTCCTCCTCCACTATAAAAGACCACCACCTCTACCCATTCCTCACAACTTTCAAACCCATTATGTTAGTACAATACCTACACAATATACATCAAAAAAATCCTAACTTCTTCCTTGAAGACTCTCTTTGGGAAGAAAACCTCTCAAGGAAATCTTTTGGCACAAACCAAAAGGAGTTACCTGATTTATAGGTAATGTCTTCTCACAAGCTCCTTTCCTTTATTTTCACTCTTCACCCCTCCACTCTATTTATTTAATTTTTTTTGAAAAAACTACTATCATAAATATACTTGGATTATTTTATTCCATGGGTTTGAATTAAAATAACACACACCTCCATCTAATGGATATCGTACATAATGTTTTAGTTTATGGAGAATTATTTTCTAATGAAACGATGAATGTTCATTTTTCATTTACCACCTATCATGGTGGACATTACGATAGAAACTATATTATATATGTAATATATAATATGTTTTATGTCTTTAATCTTATTTATTTCATTTACAACACACATATCTTTACATTTCAGTTGGTGTTAATATGATAATCTTGTTTGAGGAAGTGTGGACTACCACCCACTCAAAGAGATGTGATTCATTCACACACAACATTTAATTTATTCAGGATGGGTTTAATGAAATTATATGATATATATGATATAATAATTATAATTGAATAAGGATATATATATATATATATATATATACATATATATACTCATATACATATGTCATTTACATTCATTATTTCAATACAACAATAAAAACGAAAACAACGTTCATGTGTACATATGGCTTACTGTCTCCATGAATGGTGTATTCCATTTTTTTCTCCTTTATTGTATAAATTATTATAATATACATATAATGGATAAAAATTATATTCATATCATTGTTTACATTATTGAATCATGATATACATATAGGGACCGATACTATAACAAATTAAGACACATGCGAAGAAAAAATCTTATATTACCTAAAGCAAAATTTTATCACATGATCATTAACAAGAGGGTAATATAAGGTAATAATTAAACAATATATGTTAATATATATAAAAATATTTTTCTGTAAAATATGTATAATAAAATTATATTTATTATATAGGAATCATGTAAGAGTACATAGAGAGTCAAGACACAAGGTAAGGGAATTTCATCTCACTTTTAATTTCCATGAGATACATGTTATGTTCACCACCCATTCATTTTTTGTGGTGTATTTAATTACCATGATTTTATTCTACGTACAATATTTTTAAATTTATGGGTATTCATATGTCTATGTTATGATTCTTATTTCATGGGGTGTAATATTCAAAAGTTACCTAATTGGTAAAATGTTTTCTCTCAATTTTCATTCTTTGAGACTTATATTGTGTTATGAACCTAAACTATTTTTTAAGGTGTATATACTTAAGTTTTACATTATATATAATGAATCTCATGATTTTAATGATATGTTAATCTCCATGTAATTTTATTTTCTTACATGGAGAGTATGATCCCAAGTTACCATGTTATAGGAGTTTATTGATACAATATCATCACTTTTCAAGATTACTTGTGTTTATATTTCCTCCAACGAAATATTATGATCCATCTCTCAATAATATTCATGAGTTTCTTTACCCTCTATTTATTCAATATATCCTCATGTTTTATTACCATTTTACAATTTTTGGTACTTAATATAATGTTTTAAGTAAAATATAACTGTCTCTCTCTATTTGGTCAGAAAACTATTGTATTCAAAAATAGTGATTTCAAGAATAATTTCAAACAATCCGTGAAAATATTTTTCAAGGAAATGGAATTTAAAAATGTTTTATTATTTTCAAATCATCCTTTATAAATTTTCAAATCTATTTTAAAATGAAAATGTTTTCAAAATGTTTTATGTTATAAAATTAATTTTCCAAAGAAGAAAGGATATTTTACTCAATAAATGTTTTTAAAAGATATTTAAAAATTATTTTCCATATAATATAACATCCATTAGTGTTAATCATGACTTTATAGGGAACTTATTCAGTATTTTCATTCATATTATTTCCCCAAATGGATTATATTTTAAGGGCATGATGTTTATGAAACCCATTTCTCTTTCATGTGTTATATGCTTTTAAACCCCACTATTTTTCACAGGTTAGGTTTATGATGAAATGATTATGAAACCTATCTCATTCAATATATTATGATATATTTAATTGTTCATTATACCCATTTCATTTCATGTGTTATGATATGTTTATTTGTGATCTTGTGGAATATGTATGTATGATGTCATTATGTAATAGGTGAGACCTATATCTCCCTCTAATGAATTGGGTAATGTTTTATATCTCATGAGATAGACTAAGATGGTATTAGGAGTGAAATCATGCTATTATAATGGTCTTAGGAGTGATCATTGACTACTAAGATGTCCATGGGATTGAACCATGAATACTATGATGGTATGAGAAGTTAAATCATGCTACTATGTTGGCCATGGAAATGAACCAGAACTACTAATATGGTCTTGGAAGAAATGCCTCAACAACTATGGAAATCATTATATGCTTATGTTTTCTCCACAATTCCATGTATTAATTATATTTTATTAATTAATGGCTTATTTACTTTACTTCCATATGATTCATGTCTTATGAACAACTAATCTATATTCCATGATTCATGTATATGATCTTTGATATCCTGGGTATGATCTTATATTATCACGATCATGTTCGCATACCCCATGTGATCATGTTTATACTTATATGTATCACTTGTTTACACTTACTAAGCATTTGAGTCACCCCTTTTTATGTTTCATTCCCCAGTTTATGAAGATATGTATTATGTTTGATGTGTTTAATAAGTTTTATAGTCAATAAGAACCTAGTGGGAGATTATTTATATCATTTATATACAAGTGTTTATGTTTCTATGTTTCCAAAGGCACTAGACTAGTACAATATTCTGGAGTATTTTTGTATAATTTTTATGTATTCCCTAAAAGTTATGTAATTTTAATATTTTTAAAGCGAGGTTCTCTATAATTTTGAAAATGACATGAACTAGAATGATCCACCCTAGTAATATCAAAAATAGTAGCAATGACACAATCTAAATCCTCTTCCAACTCTCCACGAAAATGGTGAAAACTTTTGATTCACTTAGAGGATACAATCCTGAAGTGATTGATTGTGGTAACTAGGACTACTTTATTCTTTACGTCCTATCTCATTTAAGACATGCTATAGTGTTTAAAATCCTAAAGACTATCATGTGATACTTTCAATGTCAATATAGAGTTTTTAGACAATATTATCATACAAGTTTGTTCAATACCTAGTTTAAAAAGAACTGGGTTGGTGAAAATGTCTGATGATACAATGCATCCATGAAACCTGTCTCGAAAAAAATGTATGTATAACAAATAAACAAATAGTTTGAGAAAGAATGAGTTGTTATTAAATTTGTACCATCTTTTCTGGGAATCTCGATATGTGATAATGGGTTCTGGGATTCTAATTGGACGTGATTGGAAGTATTTAATGGAAAATAAAAAATAACTAAACCATAAATTGAAATCATAAGAAAATTTGATTGGTCAATTGATCTCTTTCCCAATAAGAATACATCATGTTAGATTCACTATTTATACCACCTATGTGTTTTACACTTGTGGTTTTGTTTTAGATGTAAAATTTCTTTCCAAATGTTGGCAGTTGTTAGGAGAAGCCAATGAGACGTCACACATCACATTGGTCAAGGTTATGTGTGGTTGTATAACACTTATGATGTATTATTTCATATTCTATAACTCTATTATATATTTAATTAATATTAATAAAATACGTCCTAATAATTTTAATGGTTAACTTGGTTATGTGGTTGATCGATCATTACTATGAATCAATGTGGACATCTATTTGCATAAGAGTTCATCCATATTTCCTATCAGTGGTAGATTAAACTATGGTTAAAAGCCACAAAACTGAGCACTCTATAATTTATCACCATATAGGGAGGTAGTGGGTGTAGTGTAGTTATTATTGGTCTTATAAAAGGGTATTTCTATGTTTCCCTATAAAACAAATCATAACCTTGTATTTTGTATCACATTAGAGGGGCATATTATACCTTTTACGGTCATGTGAGAAAGACCATTATGGTGAATTTTAGGAATGTGAAACCATGAACTATGATGTTCCTTTTACGTTCATTAGACAATAAGTAATGATGTTCATTTTAATCTCATTCAATAAGTACCATGATGTCTTGATGTGTAAGGTCATATGATTAAGATCTATTCTGGGCGGATTAGTGTTATAGGGAATAGACTATATACTATGCTAATTTAGCTAATGAATATAAGACTAATATATGAAATGAAAAAAGATTGGTCTCTGATTAAATGTTTTATTAGGTTTGTATATTCATTCCCAACCATTTTATATTTAAAACTAGATATAGAAAAAATATGGGGTCATGGGTGGTATAACCCAATGAAGAAGGGTTGGAAATTATACCTAATTAAAGGCCTATGTAAAACATTAACTCATTGAATAGATGAAATGTATTAGATTAGATTATTGATATCTAGGAATACTTATTTAGGTAATTTTGTATGAGAATCATGAGTTGTGTATGTGTGTGGGTGGGGTTGGGGTCGGGGTGTTCACAAGTATCTTAATGTTAATGACACTTTTTATCACGAGAATAAATTATTTTTAAAATCCTAATGATTATATTAGTTAGGGGTAAAAATAATGATAAATATTTTTCAAAGCTCTCGATTCCTATTATTAAAAGAATACATGATAGAAGGAGAGAGCTATAACATGCATATATCATCTGAAGGCTGATTCAAAGAAGATATGTTAGGAATGTTTTTTGGGAAATTGATTTATCCATGTTAAATGACTTTAATAAATTGGTACCCAAGGTGGGCATCATGTTGTTTAGGTATCAATAAATAGGAGACTAATGCTTTATCAAAGTTAATGGGTGAAGGGTCACCCTAGTATGGGGGTTTGGATGAAGTGGTTCCATTGTAGTGGAATTTGGATTAATGGAACCCTAGATTGGGTACCCTAAGAAAATTTGTTCCCTAGTAGAGGGAATAATAGAAGTTTTCTCTATTATGTGTGGTCAAAGTGAAGTTATAACCTATTATGGGTTACCTAGGTGAAGTTTTACCCTATTACTGGAGGCCTCGGTGAGGTGGTTCCCATGTATGGGTGGCCGACTTGAAGTGGAACCCATGTATGGGAGGTCTGGGTGATGTGGCATAATATTATAGGAGTCCAATGCAAATTGGTTCCCTGGTATGAGAGTCCTAGGAAAAGTGGTTCCCTTATAGGCCTTAGAAAAGTGAAATCATTTTATAGGTCATGGTAAAAGTGAAACACTAGTATAGGTGGCATGCGATAAGTGTTTCCCTTATATGAGTGGCTTACGAGAAGTGGCACCTAGGTACAATTTGCCTATGTGAAGTGGATTCCTATTATATAAGGCCTTGGGGAAGTGGATGCCATGTAGAAGAGTCATGCGTGAATTAGTACCATGGTAGTGGTATTGGGAAATATGGTAGCCTAGTATGGAGGGAATGAGTTAAGTGGACCAAAAGTATGTATTTTTTAAGTTAAATGTAACACTATAAGGATCATCCTGTGTTGTTTTGGAAAATTACACCCTAGTAGGGATGAACCCTAGGGGCCTGGGTGAATGGTGATTTAGTAGGGCTGATCCTTGTGGGGGGGGGGGTCAACATATTCTATATGTAAATGTGAAATTCATGATGTTTTTGTGTTAAAATACTTTGATGATGAAATTTATTCGTGTTCCCATTATTTTCCTTTATTTTTAGCTTTGAAATTAACCTCAAGGAGAAATGCGAGGCATGGGTGCATATAGTAGTGGGATAGCTTCTAGTATTCTGTATGTGGTTCAGATAGATCTCCCCTTTATTGAAATGGGAGGCATATGGTATCCTTATTGGTATAATGAGTATAGGGAATAGATCTAATGGGATAACCGCCAATAACTAAAACTTTCACCCTAGTAGGGTGATCTACCCATATAAAGATACACGGGCACAATAGCCAGTCAATGAAGGGATTGTGTTGGGAAACCTTGGAATGAAAGACAACTCCGTGGTTCACCTCACATATGTAATCATGAGAGGGGAAGTGCAGAATGTAATTCCCTTAGCATAAGGATACTTGAGAATCAATACCTAGGCCTGAAAGGGCTAAGTGAAGAAGGGGTTGGGTGTGACACAAAATTCATCAACTAAGACTCCCCATCATCCAACCGGATCCTCTACCCACAGAAAATGTTAGCACCAATAGTGAAAATTTATTTCTTGATCAATTAGATAATTATATACCAAAAATGATGCACTCAACACCAACTAGATTTCTGTGAACATAATCATTCAAGGTTTTAATCATGTCCCACTGTACATGATTGAATTATATAAATAGATAATTATATAAGGTCAAGAGATGATATTTATTCTTTTACATAAGAACATCTGAAGGAACTACAAAATATGATGTGTTATTTTAGGATGGTTAGTCCTCATGGTCTCCAATACTTGAGAAAAATAATTAAAATAATTCATGAGGTGAATTCCAAATAATTATGTTCCCCAAACACCTGGTATTTAGACATTATCGGTGTCCCAATATTACAATATAACTAGACCATATAACACTTGGTTATTATTTCTACCAAAATATCTCAAAGTAAATATTACAACTGGGAACTATAATAAACATTTAAGGCAATATATAATCAATGTGTACTACCATATATAATACATTTCAATGTAAAGTTACTATTATGGTAATTATGAATCATGAATATATCAAACTATAAGAATGATGTGGTAATTAATATCAAATACTTGATTTAGTTATAGGTAAAAAACTCTCATAAAACTCCCACTTAAATTAGAGAAAATTTAATGACCCATGATTTTTTGAAATATATTTTTTGAATTAATTTAACCTTTTTGATAATTTTCATTTCGCGCGACACTAAAAATATTTTATATTAAAGAACTATGTTTTTATTGAGTTATACAAAACACTAAGTTTATAGTGAACCACATGAAACATAAAATTCTTCATGATCTACATGGAACATCGAGATTAGTTTTCACTACACACAATATTGACTTTCCTTGATGGCTTGCGTAACACGCAAGGCAGAGTTTTACCAAACAATAATATATTATTAAAATGTTATTATTTAATATAATAAGATATAACCTAGCAATAAAAATAGAGGTTATGAATAGTATTAACCAATTTATGGAAATATATGGTTTACAAAAATATAATATAAGTTTAAAGGTTACCAATTAAATAAAAATTATATTAAAACCAATTGAATATAAAGGGATATATTGTTATTTTTATGGTCAGATATCTATTTTAAACTAATAAATTAAATTTATTACAATTACTAAGTGATATTAATGTAATATATATGTTATATATTCAATCAAATATTTTTAAATATATAAAATATATTTTGATTGACATAAGATAATAACAAACCCAATTTTATGCTTAAAACACTATATTTTATATAAAGGTATTTTTACCACCTTTTACTGGAGAACCCATTTTAAATCCATTTTTGGAACTTTTATACATTTAATATATAAAAATAACCTTTATATTTGAAATAGAAACATAAAAATTAGGTTAGAGAAATATTTTGGTATTTTACTATGAAGTCTCATTTTTTTAATGAATAGTTAAAAATACTGAATTTTAGTTAAAAAATGTTTTTTTCATCTAATATATTAATAAAGATAAATTAAATTTTAAATCTGTTTAAAAATTTAATTAGATCATATCATTATCAATCAAACTTTCATAGGTTATTTTAATTAATTTCAATTTTTGATTGACTTTAAAAATATTGATAACTTTTCAATATTTTTACTTAAAAATCCAGCATTGTTGACCCGGTTGTGGTATTAAATTTTAATTATTTTCTACCACTTCTATGATTTATATTTTGAAAAATGGATTCCATATTGGTAATTATATAAATTTAAAATTTATAATAAGTTCAAATTAATTTTTTACCAAAATTATTAGTGAATGTAATTGAAATTAAGTATATTGATTAAAGTGATATTAAGCTTAACATGGGAATAAAACTAAAACGTAAGGGCCAAAATGACCGATCCACTTGTCTAAAACCCATTAAATTACCATATTCATTTCTTTAACCTATCATTATTTATTTGGGTTGGTTTTTTATGACATTTTAAAGCTAAAAACGTGGGTGTACTGAAATGTTTCTCACAAATACCATGTGTGTCCTTTCACTTCCTTATAAAAGGACACCACCTATCCCTCTTATCAACACCTATCAAACCACATTAGTTAGGCCATGAAATTCCAAATCCACTTCCTAGAAACCCTCCATTACTTATTTAATCATCGCTTTGGTCAGAGATCCTTCCCTGGAATCCCTTTGGTGCAAACCAAATGGATTTACCCGATTAAGAGGTAACACCCCCCCTCAAGCTCAATTCTTTTATTCTTTTTCCACCCCTAAACTCTCCTTATTCTATTATTATAAAAAAGTATAATAAATATACTGAGATTTTTAATGCTAATTTTTCAACCTAAAATTACACACACCTCCATCTAATGGGTAATGAATATACTATTTACGTGTACGACGAACTACCACCTCAAAAAACAATGGTTGTTCATTCTTCCTTTGCCACCACTCATGGAGGGAATTATGATGGAAACACTTTTTATATATAATATATAACACTTATTAGGTATATAATATTCTATACTTTTTTACAATATGTATATATTTAAGCAATCCATTTTGTTTAAAAATGATAATTTCGTTTGACGAAGTGTGGACTACCACCCCCTCAAAGCGATGTGATTCGTTCACACCATACATGGAATGTATTAAGGAAGTGTTTAGTGAAATTATATGATATATATGAAATAATAATTCTAATATAATAACATTATAAGAATATATATATATATTTATATATATAAAATTTCCATTCTATATTTCGATACGAAAATAAAAATAGAAACATAGTTCATACATATGTATGGCCTACCATCTCCATAAACAATGAATTCCATTTCATACTTTTATATTATATAGATTATTATAATAAAAATATACTAAATTTAAATTATATTTATATCATCATTTAATTTATGGAAATCATGATATAAGTATAAGTTCCAAAGATAAAACAAATTAAGACACATGCGAAAAAAATTGAATATTACCCGAAGCGTAACTTTAATATAAAAGTGTTAAAAATGGATAATATAAATCCATAATTAACCTATATTTGGTATTTGATATAATAATATGGTTCTATGATAGATTTATAATACAGATATATTTATTATATAGGTGGTTCATACGAGTACGATGAGAGTTAAGACATAACTTCAGGGAATTTCGTCTCACTTTTTATTTCCATGAGATACATGCCTTATTCACCACCCCTTCCTTTTATGTGGTGTTTATACTACCCATGGATGTATTCCATGATTATTATAATTAAATACATAGTATTTACCAATCAATTTTACTATATTTATTTCATGGGTACTATGTTTCAAAAGTTACTAAATCGGTAAAGTGATTTTGTATCAATTTACCTTCTTTGAGACATAGGCCATGTTAGGCACCCATATTCCATGAGGTGTATATAATACCTTTTAAATTTCTTATCATAAATCCATTTATATTCATGATATTTTAAGATTAATTTAATTTCATTTTCTTAAATTTGGTGTATGGTACAAATATACCAAGTGGTAAGGGTTTATTAAAATAGTCTCTTCACTTTCTGAGATTGTTTATGATTATTCTTCCAATGATGAAATATTATAATCTGTCTATCAAAAAAAATAATGTTTATTCTCCTATGATTATTATGGATATATACATATATTGATACCATTTTCCCACTCTTTGGTACATAATATATTTAATAAACTATTTTTATGAAAGTTTGAATTTACCTGTCTTCGGTTAGAAATTTATTATCCATCAAAACCATATTTTCTAAAAGATTTCCAAAATGATTCTAATAGTATCCTATTATATTTAGATCAAAATTATATGCACGTTTTACCTTAAAAAGGGTGTTCTTAAAAATGAATCTTACTTTCATTTTCCAGTCGATCCACTTTGTTAAACACTTTACTGTGAAAAATGAATGTTTAGAACGTACAGATTTACCCGACGTCATGACTATCATTCCATTGAATCTTATATTATAAGATTAAAAGATATTTTCATAATGAGAATAACTTCTTAATATTATGTAGATTTTTTTGAAATTAGTTTTCATGAAAATTGTTTTCAAAATGTTTTCAAACTTATTTTATAAGTTTCAATGGAAAATGGTGTTTTCAAAATGTTTCCAAGCTTTTTTCATAAGATTTAAAGTAAGAAGGTTTTAAAAAAATATTATGATTTATTTATTAGTTTTAAAATTTACTTTTAAAGAAATGATTTTCAAATTTTTTTGAAAATTTGTTTTAATTTTTTCAATATTTTATCGATGAAAAATATGTTTAATATTTTTTCAATATTAGTCTATATGTTTTCAAGGAAACATATTTTCAAAATGATTTCAACAATTCTTTATAAATTTTCAAGGTATTTTCTATGAAAATAATTTTCAAATGTTTGTATTTATTAAAAATTATATATCAAATAATAAAGAATATTTTTATCAATAAATGTTTTGAAATGAAATTTCAAAATTATTTTCCTTATAATATGAAATCTATTGATTTTACTCGTGCCTTTCTAAGAAATGATCTAAACGGTCCATTAATATTTTTTTTCTCTTAATAGGCTATGATTAATTTTATGGTATTTCTAAGACATGTTTCTCTTTCATTAGTTATACGTTTATGAAATCCATTTCTCTATCACGAGATATATTCTTATGAAATCCATTTATCTTTCATAGGTTATTCTTTTGTGAAATGATTATGAAACCATTATACTTTTCCATAGGTTATGTTAGGATTACATGCTTATGATACCCATTTCATTTAATTTGTTATGATATTATTTTTTATGATTTTTTGGAACATGTATGTATGATTTCATTATGAAATGAGTGATACCTATATCTCCCTCAAATGTATTGGGTATAGATATATTTCTCATGAGATAGACTAATATTATATGGGGGTGAACCCTCACTAGTAATATGGACATGGGAGTGAACCATAACTTATATGATGGTATGGGGAGTTAACTCATTCTACTAAGATGGCCATGGGAGTGAACCATGAATACCAAGATGTTATAAGTACTGAATTCATGCTACTAATATGGCCATGGGAGTAAACCATGACTACCAATACGGTATGAGAAGTGAAATCATGCTACTAAGATGTTAATGGATATGAACCATGACTACCAAGATTGTTTTAGAAGTGAAATCATGCTACTAGGATGGTTTTGGGAGTGAAACATGACTACTAATATTGTCTGGGGAGTGAACCCATACTGTCAATATGGGCTTGGAAGCGATTCCATGACTACTACAGAAACCATATTATATGATTATGTGCTATCCGCATTTCTATGATTTATTCTTATCTTATTTTTAGGGCTTATGTTATTTATATTCTTATGATTCATGTCTTATGAACATACAAGATATATGAAATTATTCATGTTTATGACCATTGATATATAGTTCATGATCTTCTAATGTTTTAATCACATTCTCATTCCCCTATGCTCATGTTTATGCTTACATGCCTCCCTTGTTTTCACTTACTGCGCATCTAATCTCAACCATTTTTTGTCTTATTCTCCAGTTTATGTAAATATGTATTATGTATGATGTGCCTAATAAGGGTTTTATTCATTAAGAACCTAGTGGGAGATAATGTATCCCACTTATATATCAATGTTTATGATTCCATATTTCCAAAGGCACTGAACAAATATGGTCTTCAAGCATTTTTTTTGTATAATTTTTTATGTATTTTGCAATAGTGATGAAATGTTAATTTATAAAAAGAGAGTGTCTATATTGTTGGTATTAGAGGAATTTTTTAGTTAAAATTTTTAATCTTGGATGAGAAAACATTAGTGAGAAACCTAATGGAATTTATAAGGTTAAGTCCAAGGATAATGAAAAGTATAGGAAAATGTCCTGGCATTCTGGTAAAGGATAGAGTGAATACTATATAAGAAATACATACCTGTCTGGAAACTAAAAGTGTATGTGGATATGTCCAAGATGTACCTGGGGTTAAAAACTCTGACAAGATGTTGTATCCCTGACTCAGGGTAATCTGGTACGTGAAAACAGGCCTTGTTGCACACCTGGTTCGACACTCATGGGGGATATGCTTTGATAATTCACAAACTCTTCATAAAGAATTGTTAAGGATTTATATATGAGTTGGTTATGAATAACCTATGATAATCCTGAGGAGTCATAGTTTTATAAAGGTGTCATAACTTAGACATCATATAAGTTGTTTTTAGGATTATGTGAATCCTCACTAAGATAATCAATTCATACTCAATTAATTGTAGTTTTTTAAAATGTAGGGAACCATAAAGAACTAGATTAGTAGAGAGTATGATGGAAAATATTTTTATGAGTGTTAAAATGGGATAATAACATTAGTGATGGATTTTGTGATCATGCCTAATTAGTTTTGAAGAAACGTGGTCAATAACATGTACCTTAACCAAATATCAGACTCACCAAGGAATATAATGAAGGTGTTTTCTGAGAGTTTGGGTAATGAATACCATAGTGGAAATAAGATTCATTTTCCTTTGTGTTAATTATGGGGAAAAATTACACAAATGAATGGATGAGAGGAAAAATAATATGTTTTACTGGTGGAAACAATGGTTCGGAAGCAATTAATTGTGAAGGGAAAGTGAAAAGTTAAATTAATGAAATGGATGGGAATATTATCCTCCATAAGGAATTATCATTTGATGGCTACTTTAAATGTTAAAGTTATGGGAATTATGAAAAATCAGTTTCCTATGTGGAAGTCTCATGAATAGAATCAGCAAGGCGGTAAAAGTAATGGTTTTTCTACTGGTGATAAAGATTCCACAAATGACATGTGAAAGTTACCTGATGTTCTTCCATAATAGATTAAATTAAACATAAGAATCATAATTAAATTTAGGTTGATAAGCCTTAATACATGATTCATATTTCATATTCTAGGAAATAGGTATTAAGGAATAAGTTGATGAAGCCTAAATAGTGTTTTAAGAATAAATATGGATGAATAAAGTATTTATGCTTTTGAATTCAAAGATTATGATATACGAATCATGAAATATATGATTATTTTCATTATAAGTTTTAATTAAGGATTTAAAAGGATATGTTAATGGTGATGAAAACATATAAAATTAATTTCATAGAAGGTTGATATTTTGATCAAGTGAAGGTAACCCTTAATTCATTTCTGTCATTGAGATAATGATGTTTGGATAAAGATATATTGGATATAAATAAGTAAATCGGATGGTACAATTTACCCTAGAACTGATCATTAATAATGATGTTTATTCCATCAAGGTTGAATTTTACAACTTGTTGGATTTAAAGAACATATCCAGTAATTATCAGAATAGGAAGCATGGACGTTTTCTTAATGGAATTATGTTAATTTAGTTTTTTACCATGTTACAAGGGAATATATGATGAGTGTATTCACATGTTCGTAATGTGAAAACCATGTGATAATTTGTGATGTATGAGTAATCAATGTTAATCTGATTTCATGACTTTGTTTCTAAATAATTGTATTGTCATATTTCAGAAGGGTTATAAGGATAACCATTTATGGTGAGATTAAGTCAAAATTAAAATGTGGTTTCTGAGATTAAGTATTTTTCACACCACATGATGATTTATTCATAATGGAGAAAATTCTATAACAAAATTTTGTTGATGATAACCAATGCCAAATTGGATGGAATATTAGGGATCTCATGATCTCTTAGAACTTTAGGAATGAAAAAATCACCTTCCTTTTTAGAGAAAGAGGTGAAGTGGATCAGGGAACAAAAAATAATGAGGTTTTTCTAAAATATTTGAAGTATATAATTTCATGAAAATTATAAAACATTAGGAAAAAGGATATTTAAAACAAAAAATTTATCCTAGTACCTTGTTTCTGATGGATCATATGGTCCTTTCGGTCATCGTAGATTTATCGATTTGTGATTGTTAACTTTTTATTGACCTTATTCTCTATCACTCTCCATCATCACGAGATGGTTATATTTCTCTTCCATGACCATGTTTTAACATATAACCTATGTTATCCTATCTATAATCCTTTTTATATGTTTCTTTGGGTAACCATTGTGGTTCCAAATTTCCCTTTTTAATGGATGTTTTTGTATTTGTTTTTATGATGTGGGTTTTTATGAATGGAACATTCATGTATTAAACATTTGACAACCCAGACAAATTTCTAGGTATAAATTAATTTTAAGGGGGTCATAATGTAACACCCACAGATTTTGGGAATTATTAGCTTTTGAATTAATTTATCCTTTTTGATATTTTTCATTTCACAGGACACTTAAAATAGTTTATATTAATGAACTATTTTTGGCATGCGTTATACCCAACACCAATATAATCATTCACCAGACACAATATAAATTTTATCTTGAAATACATCAAACATTGATTTTATATTTCATTACATGAAATAATGGCTTACTTCAATGGTTTTCATAACAAGAAAGAGTGAGTTTTACCAAACAATAATATATTGTTAAAATCTTATTATTTAAGAATATAAGATATAACCTATGAATTAAATTATAGATTATAAATGTTATAAAATAATTTAAAAATATATAATTTTTACACTAATATAATCTGAATTCATCTGTTCGATATTTATTTTAAATGAATACAAAAAGCAAGTGAATATAAAGGGAAGTGTTGTTAATTTTATGGCCAAAAAGCTGATTTACTCTAATAAATTAAATTCATTATAATTATTGGGTGATATTAATGTAATTTATATATTATATATTCAATAAAATAGTTTTTATTTTCATTCAATAGTTATCGTAGACATAAGATATGAACAAAACCAATTTTATGATTAAAAACCTATATTTTTATAAAGGTATTTTTACTGCCTTTTAATGGAGAACCGATTTGAAATCCAATTGTTTGAACCTTTATGGATTTAATAAGTAAACATAAACTTAATATTTCAAATATAAACATAAAAATTAGGTTAGGGTATTTTTTGTTATTTTTCGTTGATCTTTTATTTTTTTAATGAATAGTTAAAAATACCAAATTTTAGTTCAAAACACCTTTTTAATATACATTATTTATAGTGTTAAATTAAATTTTAAATTTTTTAAAAAATTTAATTAGAACCTATTTTTACACCATTTTTGGTCATTGGAATCAATTTCACGTTGAAATTGATTATATAAACATAGAAAACTTATGAACATATTTACTTTAAAAACCTGCATTGCTGACCAGATTGCGGAATTAAATTAAATTTAATTTCTTCCACTTCTATTATTTGAATTTGAAAAAATAAGTTCCTTATTTTTAATAAAAAATAATTTATAATTTCTAAAAATGTCAACTTAATATTTGAAAAAATATTAGTGAAAGTAATTAATATTAATTACATCCATTAAGGTAAAATTAAGCATAACACGGGATTATACCATAAAATTAAGGGCCAAAATAACCTATTCACATTCCCAATGCCAATTTTAGGGCCATATTTTATCATTATAACTTCTATTATTGAGTATTTTTTGTTTTTTATGAGTTTTTATTGGTAAAAACGTTGATGCACCTAAATTTATCTAAAAAATGCCAAGTGTATCTTTTCCCTTCACTATAAAAGGCCACCACCTCGCCATCTTCTTCACACCTATCAAACCACATATTTTCATCTAATATCTACTAAATACACTTCCCAGAAACCATACATTCCACATTTAAGCCTCTCATTATTCATAAATCATTCCATGGAACCCCTTTGGTGTAAACCAAAAGGATTTACCTGATTAAGAGGCAACACACTCCCTCAAGCTCCTATCTTTTTTTTCCGTTTTCTACCCCATAAACTCTAATTATTACCGAATGATATAATTAAAAAATTATCCTCAATATAGTTAGATCTTTTTATGTGAAACTTTTACCTACACATACTCACTCCTCTATCAAATGGGTAACAAACATACTATTTACATGTACGTTGAACTACCACCTCACGAAATGATGATTGTTTTTTCCTCTTTTACAGCCTATCATGGTGGGTATTATGATGGAAACTATATTTTTTTGATATATATGATAATTTTTATTCCATTAATATTTTATAATTATCTTATAACAAATATCTATATACATTCCATTTTTTTGTAAAAATGATAATTTCGTTTGAGGAAGTGTGGACTACCACCTGTTAAAGAAATATGATTCATTTATTCGTCATATGGAATTTTTTAAGGATGAATTTATTGAAATTATTTTATATATATGAAATAATAATTTATACAATAATTATAATATATACATATATGTCATTTTTGTTTTTTCTTTCAAATCGATAATAAAAATAGAAACAACATACATGCATACTTACAGCCTACTGTCTCCATGAAATCTGTATTCCATCTAATACTTCTATATTCTATAGATTATTATAATAAACATATTATGAAAATAAATATTATTTATATAATTTTTTGGATTCTATTAATCATGATATAATTATAAGGACCAAATATATAACAACTTAAGACACATATAAAAAAAATTCGAATATTACCTGAAGCGTAACCTTAACAAGAAAAGAATTAACCAACGAGTAATATAAAGTCATAATAAAATCATATAAGGTATTAGATATAATAATATGGTTCTTTCATATATGTATAACAAACATATATTTATTATACTGAAGGTTCTTATGATTACAACGAGAGTCAAGACACAAGGTAAGGGAATTTCATCTCACTTTTTATTTCTGTCGGATACATGCTCTATTAACAACCAATTCCTTTTGTGTTGTCTGTATTTTGAAAAATTGATGTATTATATTATTATTATAATTAAATTTATTGGTATTTAAATATCCTTTTTATTATATATTTTTCATGGGGACTATGTTTCAAAAGCTACCAAATCAGAAAAATGACCTTGTCTCAAATTTCCTTCTTTATGACATATGACCTGTTATACACCTATATTATTTCATGAGGTGTATACATTAACTTTTACATGTTATATAATAGATATATTTATATTCATGATATTTTAATCTTCATTTAATTTCATTTCTTAAATTGTGATTGTGGTTTAATGTTACTAAGTGGTATGAGTTTATTGAAACCGTTTCAAACCTTTTTTGTGATTATTTATGATTATGCTTACTTTAGTGAAATGTTATGATATATCTCCCAAGAAAACTCAATATATTTTTTATAATATATTTATTCCTGATATATTCATATATTTGTACCATTATTCACTCTTTGGTATATAATATAGTTTACAAAGTATTTTTAAGAAAGTCTGAATTTACCTCTCTCTTTAGTCAGAAATCTACATTCCTTCAAAACCATATTTTCTAAAGTTTTCAAAAAATATTCAAATATTATCCAATGAAATTTAAATGATATTTCTACCCATGTTTTACCTTTAAAACGAAATATGGTTTTTAAAAATGAATCTTCTTTTTTGTTTTCTGGTCAAGCCACTTTTCTAACTGTTTTACGGTGAAAAAGGAATGTTTGACACACATTTATTTACCCACTGTAATGACCGTAATTCCATTGAAGATTCCATTAGAATATTAATATTTTAGTTTTTAAAGAATAAATTTTCCTAATATTTTGTAAATTTATAAATGTATTTTTAAAAAAAATCTATTTTCCAAAAAATTTCAAGTATCTTTTAAAAGTTTTAGGTGAAAAGGGGGTTTTCAAAATGCTTTCAAGAATCTTTCATAACTTTTTATGTAATACAATTTGAAAAACATTTTCAGGATTTATTTATAAAATTTCAATGTTATTTTCAATTAAATTGTTTTCAAAACGTTTTTAATATTTTATTTAAATATTTCAAATTGTTTTTAATGAAAAATGTGTTTAAAATGTTTTGAAGCTTATTCTAGAAGTTTTCAAGGATAATGTTTTTAAAAATGATTTCAAGTCTTATTTATATGTTTTTATGGTATTTTCTACGAAATTTATTTTCAAATGGTTTTAAGCATTAAATTTTTTTTCATTGAATAATTTATATGTTAATTAAGAAACATTTTTGAAAGATATTTCAAAATTATTTTCCATATAAGATGACATCTGTTGATGTTACACATTCCTTTCTAGGAAAAGATCTAAATGTTCCATTCACATTTTTTCTCTTAATAAGTTATGATTAATGTTTTAGTATTTATGAAACCCTTTTGTCTTTCAAGTTTTATATGTTTATGAAATATGATTCTCTTTCATGGGTTATTTGTTTGTAAAATCCATTTCTCATTAATGGGTTATGATTTTGGTGAAATTATTATGAAACATGTATCTTTTTCCATAGGTTAGGATATGATTACTTTTTCATGATACCCATTTAAATTCTTGGGTAATGATATGATTGTTTATGATTTTTTTGGCACATGTATATATTATTTCATTATGAAATGGTTGGGACCAATATCTCCCTATAATGAATTGTGTAAATATTTATATCTCATTAGATAGATGAAGATAGTCTTGGGTGTTATCCTTGACTACTATGATGGTCATAAGAGTGAACCATGACTACCAAGATGGTATGAGGAGTTAAATCATGATACTATGATTTACATGGGAGTGAACCATGTCTACCAATATGATATAAGGAGTGAATGCATGATACTAATATGTCAATGGGAGTGAACCATCACAACCAAGATGGTATAAGGAGTGAACTCATACTACTAAGATGGTAATTGAAGTGAACCATGACAACCAAGATTTATTTATAAGTGAACTCATGCTACTAGGATGGATATGGGAGTGAACCATGACTACCAAGATGGTATGGGGAGTGAATACATACTGACAATATGGGCTTGGCAATAATTCCTTTACTACTATGGAAATCATATTACATGCCTATGTGTTTTCCAAAATTCCATGTTCTATTAATATCTTATTTTTTCATGGTTTATTTTATTTATATCAATATGATTAATTTATTATGAACTACCAAGATTTATGTAATGTTTCATGTTTATAACCTTTGATATACATGGAATGGTCATATAATGTTTTGATCATAGTCTTAATCCCCCATGATCAGGTTTATGATTACATGTCTCCATTGTTTTCCCCTAATAGGCATATGATCTCGCCCATTTTTATGTTTTCTTCCCCATGTTATGTAGATTTTTATTAATTATGATTTTTCTAATAAGGGTTCTCGTCATAAAGTAACTAGTTGGAGATAACTTAGTTTTCTTATATATCAGGGTTTATGATTCCATAATTCCAAACGCACTACAAAAATATGGTCTTTGGGCATCTATTTATATAATGTTTTAAGTAGTTTGCAAATGTGATGTAATGATAATGTTTGAAAAGTGAGCGTCACTATCGAAAAAAGTTCAACCTTCAATAGGTTAACATTCATATGATATTCTTGATTATAATGACGCATAAATCTAGTCACTAGGAATTCCAAACTTGATTATGATGATACTACACTCTATGTGACTTTATCTTCTTTGAAGATATTACTTTTCATTTATATAATTTATACACTACCATATATTAGGATCCTCAATTCCAATACAACCATTCTATTATTATCAAAATATTAATTATTATGACAACACTATAATTTCATGTACAATTAAAAAATATGTGAAAATGTTTTATATTTAAACAACTTTATAGATACATTTGAAGCCATTATATACTAAAATTCTACATAATTTGATACTAATGGATATAATGTTACCCTATTTCTCATTAACATATTGTAATAATGAAACTATATAAAATATTTAATTGTTTTTTTTATACAGACTTGAAAACTCTCTCTCCTTTCTCTTTATTTACTAGAAACATATTCTTTAAACTCCTCAAGTACCACTGGATATTTATAAATTCTACCATAATTAAAATTTCTTATTTTTTTGATATTTTCCCACCATGTGTTATTTATATGATATCTAAAATCATGTATATAGAATGGAATTAGTGATAAATCCTATCACTAAATCTTATAGAGTTTTTATCATATTTTTAATATTTTATTATGTATTAAAAAAATCCTCTTCGAGAGATTTATACCACATGACATTGGAATCAATTATCTTTTGACTTGTTCTAACTTACATTTTTTCATTAAAAGGTCAATTTATAAACAATGGATTTTTCATAGTATCCTATAAACTAGTCTTAGTAGATCGTGTCCCCCTTACCATATATTTCAACTTGAATCTATTATTATAGAATTATTTTAAAGTAAAAATGAACCAACTATAAGAATAATATCTATTTTACCATTTTCATTAACATATATCACTTGTAAAACCTTGAATATCCCACTATCCACTTATAAGTGCATGAAAAATATTCATTTCATGATTTAATTCCAACATTTATTATTTAATGGAACCTTTAAAATTTCCTAAACTATTCTTGGTGAGTTACTATGTAATTTAGAATTCAAATAAATTTTAATATCACTATTGGTGAAATTATTTGGTCATTGTCTATGGATTTACTTATCTAAAAACTTCAATAACTAATATTGATTTATAATCTTTCCCTTTACTATCCATGTCCATTTTTATTGAATACCCATTTTCTTTAAAGGGTTTTAAATCATCTTGAAATAATATCAAAATATAGGCATTATTTTGGTACATTGAATCTATTTTCCAAATTCATAACAACGTTAAATTTTTAGATTATTTTTTTCTCTATAATTCAATATTTTTTATTTTATATAAATACTTATTTTAGGGGTTTAGTGGGAACCCTCATGAAAATGAAAAATAGAAAGGAACCAATACAAATCATAATCCTTCCGAAATTTATCATTCAAAATTAATCATTAAACTATACATATATCAAAATAAATTACTTGACATAGCTATAACAAAAGATCAACAGATTATTCCACACCAACATTACAGAATTCAATTCCAACAAAATAAAAAAATGGAATGAAAAAGAATATCATTCACTTTGTTAGTGAAGATATGAGATACTACCTATATATCCATAGAAGACTAATAATTACCAATATAACCCCCATATTAATATCACTATGTATTTTTTGAGTCAAAATTTCGTGAATAAAAAAACTAGTAATAACATAATCCTAAACGTACAACCTTAGGAAAAAACCAAAAGGAATAATTGAAAACATCAATTATAGAACAAACAGAAACCTAACTAGTTAAATGAACCTAGAGTAAATATTTAATATTCCAATTGAAAAATATATCACATAACTTAATGATTATAAAAACTATTTCTCTTTGTTTTCATAAAATTAAAACATATTATGTGTCTCTAGAAGTTTCATTTACATATTTTCTATATAATTTTTTATATTGAAAACTTATTTTTCATATAGAAATATGAAATTATTAATACCTTTATTTTTCTAACTATCTCAAATAAATATTTTTTACCTACCTAAAAAAATATTGTCTTTCACTTGACAATTATTTATATATATTATTTATTTATGTAATAACTTTAGCTAACTTTGTATAAATCACATACATTTACTTGTTGTTTCTTGATGTCTGTTTTGTTTCTAGTATTATATTTAACAATAACTTTTTATCCTTACACATTAAATGGTTACATAATGTATTTGATTCATATTATAACTCATATGAAATACAATTTTATATCTTATTTATCATGTTTTTAGTATTAATTTCACTACTTCCTAAGCACATCCCAAAGTAGATAGTAGAATACATTCATGATTTATCATAGATCTCAATATGGTATGAATTTTCTAATTCATCATTTTACCAAGGCCATGAATTTGGTGTGAATGAAGAATTTGAGTTTTGGAATAATATAACCTCTATATTTAATGATCCATTTATTCAAAGTTTATATATTCCTAGAATCAACTTATCTAACACATATTTTTCCCTCTTTCCAATATATTTCTGTAATTTGGATTCACATTACTTATATTAGATAAAGAAATATTATAAATTACATTAATTTACTACTAGATTTTAATTGAAATAGTTTACTAGTATTTTGTTTATAAAATTAAACAAGATTTATGAATTTAACACTTTTAATAAAAAAAAATTCTTATCTATTATGACTTATAATCAATCATGTAAAATTCCTAATAGTTTTAGAAAAAAGTGCCTAAACATCCTTCTTGTAATATCTTTGAAATTTTTGTTCGGTGTTGTCTTCCTGTGAATTATATTATAAACAATAGTGATAATATCATTATTATGTTTGGAATTTATTTTCCATATAGGATATATTTGATTCATTAATAATTAAAATATTATCCAATTATTGTATACTATAATAAATTTTATTTCTATACATGAAATAAAATCCCATTTTGTCTAAACTTGATAACCAGTTCATATTTTGGGAAAAACACATTACAAAATATTAGTTTTAAAATACAAGAATATTTCCACAAGGGAATGAAAAGATGTGATATTCTTAAGCTATACCAGGATTCAGGATCCATTAGTAACTTAATGATCCTCTTGAACCCTTTAAATAATTCTAAACTTCCCTTTTTCATATATTTTTATTTTGATGTGAGGGTCAAAATATTTATCAAATACACAAGAAGTAAAAATAGAAATATTACATGAAATGATGAATGTAACTAGTGTAGAAGTATCAATTTTACTAAATTCATTGAAATTCATCATCCAAAACCATTCTTCCACGTGAAAAGAAACCAACCTTATGTCGGATTCTCTCCCTCATAATGTTTTCTTTATTTAAAGGAAGTAGTAAAAGTGACTTTCTATTTATTCATCCCATTGGATTTTTTATTTCATTCAACCTTGTCCACTATAATGAATAAATAATTATCTAAAATTACACTCTTATAATACAATTAAACCTCTTAAAAAATATATTTGATGTGATTTAACCATAATTTAAATTTAACAATTTTCAATGAAACTATAGAAAATTAGTGATAATGATGCAAATATGAGATATAAAGATAACTTTTTATTCAACCTAAATCTTAACTCTTCTAATAGGTCAATAAACTTTTTTATCATGAGTACATGAGATCTATCTATGATTCAATGTGTTATATTACATGTATACAATGTTTTAATAATACCATTATTTTTTGATTCACTTCATCCTTATAAAATCCTTGGAGATGTGACAACATAGTGTAACAATCCATTTCCTCATTTTTTGTTGAAAAAATCACTAGATACTAATGATAAAATGGTATAGATATTCAAACCATTTTCAACGTATCTCCTATAATAATTATTCTCACCATCAATTTTTTCTTTACATGTCTCATCAGGTAGTGAGGACTCTAGTATATAAAATTTAATTTCATGTCATAGTATAATGTAGAAGTACTCAAAATACAAATAGAAATTTTTTTACTTCGAGAAAAAAAAAACATTATAAACGATTGATCATATTGAATCCATGGTAATAAATTATATTTTATACAACATAATACTTTATAATTTTAACTTTATTTTGATTACCAATTTGGGATAGAAACAGGTTGGGTACCTGAACCCTTACCATTTTTCCTTAGAAAACATAGACCCTAAACCTAACCAATTTATTTTTAAAACTCACAACCCCAACCCTACCCTATTATATTTTTAACTAACCATTTAAATACCCTAAAAATTTTAATTACCCAATCATAAATTCAAGTATTCAAATATTATTTATAAAACTAGAATAATCATATCCTAAATTTAATTAACAGTTATTTTATTTTATTTTAATGAATAACATATTGTCAAAAAATAAAAAATAAAAAATTATATATAAATATAATACGAACCAAATTAAGAATATATATTTATATTTTATAATTTAAATGTAATTGAAAATTTTATTATTTATTAATTAATAATAGTTTTTATAATCGGGTTTGATTTTATAATATCCTATGAGTATTACCCTAATAATACCCATTAGATAAATTGGTTTTAAATTTTCTACCCCAACTATATATATACCCATATAACAACTAGCCGAGACCTATTTAATTAGGCTAGGTATGGTTGGGTACCCGATTAATTGGTAACCATTTCTATGCTGATAAATAAATATTTAGAAAATATTAATACATTGACCTCAAAAGTCTAACACATTGGTTTTAAAATACTAATATCTGTCAAAATTTATATTCATAATATATATTCACTTGAATATTATAGTATTCTAGGATATATAAAACCAATCTTCATAGTCTAACATTTGGTTATTCTACAACATAGATGGGTTTAAGGGAATATTTTGGCAATCCAACAATATTAGTTCCTAGAATTGTCATTTGTTTTTTGATGTCTCATATCCTTGGAATCTTAAAAAAGGATTTACTCAAAACATTTCATTTATAGTAGTACCAATATTGTATCAAAAAAAATTATTCAAATTTTAGTTAATTCAATCAATTATTATTATTAGGACTCCCCAATATTAGGATACATCCCCAACTTGGGATAGTAACCACCAAAAACTATGGTTTCAACCAAATTTTCATGATGGGTGGTGCTAGTGACTTAATATTTATTTGATGGATTTTTAATACATTAATTTTCATCATGAATAAAATCCAATTATATTTATAATTCTTGTTAATTATACTATGTTATACTTTTTACAAAATTAACCATACATGAATTCAAACCATTCATCATGTACTTATTCATTTTTATCGGTACATGCTTGTTAACTGTTATATGTGAATGTATATCATCCACATATTCATGTAATAGTTAACCATTTGTGATAAAAATAAATAAATAATGACTTGATTGGGATATGAATTCTACCGGTTGGTCCATCGAGCATATAATGGATTAACCAATACAATAAGGGAAAAATTGATCCATATACCAACATGAGTTATAGTACACATATTTCATCTTGTATTTATAGTTTTTTTCCTATATTCTAGTGCTCATGTAGGACCACCACATCAGGAAAATCTATATTTGTTACAATATATACATCCATTGTTGAGAGGAACATATGATACAAGAATACATTTTTATAACTTAAATGATGATATAGATTCAAATATACTATTAATGGATGAATGGATGGTTCATAAATTATCTAAAAATAATATTTAATAATTAATTATTACAAAATAAATTTTTTACAATAATTAAAATTAAAAAAATAACTAACCAAAAATACATGGGACAGTCACAAACCATGATAGGTTAACACGAATTTACATTGTATAAAAATAATAAAGTAAGATAAAATTCTACTGAAGGGGTTTCTAATTCCTTTATATAGTATGAAAACAATAAAACATAACTAGTATAGTGTCTCCCAAAATAATTTTATTAAATTCTTAATCCGTTAAAATATTTAATAATTAATTTTAAATATTTTTATATTTTTCATCTTAGAAGTGTGGTGGAGGCGAAAAAATAAGATGGGCCAGGTAGGACTCAATTGGATAATAAGGGTAGTTCCCTATACTTCCATATATTTATTAATTTTTATTTTTTAGTTATTTTACTTCACATATATTGGATTACATCCTCCCTATGTCAAATGGGGTGGCGGAGTGGGGGGATTAGGTGTGATGCAAGTGGTGGGCACTGCCAACATCATATATATATATATATATATATATATATATTATTTTTATATATCATCTACCATGTGATGTATTGATCCCTACACCCTTATTGGAATGTTACATTCACATGAATCCTTCTAATTCCCTCTCATCATTTTCTGTTATCTTCGGATAACCACATCTCATCCATTTAACCTCTAATTGACAAACCGTTTATGATGTTGGGACTGTATTCAAAACTTATAAAAGAAGTATAAAATTTATTATTAAACATAATGACTTAAAATTTGTATTATTTCTTGGATATAGCTTAAACTAAGTTTGTCAAACCCTGATATTTTATCAAATATTTTTCTTTAAATAATCTTGATTTCTTTGATATCTTTCTTTACATGTGACACTAAGTGTAAATGAACCACAATATACTATTGAATGTTTATTATAAAATGTGAAAACTATCATGTAGAAACTTATTATAGGTTATGGATAATAATAAATAATTGTGAAAATTTGTTAATTTTATATATAACAAATGAAATCATTGCTTATGAATTGGTTAGAAATGAAAATAGAATCATTCAAAGGTAAAAAGAGATGTTTTTTTAAAAACATGTTTCTATGTGTGAAATGTGTTTTAATAAATTAAAATAAAAAATATTTCTGAATGATTTAAAATAAATATGTATATAATATTCTCATTCATTTAATTTAACATTAATCTTATGTTTTTTACTAGGTAGGGAATAAGACTGAATTCAATTGTATGATTAAACATGTATTTTTCTAAAAAAAGGAGTTTTAATTAATTTTTCATACGTATTTTAAAATGAATTTATACCATTTATAAAAATTAAATATGATAAAATGGTTTCAATATTTTTAATTATCATGTTATAATTAATTAAATACCGCAATTTCTTTTTTCATTAAGAATAGTAACTAAGGTAAAAATTCATTACTACGAGATTGGTTAAAAGGGTTAACCTGGGGTTTAACTGAATTGATAAGGATTAAAAGGCCTAAAAACATGTAAAAATATTATTATTTTTAGTTTCTTTAGAAAAACAATTATCCGATATTTTAATGTGGACTATTTTTGTGCCCCAATCACTTAAATATGTCTTTATTATATTTTAATGTTTTCTCTATTTATAAGATTTTCACTTCTGGGACTTATAAATGGAACCTACTATGCTATCTTATATACACCACATGATCCATTTTTCCTGACCATGGTATATCCAAATACTATCTTAAATTAATTATACCTGATATAGATGTTTTTTTCTTCATATAAGTCCTATCTAATAATCCTTAATGTCCTTTTTAGAGGAGGATACTCCAATAAGATGTATATGTTCTTCCCAATCATTTTTAGATTTCATTTTTCTAAAACCCCATAAAAATGTTATATATCCATGATAAAATTATTGAATCATTATATTAAATATACTAATATATGTTTATTTTAATTATGTATCCATTTTCTATCTTATTTTCATTTTCTGGAAAATGACAACGTCACTTGTGCGTACGTGTGGACTACCACCTCCATAAAGTTATGTGACTCGTTTTTCAATATCTATTTACATGGAAAGTCATAAGGATAGATTTAAAGAATATATATGATATAAATTATATAATAATTATTATACAATGGTGAAATATTATTGACATTTCATCATTTTTATCCATAAAAATATGAAAACACCACCTATGCATATGTAAAGACCATCGTCTCCATGATGTGACATAATTCATTTTTCATATTTTCTTTGGAAGAATTGGTATATAAATGAATATATAAAAAATAGCTTTAATTATTATATTATTATGATTCTTTATATGATAAAACCATGAAAAAGGTGCAAGGACCAGAACCATCGAACTGAAACATGCATGGAAAGAAGACCAGTTTTCACCTAAATGCTCATTTCAACAAAAAATCGGTAATAACAAAATAATTGAAAATTATATAGGAATGAATTATATTTTTAGGTATATTAATATTATTATAGAATATATGTAAAAAATATATATTTGTTATTAGTAAAGGTTGAATGTGAACAAATAAAGAAAAAACATGAGATAAGGGTTTATGTTACAATGTCATTTCATTTCAAGATTTTATATGTTAAATTTAAATTGAGGGAAATTATATAATACTTATCCTTTGGAACCCTTATTGTTTTTAAAAATTTGTTATTACTTTAATATTTATGTAATATTTCAATTTTCCTCTCTTGGGTACAGACAATGGTTGAGAAAATGTTTTTAAGAAAAGCGGACCTTCTTTCCCCTTTGGTTGGTGATCTCTTTATTCCATGTCTATTTTCATTAAAATATTTTCCATAATTTTTTATATATTAAAATAATATTATTAAATTCATTATCAACTATATTTTACTTTAATTTCAATGTTTTAAAATGTTTCTTATTATCATTTAAGGAACGAGTTACTTTTGAATTTTTACGAAAAGTCTGAATGGAATATTTATATTAACGTTTATCAGTTGATTGAATTATCTAAAAATCATAACTACTCTTTCCATTGAAAATTACTTCACTTTTATCTATGTTTATGTTTTTAAAAAAATCTCAACATTTTGGGAAATTTTTATTTTTAGGTATATCAAAATAAAATTATATTTTCACTATTTTCAAGGAAATATGAAAAATATTATTTAATGGTTTTTATATTTCATGTGAAGAAACATTAAGTATTTGTTTTATTCACAAGGGATATGATATTATTATACCATAAATTTATTTCTTTTGAAATATTTTGATGATGATGAAAATTTAAAGATAATTCTATGATGACTATTTTATTCCCGTGAGATACGTAAATTTAGATAAAATTATTATTAAACATAGTTAATTTACATGGGTTATGATATAATGAAATGATTGAATTTTTATGAAACCCAATTCCTCCACATAGGTCATGATATATTAAATTAAGTAAGTTTTTATGATATTGTTTCACAGATATGTATAGTTTTCATTATGTGTTAGGAGGGCCCAGAATTTAATGCCCTCTAATTCATTGTGTAAAGATTGAAATCTCATGTGATAATGTGGACTTGAATAGAGAGTAAACCTATTATAGTAAGGTCATATACCCAATATTATAGTCATTGGACTAACCTTAATTAATGAAATTATGGAATGGGTAGTGAATCCAATCCACTATGATATTCTCGGTAGTAATCCTTGACTATGGAAATGATTTTCTATGCATATTTGAATGACACAAAATTATATCTTATATTTATGATATGTTTTCATGGATCATGAGTGATTATTTTTTATTTCACACTAGAATTATGTATTTTATAAGAAATCCTTATGCAATGATTCATGATTAATTAGGGTATGTTTATAAGGAGTTCTATTTGAGAAGGAATTTAGGGGAGATTTTTAATTTCTTTTATGAAATAATATGATTATGACTAGCATTTAATGAAAATAAACGTTTATAATTCTAGAGATTATGTTACTATGAATTATATTGAATATTCATCTAAAATAATCTCATAATTTTATATAAAATAATTGGGTTATCTCAGATAGTATCATATAAATGTTTTCTTATTTTTTAAGACGGGGATAAGAAACCTTTTGTGAAACCTATGAGGAGAAGTCTAGTAATAAGATACCATCCTATGGTTTTTAAAGTATTGAATTCATGGTTTCCTTGAAATTAAATCCTTTTCTGGATATAGAAAAGTTGATACAGATGAGGCACATATTTTTTAAGGGTTAAACACCATGAAATTGGATGGTTAGGTGTCAACTAAATCTTCAATCGATGCATGATTAGTGGGACTAATACTTTACACCTAGCTAGACATTATTGGAGGATATGAAATTGATAATTCAAACTCTCATTATGAACCATTATTATGAATGATAATATAAAACCTGTGGAAAATGATTATAATACATAGGGATATGAGTTGAATTTAAAGTTTCATCATTTGACATAAATTTTCATAATTAAGTACATTATATGAATGATTTTTATAATCATATGAATTTGTACTCTGATTATTTTTTCCTGATACACACAGTAGTTTTAGTTAAGGTATAAAACTAAGAGGAATCAACTGATGAAATGAATGTGATGGCCTATCTAATAACTATCCTCATGAGGAACCAAATGAAATGGTAGATTGAATGGTATTTTCCCTAATAATCTATCTCTAATTATGATAAACAACCTGAGCATAAATGAATTTATGAATGCCCCAAATATGTGAAAATGGAATTTCATGAAATTTCACGTGATAAAGACCAAAGAGGGAAGAAGATTATACTTATTACATGTCATGAATGTGGGAAATTCAATTAGGTAAAGGTATCAATGTAACTATGAGATATTTTATATGTAGTAAATGAGGGCCTAAAGAAAATAAATTTTTAGAAAAAATATAGATTTTGATGGAGATAAAATGTATTGATCATAAGGTAACACTAATTTTTCAATTCATTATCTATGAGGAACTAGGTCATTATCCAAGTAAATTCCATAATACAAGGGTTAAAGCCGAGATCATGTAATGTCCTATATTATCTCAATCACTGAAGTGGAATGTGGAAGTTAAGGAACAATTATAATCTACTCTAGTTTTGCGAATTTCATGTTGATGTTTAAAAGATAGTTCCTTATGAAAATTGTATTATTCTTTTTTTAGTATAATATTTTTTGTTTTTGAGCATTGGTTATTTCACTTTAGATATAAATCATATCCATTTCCATGTAATTTAAGTCCAATTTGATATTCCAAATCATCATATAGTTTTCTATCAGTGCGAGGATGAACATTTACATCAAATTGAAATTATATATATTATATATATTTTACTATGTATCAATGGGTTATATTTACCTCAAATGGTTGGGGAGAAATTAAGCATTTAATATATTCTCTATATTTTGAGAATGTGTTGATGTATATACTAAAAAAGTTCTTAGTATTACCTCAAATTATGATGTTGATTTTTCAATTGAAATGATGCACGATGCTACCCATATTTTCAATACATTATATAGAATGACCCTAATTGATTTTTAGAAATTAAAGATGAAAATATAATAAAATCTTGATAATGGATTAATAGGATTGAGTTCATAACTATGGGGTAAACCAATTAATTTTATTAATAAGGTTATGATTCAACACATCTCTTCACTGATTTTCATGAAATTAACAAGATCACTATTAATAAATTGTGGGTCAATACGAAGGATATATCCATTGAAACCATCTTTATGTGGTATGTCGTTATGATTTCAGAGACATGTTCTTTGTATTAATAAATTCCCCAACTATGTTCAAGGATCTAATGAAAAGGGTCTTTAGAGTTTACCTGAATAACGTTTTAGATGTCTTTATAGATGATATTATTTTATATTCTAATAGAAAAGAAGATATTCAAAATCAATTGAGGATTTAATTAAAGACCATGGGGATGGAGAAGTTGTATTAATATTTCAACATGTGTGAATTTTGGTTATTTAATGTTTCTTTCAGGGATCGTATAATCTCATGAAATGGTATATCGATGGATCCTTGAATGATTTAAGTTATTAAACAATGTAACATACCATCCATGATGATTGAGGGCTATAGTTTTTCTTTTTTTGGTTGGATACTATCGATTATTTGTGAGATATTTTTCATGTCTATAAAATCTAATAACCTGGTTGATTGTGAGTGGAGATACGTTCCTTTGGACTGATGAATGTAATCAAATTTTCCAGGAACTAAAGAGAGGGTGGGTCAATGAATATTTTCTAACAATACCCTATCGTGGAGTAGAGTTTTTGAAATATTTTTTTTCAATTATGGTAATGAGTTTAACCACCACATAGAATAATATGGTGATAGCATATTCCTCACACAAATTGAATATTCATGAGAAACAATACCTGAATCATGTTCAGAGTTGGAAATAGTAATTTATAAATTAAAAATATGGATTCATTATATTTATTATGAAAGGTGTGATAAAAATACTAATAATAAAATATTGAACAAATATTCAAATATAAATAGTTGAATATGAGCCAAAAGAGATGGATGGAGTTAATTACATATTATTACTACTCAAAACATTACCAAAATGAGAAGTCAGACAAGGTGGTTGATGCTCTGATTTGAAATTACCATGCTAGTTTTTCCATGAGTAGGATTCAATAAGATCTAATTCTTATGAATTTGTAGAATATGGATATTGTAATAATGAAAAAAGTGGATTGATCAAATATTTCTTAGATAAATATTCTATCATCCATACATATGAGGCCTAAAGAAGCATACATGGAAGACATAAAACTATACAAAAAGGAAAAAATGTTATATAGTTCTACAATGTTTGTGATCAAATGAAAATGTTCGGGAATAAATTACATGTCCCATCGATACTAGAATTGAAGAAGGTTATATTGGATAAAGGTCATAGTACATCATTCTCCATTCATCCTATAAGTATAAATACATTTAGAGATATAAAATATCTTTTTTGGTGGGACAACATGAAAAGTGATTTTGTAAAGTTTCTATATATATGCCTAGTATAAGGACCCTACCTTATTACATTAAATAATCATGAATTTAGTCAAGAATTCACTTTCTTTCACATTGAAGATATTTTCATGGTTATATCTTTATAAAACTGGGACATGAAACATTCATAAAATTACCCATTATTACAAAGTGGATACCATAAAACTGTATTCCTTTCTATAAAAAATGTAAATCATTTCACATAAAACATGATTTCGTTGACTAATATTCAAACATTTATCTTCGATTACTTATTTGTCTTAAAAATAATTATTAAATGTGGAAATCATATAAAAAAACTTGGGATGATCACAAAATGCTCTGTAATGGATGTAAAAGAAGGAAAGAGCACATTAGTCTATGAATACTTGTAATGTACGAAAACATTTTCAAAAGACATACTCTTCACTCATATATACTTAATTTGTGAAACATGATACTTCCACAGGATTGAAACAATACATAAGAACATAAATATAACAATCAAGGTATCTTGAGGAATTACTTATATAATATTGTAACCCTCTCAACTACCTTATAATTTGTAACCCTCACAGAAACCTTACAATTTGTGTAACCATCACAGTTACACATAGAGTAACCATATAACCTAAATCCAAATTAAAAATACCCAATGAATTGGAGGGAGATATATTTTCCACCCTTCATCATAAAAAATTCTCAAGAACCAGAAAATAATCATAAAACATTAATAATTTCATAAAAACATTGCCTTTAAATTTCGTAAAACAGAATTTTAAAATAGGATTGTAAAGGAAAATCCCCAATGAAATATAATATAATTCATGTGAGTATTAATAGAGTGGATTTAATATATATAAAAAATGAAAATACACTTAATTAAACATAATATAAACAAAACCCATCACACAAAAAATTTTAATACCACATAAATAAAGTAGTAAAAGGTTAACCCAAAGAATGAAAATTTTGTTAAGAATTCCCTTACCTCGGGCTTTTAATACTTCATAATTGTTTAAAAATATTGTATAATTGTTAAAAGAGTGTTATTAATATATTAAATAAACATATACATCTTTATAATACCTTATATGATCATTTTATTGCATCATTTATCCCTTTAATTGTTAGTATTTTGTTCCTTGCACTATTTTTGGGTATGTTCTTTACATGTTTTTCATGATTGGTTCATGATGGTTGTTCTTTTCAATTGGAAGTGAAACTGTAGAATTGGAATGTAGTGGTATTTAAATATTTCCATAATCCATATATTATAACATTTATCATTTTTAATTCTTACATGAGGATGATTCATAAGTTAAAATATTAATATTGTTCATTTAGATCATTTTAGTGGTTCTTTTATAATAATGAACTAATTTTTTTATATAAATTAAAAACAGGGGTACAAAATAATTCTAGAAAAATGGATAAGACACAATAAATATATTATAACATGGTTAAACAATAAAAATGGTTTCATGTCCATACTTGAATGAATTAAAAAATTGAAATCACATCATCCCCGATGTCGGTAATTCGACACATCATGGACAATGTTCTTAATTACTTGAATAAGTGGGGGAGAAGAAGAAATTTGATAATGAATTTTAAATGAACATGCACTACAACAAAACCGATGTTTGGAGGCGGTTTTTTATAAATCACCGCGAAATGTTGGTTTTTTTAACACCCGACCCTCCTTCCTCAACGACCCCGGCCCCCCGCTTCCCCTGCGACCCCGACCCCCCGCTTCCCCCGGCAACACGGTGACCGTGACCCCGGCAACCTCGCGTGACCCCGGTGACCCCGGAAACCCCGCGACCCCACAACCCCCGGCCCCCCATTACCTCGGAAGCTGCACCGTCTTCTCCTCTAGGTAGGGTTTTGTTTCTCCTTCTTTAGGTTTTTTTTGGTTTTCCAGTAGGTAGGTTTTTAGTATATAGTTTAATATGGGATTCATATTCATGTGTATCATAGAATCCTTTCTTATTGTGGATTGATTCATCCATATCTGCTTCAATTTCATATATTTTTGATAGGTTAATAACGAAAGGAGTGTGAGAATAGAGCACCGTTAATTTTATTTCAATGATAAAACACTTTTTATTAGGATGATAAAATTTGGAATCTCTCAACATTTAATGTTTTCATGCCGCATGGGGAATATCCTCTTGTATCAGGGTCATCGACCATCTGGATATCTCGATTCAAATCATCACATTCATTTTATTTGTCAACAAATATCTCAAATGTTGAGAATTTAACATGTTTTGGTATCTTTAAACCATAGGTAGTTTCGAAAAGAATGGGGTAATATCTAAAGATAGTATGTCTCAAGTGAGTGATATGGAAAGTTGGAATAAATTACTCCATTCACCCAAACCCAATAAATGGTCAAGTTGTTCAGTAATAAAGGTGTTGATCATGTTTCCTCATAACCAAGTCTAAGGAATATCTGCATGTCCTATATTAGTAATCTCTACCCTCATTGTTGTATGATGGCACTACATCATGGAGGTGTGGAATGTACTATCACCCTGTTTCTTTTTAGAATAGAACATAATTTTGTAATGTCCCCTACGTACCAAACCGTTCCAAGAAAATTGTCCCATAGGCTTGAAGAAGATTCCATGAATTCTATTTTTCACTATGATAAAGGCATCTATGAAGACCAAGAAAGTACCAAGAAGGGGTTTTCTACTGGTGAATAGAGGTGACAATGTGGTGTGAAAAGAATGATTAGATTCTATCATTAACGTATTCATTTAAAATAAGTAAAGGGACACCCGAGTAGCCATTGAAATCGATATGGAAGAACCCATTAATGTTATCTAAGTTCCCAATACCAATCATGCACTTTAATTCGAATATGGATTCCGACTACAAAACCATATCATGGTGGCTTGAAGTGAAACTATGCTAGATAATTTGAACTGATCCTGTGTTTCCAAGACCATGATAGTTATAGTATAAGGTTTTCATTATGATTGGTGGGGATGGTTAATGATAGCCTCCACAATTATAATTTAATGAATGGTTCCATCCTCTACAACATTCCACCTTTTGGATGGTCTCTCATTAACCAATGGGTACTCCATACACTATTTTGAACCATTTCTTTGTGTTGAGTTTTGTTCACACCCTATAGCCCATCTCACTCTCCTTTTCCACACCTTTTATTTTAAATTACACTGAAATGATTATTTTACTGGTTTTTTTTATTATAGGGCGTTATGTAAAGGTGTAATGAGGCCATGGGGGATAGCCCTATATAGTGGTTTTGTACGGATCTTCAAAAAATTGGTTGTGGATGTTGATTTATTTAGAGCTAACCTATTTGGATTTGATACTGAATATCCCACCTTTCCTCGAAGCATATAATGTTATCCCTATGGGATATTTCAGTCATGGAAGTTAGTTCCACCTAAACCACATAATCAATCAATGGACTGATTGAGAAAATATCCAACCTACTACCATTAGATTCTATTGAATGAGAATGGTATTAGTATTCCACTATTTGTAATGGTTATTCTTCACCAGTTCGTCTCTCTTTCTTATTGACTCAGGAATTCATAATGTATGTTTAAGCCTTCCAAAATCATTATATTCTATGTGATTGTTGTACCCTGAAGTTTAAACATTTGAGAATCATTTTAACAGTTAAATAAATTATGAAATTATATTCTTCTGCACCTTCAAATTTGGGTATGAATCTCTATTGGATACCCCAAATACATAACATTAGATTCTTCTTTTAAAATTTCTTATCAAAATCATGGTACTTTTTATAGGATATTCAACTTTATGACTCAAGGGTCTAAACATCATGACCATAAAATTAATGTTCCCCTCCAAGGTATTATATGATATTAATAATCCTTAATTCACATCAGGTTGTGTTTTGGATTATCTATGAAGTCTAACCAATCAATGGTTCTATGTTTTTATATATAAAAATGTTAGAAGCTACAGGTCTGAGAACCATGACCATAAAATATCCGAGTCATCCCCAAAAGATATATTCATATTTGTGTCAAGATCTACATCCATATCATATTTTTATTCCTCTCTTACATCGCTATATATATCACATAATTTTTTTCAAGGATACATTCCCTTAAACACTATACATAGATTGGTCTATGAACAACGAAATTAAACATAGTGTGTATATCCATGAGATTGTTTATATGATCATTGGGATCCCAATTCATGTAATTTTATCATTTACATTGTTTTATAATATTCCACACCAACCTATTATATCCATGATATATTAGACTAAAAGACAATAATATTTTTTCAATACATCAGATCCTAAAATAGAATAAAAATATATATTTTTTCATTAAAATATGTGCACAACACCTCATGGTTTTCTGCAATAATGAAATTAGGCACCAAACTCACATCATTTTATTCAACACATTTCAAAATTCCAACCACGTCACATTTGATTTAAAATAAATTTCCATAAAAATTTAAAAATTGGATTAACATTCAATAATTTAAAATACTAATTGAAAGATACATAACACTAACTATGTTAGAAAAATTCAATAAGAGCCTAGGGAAATATTTGAGTCCCCACTGCTATGAATGCACATTGAAAAACATATGAAAAGTATGATAATTCGATAAAAATGATAAATCCATAAAAAGTTTCAAGTTAAACCCCTAAAAAGTGTATCTTTCTATAAATTCGTTTTTATTCCCACAAAAACACACATTTAATGTCTCATAAAAAATTTACGGGGAAAATAAAAAATAAAAATCACATAGGGACAACCATTCAACCATAGAAAAAAAGGGATATAGTCACTAGGCCACTCAAACATGGATAGTGTTAGATCACAAATTTTATACTCATGAACAACCTAAGGGTACTGTTTCCTCATTGCATAGGAAAAAATAGCTTGATATATAGTAAATTCTACATGACCTCAATCTGGTTATTGTATAATAACTTTATTAGCTATAAATATGTACATGAGAGTCAGATAAATAAAATATCTCAATATAAACATGTTCCCCTAACCATGAATCCATGGTATGTTAATGATGTCCCCTATCATACATAGGATATATTTCTACATGATATATTTCACTAGAGGATTATTCATCAATGTACTTATTTTTAAAATTCAGTCCTTTAATGATTGAACATGATCTATATAGTAGTCCCTTTATCAGAACTACAAATATCATGATTCCTACTCTTATAGTATACATATATAAATCTAGATATCCTATCTTGTATCAACCTATAAATCTAATTTAATTATTTAATTGATATAGTCCATTTAGATGTTATTATTTTCCACTATAATTTTCACAAAAGATTATTTAGTTCTTATTCCAACCTAGAATACATGTTGATTTGTTGATGTTACATAATTTCCAATCTCGGACACCATCATAGGATTCCTGAATCACTATCTTCCTTCATTAAGTGTTTTTCAAGGGTCAGTGGAAGTAGTTAGGTAGTTGGAAAAAATTGAGGTAATCCACAATTATCTTAGGGAACCTGATACTTTGGGTGTGATAATTTTTTAGAACTGGATTTATAGTTTTAGTAGAGTCTTCTGGGAGTTAGTGGTACCTTCTTAACTTAATGAATGTATGAATTGTAATCTCATCAAGATTGATTTTTTTTAATGGTTATTTCCTAAGGGAATGAATGTAGAGAAATAGACTGAGCTCATGAGACTTTTTATTAGTGACAGATCATAATGGGAGTATGTCAATAACCTTTCATGGTTTGTTATATATTCTCCAAAGACAGGGGTCATCAATTATGAGAAAGATCATTTCTTTGGTGATGGTATTCACCCAGACCTTGGTTCATCTCTACTTTCCTTGGGCATAACATCCATTTTGGAGGTTGTCACTTGGGACATGTGAATGGAAGCTAAATATTCTTGGAAATCGATGGTTGTTCATTCGTTAGTTTTATTAGGTAAGCAACAAATTAATAGTGGGAATGAAGAGAATCCAATGTGAAAGGAGTAGAGGCAGGATGAACTATAACATGATGAAAAGGCCCATTCTTTTAGAAATAGTTCATCTATTTTGTGCTTCCAGTTTAGGGAATTTGAGGAATTTTGAGACCCATTTCATGATATATCATTGAATTTTTCTCTATTATGGAAATTTTGTTCATCATTATTTGTTTTTGATGATGGGGTTATAGAAGATGTCTCATGTTTTATTCCTTGTTTTTTGTGTAGTCGCATTGTGATATACATGGATAAAAGCGGGATCACATTACCGAGGAACACACCTCAGTATGTTAAGGGTTTGAATGAGTTTTTAGATTTTTAAATTTATAATCGATCCGTTGAAGGGAGAATAAAATGTCCATGTCCTAAATGTAAATTTAGAACATGGTTTAAGAGAGATGAGGTTTATGAACATTTAATACTGAAGAAATTCCCTGGTCAATATTTGTGTTGGATTTGGCATTGAGAATCAAACGTTACAGAAAGATTGAGCACTGATTTTAATCCACATAATGAGGTCCGAAGTTCATCGACAATGGAAGATGAAATGCCAAACCTAATAAATGATGCATTCAGCACTGCAAGACACCACTATCGGCATCAAAACATATCAGAACAACCAGAAGAGGGTGCTACAAATTGCAACGTGACAAGTGATGTTTCTGAGATTGTAACATAGGCAGATCAAGATTGTCACATATCATTAGATCCACCTCTTGATTATGTGGAGCCAAATGTAAGAGAAAACTTCACTGAGGAAAATGTGTTTCATGATTTAGTTGATGATGGAAATAAAGAGTTGTATAGTGGGTGTTTGAAATATTAAAATCTTTCATTTTTGCTGAAGTTGTACCATATCAAATGTCCATGTGGAATTACAAATAAGGCAATGTCCATGATATTGGAATTGATTCGTGATACATTTCCTGAAGCAAAAATCTTATAATCTCTTTATGATATGAAAAAAGTTGTCAACAAGATTGGTCTGAATTATACAAAAATACATGGGTGTCCCAATGATTGTATGCTTTATTGGGGAGAGGATTCAAGTAGAAAGAATTGCATGAAATTTTCTTCTTCTATATGGAATGAAAAAGGTGATGTTGGACGTCTGAATGAACATAATTTCATGGAGAATAAGAAAAGGAGAACACCTACAATGTTTTTGCGTTAATTTCCTTTAAATCCTCGATTGCAACGATTATTCATTTCCTCGAAAACCGCCGAACACATGAAGTGGCATTCTGTAGATAATAAAAATGATGGGTTAATGAGACATCCACGAGATTCCCAATCGTTGAAGACATTTGATTCATTACATCTCGATTTCTCAGCTGATCCAAGGAATGTTCTATTGGGATTGGCTACCGATGAATTCAACCCATTTGGGACTTTGTGTACCAATTATAGAATTTGGCCAGTTGTTTTGATCCCTTATAATCTGCCTCCATGGATTTGTATGCAACAAATATCTTTTATCATTTTGATGATTATTCCTAGATAAAAAATGCCTAGAAATGATATTGATTTATACATGTAGCATTTGATTGAATAATTTCATGAGTTATGGAGCAATGGTGTTGAGACATTTGATGCTTCTTCTAAAACAATGTTCAAAATGCATGCTGCTTTAATATAGACCATTAGTGACTTCCCTGGGCTTGGGAATTTATCTGGTTGGAACACTTACCCGGGTTTGGCTTGTCCTGTTTGTAAATTTGATTTTGAGCCCAAACAGCTACCTCACAGTAGAAAATTGTGCTTCTTGTGTCATCGAAGATTTCTTGATGCATCTCATATATTTCGGATGAACAGATAAAAAATTAATGGTTCCATTGATCGTAGACCACCACAAATGTTGTTAAATGGTTTTGAAATATTGGAACAGCTTGAAAATGTTGAAATAGAATTTGGGAAGGTTCATCATTTGAATGATAGCAGAAAACGAGTCTGAAGTGTATCATCAAGAGAAACCGGAACACAACAATGGAAGAAAAAAAGTATAAATTCTTCAAACGTCCGTATTGGAAATTTAATTTGTTGCGGCATAATATTGATGTGATACATATTGAGAAGAATGTCTGTGACAATTTGATTTTCACATTTCTCAATGAGAATGGAAAGTCAAAGGATCATCTAAATGATCGGAAAGACTTACAAGCAATGAACATAAAATGTGATCTCTGTCCAGATGAGAATGGAAAGTATCCTCCGACAATTTTTGCAATGAAAAATAGGGATAAAGATACATTCTTTTGAATGTTAAAGAATGTTAAGGAATCTGGTGGGTATTCAAGTAACATCTCATGGTGTGTTGAATTGAAGAATCATAAGTTACATGGATTTAAAATCCATGATTCACAAATTTTGTTACAACAGTTACTACCATTGGCATTGCGTACATTATTACCTGAAAAAATTACTGCTGTTGTACTCTAGTTCTGCACATTTTTCAGAAAACTATGTGAGAAATCTCTACATCTATTTCAGCTTGACAACCTCCAGGATAGGTTTTTATTGACCCATTGCGCAATGGAGATGATCTTTCCTCCGTACTTTTTTACTGTAATGATGCATTTAACTGTTCATTTGGTTGATGAAGCTAAATTAGGAGGCCTTGTTCATTATCTACAGATATATCCAATTGAGAGGTACTTTATTTATATGTTTTCCAGTTAAGTAAACAATTTTTGGTACTTAATTAAATGCATAATTATGCTTATTTTATTTCACAGATATCTTGGGCATTTGAAATCATACATGAGAAATAAAGCTAAACCAGAAGGGTCAATTTTTGAAGGCTATATGGCTGAAGATTGTCTTACCTTTTGTTCTCAATACTTGGATAATATTGAGACAAGATTTAATTGATTTGGACATGTTGACGACACATTGACTCAATCTCAAATACATCAGAAATCCAAAATATTTCTTGCTATTGGCCGATCAGTTGGGAGGACCTCAGATGTGACACTAACTGAATTGGAATTATTACCGGCACATAAATATGTGCTGATGAATAGTGAAATTGCAAATCCATTTATTGAAGAGTTGAGGATACAAACAAAGAGACGAATGAGAGGCTGAACATGAAATCAGAAAGATATAACGAAACCTGTTAATGAAGATCTTGTAGAATGGTTTGCACGACCAGTATGTTTATTAATATTGCAATAAATACGAATATTAGTTTGACACATACATTTTGTAAATATAATAAATTATATTTCTTTTTTTAGATCATGGATACTGATACTCGAGTAGAGGTATCAGAAGATTTGAAGTTTCTTTCTAGAGGTTCTCTAAAAGAAGTTATAAAGTTCGACACTTATAATGTGAATAGATTTAGATTTCGTACAGTCGATCGATAAGTGGGTTTGAGAACATAGAATAGTGGTATATTTACATTTGCTGAAGTGGAATACTATGGAAAGATGCATGATATTATTGAATTAATCTACCATGAACATTTTTCAGTTTTTTTATTCAAATGCAAATGGGTCGATATTATCAGAGGCGTTAAAAGAGATTCCTTGCAATTTACGTCTGTGAACTTCTCTAACTTGATGGATGTTGGTGATCGTGAACTGCATGATCCATATATCTTAGCATCGCAAGCAAAAATGGTATATTATGTGAATAATGTTGCTGATGAAGGGTGGAATTTAGTTTCTCACGTAATACAAAGAGATTTGTATGATATGGGTGATGAAGTGGAAAATTTGACCTCTAAAATTGAATTTAATCAGCAACATGAAGCAGAATTATTTGTCCATCAAGATATTGAAAATATTAGTCTAGCAAGGATGAATGAAGTGGATGAAGAAATGGAGCTGGAAACCGACATGATTGATGGGGAAAATGAATGTATGTACAATTATTTATTTATTCAGTAACCACTTGTTTCATTTATGCAGTCATTCATTATCATTGTTATATATATTTTGTCTGTTAGTACTCCATCTGTTATCATTTTTAATTTTTTTTTCTGCATAATTTTTTTGAAATATATATTCTAAACATAATTTTATTTGATTAAATGACAAGAATGCCAAGGAAGAAGGGTTACATTATTTCATCCAGTTCTGCGACAGATGACTATCCATCTGGATCCCTCCCCACTACATCTGATGCACCAGCTACCGACACCCCTGCACCATCTCCCCCTACACCATCTCTCACACAATCTGTGGATGTCCCAGTATAGGCTGAGTCGTCGACTCCCCCTTCAAGAGCCTCAAAAGTGGGGTAGCGACGCGCCCCTTCCAGTTAATCCTGGACATACTAGAGTGTCACAATCATAGGTACAAATTTTAATTAAATAAATTTATTGAATTTTGTTTATACTAATTGTTTTTTCATTGAAGATGAAAAAAATGAAACCGTGGAGAAAAAAAAAAGTTCAGATGTTTGGAATCTGAATGGCGAGATGATTGTTGTTCCATTTGATTGTTACGGGGTCCCTACGGATGATGTCGCGGGGTTTCTTGGCCAGATTCTAAGCCAGCTAGCAGCGGAGTCCATTTCCCTTCCCATTTCATATGACGATTGGAGACATATTTCTCCAAGCTGGAAAAAAGAAGTGTTTGATTCTCAAATCAAGGTAAATTTATTACATTATGGGTTAATTTAATGTCATGTTACTAATATGTTCAAAATGAATTTCTGTATACAGATGTTATTCCACTTTACCATTGCTGATGTGATAGCACAGAAGTGGACGTTGAACAATCTAGGTAATAAGTTGAATGATTTTAAATGGAGTTTGTGGTGTGATTTCAACGATGCTTCGTTGACCACGCTGCAAATGTATGAGAAGCTACCTAGTGGGGTTCCAAAAGAGCATTGAAAGTGTTTGTTGACAGGCATTAGGATCAGAAGCAGATGGTATTGAAATATATATATTATTATATTATCCTCATTTTACATTTTTACATGTATATGAAAAGGACATGACATTAAATACATCAGTATTAAATTGCATTTTATTTATTTCAGGATCTATCAAGACAGAATGTGTCAAACTGAGCGAAGCCAGTCATCCCGCACACTGCGGGCCCAAAACGTTTTTCTAGAAATCGAAGATCATTGATAATCTTTTAATTAGTTTAAATATTTATAAGACAATATTATCTGTTTAATAAATTGAATTGTTGATTTATCTTCGATTAATGTAGTCACAGAGTTTATGCCATGAAGCATCCAGAACTGAACTGTGGTTGGATGTTCACAATAAATCAGGTGGATGTTTTGTTAATGATCCTACTAAATAAGTTGGGGTATGTAGTGAATTTTTTATCATAATAACTTCTTATCAATTTTTTCTGTGTTAATATATATTGATATTTGATTTATAGGTCAAAATTAAAGAACTATGGGATGCCAATCCTGCGCATTCCTACTCTGTCTCCCAGGATGACCTGGTTGCTAAAGTCCTTGGGAAGGAACATCCTGGGAGAGTTCGCGGGATGGGTTTGGGACCCGTGATATCTGAGGTTTTTAGCAGGCCACCGGGGATAGCTGCTGCATCTAGTTCTGACTTCAGTCAGCCCAGAGATGCTAAGAAAGAGATTGTTTCTTTACGAAACACAGTTCACCAGCAGGGGGATCAGATATCTGCATTGCAGAAAGAGTTGACTGAACTACGTCAGCAGATGAGCAGATATTCCCCTGGTGGGAGTTCATCGATTAGTGGTATGTAGGTAAATCACAGAAAATCAGAATCATTTAGTTTTCTAACTTTCATTTGTTTTATGTTTTAATATAAATATGTAACCTTATTTAATTTTCATTATAATGTTCTTACAGGTGACAGTACAAATTGGAAATGAAGGTGGAGAGGGTGACGATGCATCCTCGGACCCTGAGTAGTTGTACTGTTGATGTGTTGAAAAAAAATGAAAACAGTTGGTTTGTATATGTAACATTTGTGGCACATAGTTGCCACCACACATTTTCATGTCCTCAAATTTTCTTGATTTCTCACGTTTCTTTTTATGCATTTTATTGATTTCTAAGTTTTGTTTTTATGTCTTCATTTCTCAAGTGTGGTATATATCATTCAATTTGGGTCTGTGTTTGAATTGGTAGTCTATATTTTGGATGAATAGGATTTAAACCGATTGTTGATGTGTTGAACAAATTGGGTCATTTCAGAGTGATCAAGGGGATAGTTTTGTGGACACTTTGGTGAGGACCACTGTTGAAAATGTCTGATTTAAGCGTCAAAAGTATCTAAATATGCTCTATCTCTTGTAAAATGTCATGATAATGTTCTAAATCAAGGGTGGTTCACTAAGATATTGGTGTGACTGAGGGGTGATAAATTAGCATAAGTCCATGAATATAGGCAATAATACTTTATAAATTAAAATATAATATCAAAGATGGATGTCGACTTAACGCACAATTGGTATTTCTTATAAAAACATTAAATTTAAGAAAAGAACTTCTACCAAATACATCAATGTTAGGATGGTTACAATGGACCATTTCAAACCATAACTGTTTTGTTCACTGAACTGTTACTGCATGACTTGAACTGCATTCCCAACACAATTTCCACTTAATTATGGTTTGTCTGGTAATTATTACCTATCATTATATCCCTAAATTATTTATATTATGATTCTTAATTACATTTTTTGATTCATTACAATCTATTCGGTCATGAAACATTAATTACCGGAATTCCATAACTTTCTTCTTTACCATTCATGACTATTCTTTCTACAACCACTCTCCCAAAGGTTACATTTTCAATGACCTGTGTGATTCTCCCCACCATAGGATTTTAATATTCATCATTTTAATAAAAATAGGAATCTAATTCCCATGAAAAACACTCTGTCCACCACTAAACATGGTTTCTAGATGTGAGTCAACATAATTATACCATGTTCCATCACGACAATCCATCCTTGGTATACGCTGAAGCCTCATCTGGAACTAATACTCCATCCTTGAACAACCTGTGGTTCACTTCCTACCACATAGATTTACATAATCCACTTAATAATAAATAGAAATGGTCTATTTATAATCACATTTATTATGCAATCCTCATTCCATGCACACACATTCAATCAACATCAATAACTACATATTTAGCTTTAACCCAGATTGATGTTGTTATAAAACTCGATCCTCTTACATAGTCAATCATTGAACTAGGATAACTTAGCTTTTATACCAAAATATCTGGTCTACATCACTCACCACAACGTAGTTAATACCAAGGTAACCTCACTCAGGGAGTGATCGGTTAACACAACCTTTTTAGATCCCACAACCCTAAACCAATTAGTTATGTGATAATACCCCACATGGTGTTACTTGGGATTTCATCCCTAAAACTCTCAAAGAATAGAAATTTTTTCACAAAACACCACACAAATCTCTCCACCAAACCTTAGTTAAATAAGAAATTTATATGATAATGAAGTGCACTGTGTTGCATTTGTTGTCAATGAGGCATGAAGTTGTCTTGGAATGAATGGATGTCAAGGAGTCAAGATGTGAATGTCAAAGGATGTGATAGTGATGATGATGAATGGAGAATGGCCATGGAACATAAAGATGCATGTCACTTAGGAGATTCACTAAGTGGCATAGGAGATTATGGTTGAAACATTCTCCATGTTAAAATCTGACGATTGTTGAGCTGATCATTAAGTTCTAAGAACTTGTATCAACTGGATACAAAGTCACAACAATGATTGAAGACCATGCATTGTACTGACAATGCATGAGGAGTTGAAGAGAGCCATCCACAATTTCTAAGTGGATGAAGTGAGCTGAAGATGACCATGTACTATTTCTTAGTGCATGTGAATTTGAAGTTGATCCAATTGATCTCTGAATAGATCAATGAAGCACTTTGAATAATTTAAGTGATTCAGGAGTTCAGTTGAAGATGAAGAACCTTCAAGAATTTCCATTCCTAAGTGATGAACATTTGTTTAAGAAGTATGGAGGAATTCTAAGAAGAAGAAGAATAGAGATGGGAAGAAGATGGCTTGGAATGTGGCATTTGGCTTGAACTTATGGAAGAACTTTGTATTTGACAAAGTATTATTCTTTGCCTTAGCCAAAAAATTGGCCACCAAGGAGGCCAGCCGAGGGTCATCACCCAAGGCACTTGTGGGACTCAAGGTCACCATGCCCATGGGGAACCCTCAAGGCCAGGGCAGCAACCTTGAGGCATGGGGCGCACCCAAGGACACCGCATGGGCGCCTGGGGCATGCTCGGAGGAGCACAGAGGGGCCGTGTGTAAGCCCCCGAGGGCACGCGGTGGTGAAACCCGCGCACCCGGAGAGCATGGTGGGCGCTAGGAGCGCGCCCGCAAGGAGCAAGAGAGGGCGCAGAGCGCGCCCGCAGGGAGAACACGGTGCGGGGTGGCACCGTGGAGGGAGGAGATTCAATTGAGCTGAGTAAGGGAGCGGCATGTTAATAAGCCGCGAGAAAACCGGGCGAGGATTCGATGTGGGACGCGCAAAAAATCCCGGGAGCAAATCTCCACCGTCCATCTCATCGCGCGCTTGATCTGCGCCGCACGATCCATCCGCGGTGCCACGATCTAATCCAGGCCGCCCGATGTATCTCAAACGCCTGATCCGACGGCCGAGAGCTCGTCTCCTTCCTCGAGCTTGAGCCGAGAACATCCCGAATCCACCCGCAGCCTCCTTTGAACCAGAGGCCTCCCGAAGATGGTTTTTGAGCTCCTGGCCACCATAGTTTGATCCGAAGGCTCCAATGAGTTCGTCCGGCCCTACTGAACACAACCATGTATAAAAATGGGAGTGCATGCTATGTTTGGAAGAATTCGAAGAAGGCCGAGGCATGAGAATCTGCCGAGGCTTTGAAGGGTTTATGGTTTGCATGGATTATCCTTAACCGAAGGCCGTGCATGTGTTCTAAGTCACATGCACGTGAAGAAGATAATAAATAAAAGAACCCGCGTGCACCGAAGAGAAAACTCAAAAACTTGGAAAGATTTTGAAGATCCGAAATCTTCGGTGATTCAAGATTTTACACGCGGATGAACCAAGGCTCTCCTCGCCTATAAAAAGAGAGGCCGAGCCCTCGAGGAAGCTTTCTGATCCTTTGTTGAAAAATCCGGAGTCCCGTGAGAGCACCTTTGCCTCGCGAAGAAGAGCCTGCGCGCACCCCTGCGCGGCAGTGAAGCCCGAAGCCATCAGAGGCTCCGTGAGATCCTTTTGCGCATACTTGCGCGAAAGAAGAGGTCCCCTGCGCGCCTCCCTTGCGCGACAGGAAGACCCGTGGCCGCAACATCTTGCGCGCCCACGATTGAAGCCCGAGGTGCCTTGCACCCGAGGCCTTGCGCGGCCCTTGTGCCCGAGACATAGGTAACTCAGGCACCCTGCGCGCTGCCTTGCACCAAGCACCCTTGCGCGGCTGCCCCTTGCACCAAGACACCGTGTGTGCCTCCTTGTAGAAAGGGTTCAAGTGAGAATACCCTACGGGTAGTGGGTGTGAACAAGACAAGGCCACCCCTAGTGTGTGCATTTGAAGAAAAGGCAGTAGCCTTGTGTGTGTGCAAGAAGGGAAGGAAAGGCCGTAGCCTTGTGCAACCAAAGAAGACCCAAGGCCTAAGTGTATTTGTGTGTGCTAAGTGAAGAGGAAGAGCACACTTGTTCGGGTGTGTGCAAGTAGAGGCCGAGACCACACCTTGTGTGAGTGCCAAATTGAAGAACACACTTTGTGTGTGGATTTGAAGAAGAGGCCGTAGCCCTTGTGTGTACAAAATGAAGAACCAAGTGTGTGCATAAGTGAAGTGCATACTTTGAAGAAGATTAAAAGAACAAGGAAGTGTGTGTGCCTAGTAAGTGAAGTAGGCCAAGCCTTGTGTTTGCTAATTGATCAAAGGAAGTGTGTGTGAGCAAACAAGAACAAGAAGGCCGAACCTAGGTGTGTGCACTAAGAAGTGTGTATACACTTAGAAGAAGAAAAGGGAGGACATCCACACAAAGAAGAACACACATTTATGTGTGTAGACAAATTGCTTAAAGTGTGTGATGTTTGAGAAGTAGGTGTGTGCTGAAAAGAATTACACCCTCTAAGGGTTTACTGCACCATGAAGAGAAGAAGGGGAGTGCATGCATGCATGCATGCACGTGCGCACGTGAACAAAGCTAAATCAGGTTGTGTGCATTTGAGGAGTGCAAGACCAGAAGATCTTGCAGATATTGTGATGCTATGCATTCAGTGCATGAAGTTGTTTTGAACTGAGACTGGACCAGACCGAAGTTAAAGACATCATTTGTCTGAGTATTCAGTAGTTGGAGGGAAGCCAGGTCATCCTTAGAAGAAGGAGATAAATCCTGAGCAAGACGAGAATACCTGATCATCACAAGTGATCAGAGGTACAGAGCAAGGCCAGCAGTCTTTATCCCAGACTGCTGAGGATACTTGAAGAACTTAAAGTGGAGAAGAGCTACTCGTGTGACTCGAGGAGCCAGGAGAAGACCCTGTGGGACTCAGGGAGAAGAAGTCTTCAGTGGGATTCTGGAGCAGGCCAGTGGGACTCTGGTAACACTATGGGACGTAGTATAAAGACCCTCCTGTGGGACTCAGGAGAGATACAGTGGGACTCTGTATCGACCATTGTAATTTTAACAGGTTATAATGGAGAATCCATGCTGGGAGAGCATGGCAAGGATGTAGGCCTTTGGTGCCGAACCTTGTAAATCCTTGTGTCCTGTGCCTTTTCATTACTGCATTATCCGGGAAAGGTGGATAGATACAGGAAGAGTGGATCGAGGCTTTAACCAGCCATAGAGGTTTAATTGATTAAGAATCAATTAGTAAAAAATTTAAGGGATCACTGATTCACCCCCTCCCCCTCTCAGTGATTCAAACTGATCTGGGCACTTCAATTGGTATCAGAGGGAGGTTACCTCTAAAAGATCCAAGGGAGTCTTTATGAAGTGCAGATTTGAGGAAATGAGCAACCATCCTCAAATGGAGATATCTGCCAAGACTCAGAAAAATAGAAAGAAGAAACAGGCCAAGAAGATGAAGAAAGCATGTCCTAGCTGTGATGAAGTTGAAACAATGAATGATCTTCAGAGTGCACTCAAATATCTTCAGAAGACAGTTCCCATGGAAGTGGCAAAGTGTATAGCTACAGGCATCCATGATCTTCATGAAGAAAAATCACTGTTAGAAGAAGAAGCCAATGCTATGGAAGATCAATTGGCTAAAAGGGTTGGCATAACCAACACTCTTAGAAAGCTGGTAAATGCCAAAGATGAAACTGTTTCCCTTTGCAATGAAAGATATGAAGATACCTGTGAAGAATTGCAAAGGAGCTCTTCTGAGAAAGAAATATTTTTGATAATGATCAAAGATGTTTTTCGTGCACTGGAAAAGAGACACAGAGTTTCAATGGTTGTCAAAGATGCTCAAATTGAAGACAAAGCAAAAAGGGTGAAGGAGCTGGACAATTCATTTCAAGAATTGAAGAAGGTGCATGAAGACCAGATGAAACAACTGGTGGAGAATTGGGAAGGAAAGCTAAGAACTGTTGAGGATGAGAAGAACTCCCTCAACATGAAATGCATAGAACTGGAGGTGATATTGAAATATCTGCAATCACCCAAAGCTGAAGCCTCCCAGTTAGCTGAAAGAATAAATGTTGCTACTCAAGTGAGCTTTGAGAAGGATGATTCTAAGAGAAAGACATCCTATAATAAAAGTGCAACATCTTCTAGAAAGAAGGTACCATCCATACCATCTTGTACTGATGCTTCTAATTGTGTTTCCACAAAAAGTGCAGGATGGAAGAATAATTCCAAACAAATATGGATGAAGACAGTAAAGAAGCAGATCTCTCCTGAAACAGCACAACAAGTCATGAAAAGTACCCAACAATCAGAAGGACTCAAGAGGTCAAGATTTGTGGGTCAATGCTGGTGTTGTAATAAGTATGGGCATTGTGAAAAGGATTGTTGGTACAATCCACTGAATGCCAAAGCACAGAGGAAGCCCATGCCTAGGGGGAGCAAGCCAGAAGAAAAGAAGCAACATCCACAGGTCCAGAGACATCTGTTTACTGCAAATAGATTTGGATTACTTGACAACATCTGGGATGATTGCAAAAGTGGTCAAAAAGATACATGTCAATCTCCAACTGTATCCAGAACTCAAAAGAAGAAAAGATCACTGAACCTGACTCAAAAAGAATCCTTGGGAAGCAAACAGAAGAAAGTTGAAGATGCTCCCAAGAAGGTTTTGAAAAAGGAAAAGAAGTCCTTGGAGTCTAAATCCAAGAAGGGTGATGCATCCAGAAGGACCACCAAGAAAACATGCTTCTACTGTGGAAGGAAAGGACACATCATGGACCTTTTTAAAGAAGCCATGAAACTAAATAGAAGCAGACTGGACTCAAACAGAATATCAATCCAGAAGAAGCAGAAGGGATTGATTGAAAACAAGTTTCCTAAGAAAGGTAGCTTGACAGTATCAAAAGAACCATGTGGAATATCCAGAACTGAGGCCACACTTCCAAGTGACTTACTAGTCATATGGCCAAATCAGTTGCAACTTGCCAAAGATCTGCAAAGAGCTGAAGATGAAGTTCTGGCAATTGCTAAGGCAAGAGGGAAGAAGAATATTTCACATGAAGATGTTTTGATAACCACACCAGCACAATCATCAATGAAGATCAAATGTGCAAGTGTGAAGACTGGTGAAAATGGGACATCTCGGTTGAGAGAATCTTCTCAACCTTGTTGTTCACATTGATGAACCAAGGAGGTTCCATCTTATTCCCTTATACTATTGGTATTTAAATGTGCTGACATTGCAGGGAATTGAAGATGATGATCATTCTCAACTGGAGGATGGTTTGGACAGAATGGAGTGCACCCCTTGAGGGGGAGCCAATCTGAAGAAGATGATGTTCTGAAATTAATATCATCTTGAGAAAGTAGATGAATGGGGGAGCTTTATCTTTGCAATGAACTTTCTAATGAGTTCTGTGAAGTATGTGCAGGATTCAACAATTCAATTGAATATCTGAACCCCTTAGCATGATCTCACATGTTTACAGTGAATGTGGACAGCATTGAGTTCCTTGGTTATATCACTCTTGTTTTCTACACCGGGTTAGCCCAAGTAGACATAGAGATGATTTACTAAAGGTTCTTTGCTAAAGAGAACATGTGAAATCATCCCTCTCTTAGTGATTTTCAAGAAGATGCTATTCAAAGGGAGGAAGAGATTTTTGAAAGAGAACCACACCACACCTTTGCATTTGATTGCCAATAAGGGGGAGAAAATACTGGCACACATATTGACCCATTCATATGTGCTAAAGGAGTGTATTGACAACAAATACAAAGGGGGAGATTGAAGTGCACTGTGTTGCATTTGTTGTCAATGAGGCATGAAGTTGTCTTGGAATGAATGGATGTCAAGGAGTCAAGATGTGAATGTCAAAGGATGTGATAGTGATGATGATGAATGGAGAATGGCCATGGAACATAAAGATGCATGTCACTTAGGAGATTCACTAAGTGGCATAGGAGATTATGGTTGAAACATTCTCCATGTTAAAATCTGACGATTTTTGAGATGATCATTAAGTTCTAAGAACTTGTATCAACTGGATACAAAGTCACAACAATGATTGAAGACCATGCATTGTACTGACAATGCATGAGGAGTTGAAGAGAGCCATCCACAACTTCTAAGTGGATGAAGTGAGTTGAAGATAACCATGTACTATTTCTTAGTGCATGTGAATTTGAAGTTGATCCAATTGATCTCTGAATAGATCAATGAAGCACTTTGAAAAATTTAAGTGATTCAGGAGTTCGGTTGAAGATGAAGAACCTTCAAGAATTTCCATTCCTAAGTGATGAACATTTGTTTAAGAATTATGGAGGAATTCTAAGAAGAAGAAGAATAGAGATGGGAAGAAGATGTCTTGGAATGTGGCATTTGGCTTGAACTTATGGAAGAACTTTGTATTTGACAAAGTATTATTCTTTGCCTTAGCCAAAAAATTGGCCACCAAGGAGGCCAGCCGAGGGTCATCAGCCAAGGCACTTGTGGGACTCAAGGTCACCACGCCCATGGGGAACCCTCAAGGCCAGGGAAGCAACCTTGAGGTATGGGGCGCACCCAAGGATACCGCATGGGCGCCTGGGGCACACCCGGAGGAGCGCAGAGGGGCCGTGTGTAAGCCCCCGAGGGCACGCGGTGGTGAAACCCGCGCACCCGGAGAGCATGGTGGGCGCTAGGAGCGCGCCCGCAGGGAGCAAGAGTGGGCGCAGAGCGCGCCCGTAGGGAGAACACGGTGCGGGGCGGCACCGTGGAGGGAGGAGATTCAATTGAGCTAAGGAAGGGAGCGGCATGTTAATAAGCCGCGAGAAAACCGGGCGAGGATTCGATGTGGGACGCGCAAAAAATCCCGGGAGCAAATCTCCGCCGTCCGTCTCATCGCGCGCTTGATCTGCACCGCACGATCCATCTGCGGCGCCGCGATCTAATCCAGGCCGCCCGATGTATCTGAAACGCCTGATCCGACGGCCGATAGCTCGTCTCCTTCCTCGAGCTTGAGCCGAGAACATCCCGAAGCCACCCGCAGCCTCCTTCGAACCAGAGGCCTCCCGAAGATGGTTTTTGAGCTCCCGACCACCATAGTTTGATCCGAAGGCTCCAATGAGTTCGTCCGGCCCTACTGAACACAACCATGTATAAAAATGGGAGTGCATGCTATGTTTGGAAGAATTCGAAGAAGGCCGAGGCAAGAGAATCTGCCGAGGCTTTGAAGGGTTTATGGTTTGCATGGATTATCCTTAACTGAAGGCCGTGCATGCGTTCTAAGTCGCATGCACGTGAAGAAGATAATAAATAAAAGAACCCGCGTGCACCGAAGAGAAAACGCAAAAACTTGGAAAGATTTTGAAGATCCGAAATCTTCGGTGATTCAAGATTTTACACGCGGATGAACCAAGGCTCTCCTCTCCTATAAAAAGAGAGGCCGAGCCCTCGAGGAAGCTTGCTGATCCTTTGTTGAAAAATCCGGAGTCCCGTGAGAGCACCTTTGCCTTGCGAAGAAGAGCCTGCGTGCACCCCTGCGCGGCAGTGAAGCCCGGAGCCATCAGAGGCTCCGTGAGATCCTTTTGCACATACTTGCGCGAAAGAAGAGGTCCCCTGCGCGCCTCCCTTGCGCGACAGGAAGACCCGTGGCCGCAATATCTTGCGCGCCCACGATTGAAGCCCGAGGTGCCTTGCACCCGAGGCCTTGCGCGGCCCTTGTGCCTGAGACATAGGTAACTCAGGCACCCTGCGCGCTGCCTTGCACCAAGCACCCTTGCGCGGCTGCCCCTTGCACCAAGACACCGTGTGTGCCTCCTTGTAGAAAGGGTTCAAGTGAGAATACCCTACGGGTAGTGGGTGTGAACAAGACAAGGCCACCCCTAGTGTGTGCATTTGAAGAAAAGGCAGTAGCCTTGTGTGTGTGCAAGAAGGGAAGGAAAGGCCGTAGCCTTGTGCAACCAAAGAAGACCCAAGGCCTAAGTGTATTTGTGTGTGCTAAGTGAAGAGGAAGAGCACACTTGTTCGGGTGTGTGCAAGTAGAGGCCGAGACCACACCTTGTGTGAGTGCCAAATTGAAGAACACACTTTGTGTGTGGATTTGAAGAAGAGGTCGTAGCACTTGTGTGTACAAAATGAAGAACCAAGTGTGTGCATAAGTGAAGTGCATACTTTGAAGAAGATTAAAAGAACAAGGAAGTGTGTGTGCCTAGTAAGTGAAGTAGGCCAAGCCTTGTGTTTGCTAATTGATCAAAGGAAGTGTGTGTGAGCAAACAAGAACAAGAAGGCCGAACCTAGGTGTGTGCACTAAGAAGTGTGTATACACTTAGAAGAAGAAAAGGGAGGACATCCACACAAAGAAGAACACACATTTATGTGTGTAGACAAATTGCTTAAAGTGTGTGAAGTTTGAGAAGCAGGTGTGTGCTGAAAAGAATTACACCCTCTAAGGGTTTACTGCACCAAGAAGAGAAGAAGGGGAATGCATGCATGCATGCATGCACGTGCGCACGTGAACAAAGCTAAATCAGGTTGTGTGCATTTGAGGAGTGCAAGACCAGAAGATCTTGCAGATATTGTGATGCCATGCATTCAGTGCATGAAGTTGTTTTGAACTGAGACTGGACCAGACCGAAGTTAAAGACATCATTTGTCTGAGTATTCAGTAGTTGGAGGGAAGCCAGGTCATCCTTAGAAGAAGGAGATAAATCCTGAGCAAGACGAGAAGACCTGATCATCACAAGTGATCAGAGGTACAGAGCAAGGCGAGCAGTCTTTATCCCAGACTGCTGAGGATACATGAAGAACTTAAAGTGGAGAAGAGCTACTCGTGTGACTCGAGGAGCCAGGAGAAGACCCTGTGGGACTCAGGGAGAAGAAGTATTCAGTGGGATTCTGGAGCAGGCCAGTGGGACTCTGGTAACACTGTGGGACGCAGTATAAAGACCCTCCTGTGGGACTCAGGAGAGATACAGTGGGACTCTGTATCGACCATTATAATTTTAACAGGTTATAATGGAGAATCCATGCTGGGAGAGCATGGCAAGGATGTAGGCCTTTGGTGCCGAACCTTGTAAATCCTTGTGTCCTGTGCCTTTTCATTACTGCATTATCCGGGAAAGGTTGAGAGATACAAGAAGAGTGGATCGAGGCTTTAACCAGCCATAGAGGTTTAATTGATTAAGAATCAATTAGTAAAAAATTTAAGGGATCACTGATTCACCCCCTCCCCCTCTCAGTGATTCACACTGATCTGGGCACTTCAGATAATGAATACTAAATTGATGTTACATCAATGAAATGGGAACACCCATTTCATATAATTCATTGGACCAATGACACTGTGCATTCTTGGTATTTTCTAGCCTACTCAAAAAATCAAACCCAGGGGTCACATTATCCTACCTGACCATTTAACATGGATGATGACTTCTTGAGTCATACACCTTTGAAATTAAACTCACACAACTAACTAAACTAAATAAAATTAGATTGGCATGTCAGTCCCACTAATATCAAGCATTAAAGATGCTCATAACACCTAGAATTTTTACTTATGTCATGATCGCCTACCAACTTGAGGAATCATTCCACAACTAGAGTCCTATTCAATCCCAAAATACAAAAAAAAACACATTCTATGACCAAAAACTAAAAAGATGCATCCAATGATGCTTAATATCTCCAAGGATGCTATAAAAACTAGGTTAACCCCTCACATAACACGAGGAATCAACTCTAATTCTAGGTTTGTTCCTAAAAGGTCACTAGAATATCCCACCTAACCTATATTCCAACATAAAAAGATGTCAATAAGACTCACTGGAAATATCAACATTCCAATAAAAGCTATATCCCAATGTAACTCTAAAAATATTCCCACAATAGGATTTCTTATTACAATATATTTTTAATGGGTTATTTAAGCTATTTCATCATTTAAATTTATTATAAGTATTAAGGATGGGTTCTAGGCCACAAAACAAAAAAAATCATTATATAAATGGGTTGGTACTAATATAACTACTAATTCATCAATTATCAATTTTTATAAGTAGAGTGGAATCTCTATGGATGATATATCCTAAGAAAGTGAAGTTATAAGATTTAGTGGAATCCAGTTTGGGATGTTAAAGTGTCGTATCAATGGAGTTTTATCTTCCTAGTATTAACTATTTAGGATATTGTATACATGAGTATGAGGAATGTGTTGGAACCTTTGATTGTTTTTTCTGGTTTTATTTGTTTTTTAGGGCAGTGGTGCAGCAGAATCCAAGAATTATTGTTTTTATTCTGGGCAGCTTTTTGCTGCGGTTTTAACAGCCGAAAAATGTATACTGGTTGTAGTTTAAATCGCTGATAAACATATAATAAAATTAACTTTTATCGGTGGTTATAAACACCTCTAAATAGGAGCATCGTGGCTGCCTCATTCCATGGCAGTTTACCTGAATTTAGTGGTAGTTTTACTGCTGCTAGAAATTGAGTTTATTCCCGACGGTTATAACCACTGCAAATAAAGTGATATCCCAGGCACGTAAAAACACCGCTAAATTCAAGAAAACCGCCGCGAAATGAAGCACCTATGAAGATTTCCGGAAAATGCCCCTAAATGTTAAAAACCGCCGCTAATAGATTGCCGACGCCCTATTAGGTGGCGGTTTAAACCGCTGCTAAATGCAAAAAAACCGCCGCTAAACGGATATTCTATTATAGTGATGAGAAAATCCAGAATATACAAGATTCTAGAATATTCATTCCTCTTGGATGAGAGGAGGTGATGAAATAAGATGAAAAAAGGAATTCAAAATAAAAGAAAATTTGAGAAATTCCATACGAAAATTTGGCACCCTAACGACATTGTTTAAATTTAAATAAAATAATTTGATGAGAGAAAATGGGACTCTCATCAATATTATATAATATAAGAAGTAAGGGGGATATGTACTGAAATATCCCAACATATTCCAAAGGGAATGAAAAATAAAAAGAAAAAATGAATGGAAAGAAAGAAAATGAAAGAAGAAGATTACCTCTTGATGTTTTGTCCTTGTGATCCCTTTTAAGGCCTTTGGTTTTGGCTATTTGGTGTGACCAGTAGCTCTAGGACATGGGGAAGAGCCTTTGGAGGAGTATTGGGCTGAAATTTGATAAGGATCAAGTCTTTAGAGGTGTGGGAGGAAGAGCGGAATGAAGGTGGTATTTATAGTGGGGGAAATAAGGTATTTAACATTATTTTAATCATTAATATAATATTTTTCACAAGACTATGAATAATCATAAATTATTAAATATTATTATTTTAATTTTTAACTAAAATCATAATTTATTCAAAAATTAAAAATTTTAAAACTATAACTGCTTTTATATCACATTGAAAAAGTAACCAAAATGTCATTATCTTTTAGACATAAGAAAAAAAATAATAGTACAATTTATTATTCATTAGGGTCATATTACTATTAATATTTCTATTCATAAGGGTATGTTACTATTAACTAAAAATATAAGTTAGTTCCATTAGGCTCTAGATAACTTACTGAACACAATTGTAGATATCCATTTTTTTAAATTCAAAACCTTGAAGTGGGGAAATTATTTTTAAAGAATTTTTATAAAGATATACTTAAAAACAAATTTTTATGCATTTACATTTATTTATTAAAACCATGGGATGTAACATTTTCCAAACATTCTATAAATTGAATCCTCGCAATTTATTTACTTATTAGACATGTGAGGGTATTTTTCCCTCATAGAATTTTAGTGTCCCATGTTACTTATTAAAACATGAGGTTTCTCCACAAAACTTTTACCTCATGGATTAACTTATTCCGCAATACATGTTCCCTTTGATCCAGAATCTGAACTGGTTTCTCTTTATAAGAACGGTTCTCTTCCATCTGAACTGCTTCATGGATCAAGACATGTGATGAATCTGGCACATACTTACTCAAAATAGGAACATGAAAAACATTGTGTACATGAGACAAAATCAGAGGCAAAGCTACCCAGTATGCAACTGGTCCATCATTATCTGAGATTTCAAAAGAACCGATAAAATGCGGACTTATCATCCCTTTCTTACTAAAACACATCACACTTTTCCAAGGAGAGATTTTAAGGAAAACATGTTCACCTACCTTGAAAGAGAAGTCTTTCCTTCTGTTATCTGAATAACGTTTCTGCCTGCTCTGAGTTATCCTCATGTGATGCTGGATCATCTTCACATTCTCATCCACTTCTTTCTACAATTTTTGGCCCCATGAACTTTCTTTAACTGACTTCATTCCAAAATGATGGAGTTTGACACCGCTTCACATACAAATCCTCAAAAGGTTCCATCTGAATACTGGAATGAAAACTGTTATTATAAGAAAACACAACAAAAGAAATATGTTGATTCAAACTTCCCTGGTATTCCATTGAACAAGCTCAAAGCATATCGTCCAATGTCTAAATCATTCTTTCTGACTACCCTTCTGATTGAGGATGAAAAGTTGTATGGAAATTTAGTTGTATTCCCAATGACTTCTGAAGTCCCTTGCAATAGTTAGTAGTGAACCTGGGCTCCCAGTCAGATACAATGGAAAGAGGAACTCCATGTAGCCTGACAATATCGTTGAGGTTCATTTGAGAAATTCGATCCAAATACATTGTATTTCAAATAGAAAGGAAATGTTCATATTTTTTCTATCGATCAACAATAACCAAAATTGCATTGTTATCTCGATAATTATTTAGTAGTCCAACCACAAAGTACATGGATACATTCTCCCATTTCCGCCCTGGTAGTAGAAATGGATGAAACATCCCCTTGGTAACTTCCACTCTGCTTTAACATTTTTACATGTCAAGCATTTCATAGTAAAATCATCAATATCTCTTTTCATTCCATCCGACCAATAATACACCAAAAGGACTATGTACATCATAGTAATTCTAGGATGAACCGAAAATTGAGAACTTTGAGCTTCACACACCAAATTCTTCTTCAACTAAGAATCATAGGGCACACAAAACCTTTTTCCAAATCTTAAAACACAGTCTTTATCAAGGATAAATTCTGAAGCTTACCCACTTTAACCAATTCTACCTTTTCTATATCCCATGGTCTTCCTTCTTTGCTCTCTTAATTCTTTTTGACAAGGATGGATACACTAAAACATAATACAATACAGAGGTATCTCCTATAGCAAAAACTTCTATGACAAAATTCATCAAATCATTAATCAAGGGATCATTTTCCAAACATAACATTGTTCATGATGCATGATGATTTTGACTTAAGGCATACACCACATTGTTTGCATTTATAGGATGGTAATTGATCATTCAATCATAATCCTTTATCTATTCAAGTCATCTTATATAATTAATGTTTAATTATTTCTGAGTGAATATATACTTCCGACTTTTATGGTCTGTATATATTTTACATTTGGCTCTATATAAATGATGCCTCCAATTTTTCAAAGAAAAAACCAAAAATGCCAATTCAAAATCATGTGTGGGATAATTTAACTCATGATTTTTATGTTTTCTTAAAGCATAAGAAATTACCTGATCATTATTCACCAAAACACAACCAAGTCCCTTTGAAGAAGCTTCACTATAGATGAAAAACTCACCATTTTGGGAAGGCAATGAAAAAACTGGAGAATTTACCTATCTCTTTTTCAGTTCCAGAAAATAAACATCACATTATCCTATCCAAACAAATTTAACCCCTTTTCATGTTAACATAGTTATCGGGATAGATAACCCTTCTATTTTCTTAACAAAATGTCAGTAATAACATGCTAATCAAAGAAAAATATGAATCTTTGTAACATTTATTGGTCTTGGCAATTCCTCAACCACTTTCATGTTGGTAGGATCAACTGTTATTTCATCCTAATTTACAATGTTCCTAAGAAAATAAATCCATTGCAATGAAAAATCACACTTACTGAATTTCCCATATAGTTTATTTTACTTTAAGGTTTTTAAAACAACCCTTATATGTTTTTCATGTCCCTATTTATTTTTAGAAAATAAAAAAATGTCATCAATAAACACAACCACAAAATTTTCCAAGAACTTATGAAATTTTCAATTCATAAGTTTAATGAATTCAATAGGTTCAATATTTAACCGAAATGTCATAATGACAAATTCATAATGCCCATATCTTGTATGAAAGGTTGTTTTTGGGATATCAACTGCCTTGACCTTCTGATGATGGTATCTGGATCTCAAGTCAGTCATTATAAAGTACTAATATCCCTGGATTTGATCAAACAAGTCATCGATGTGAGGAAAAGGATACTTGTTTTTAACAGTGATGTTATTCAAAGCTCTATAATCATTGAAAAGTCTCATGGAACCATCTTTATTTTTAACGAACAAACCTGGATCTCCCCATGGTGATGTTCAAGGACAAATGAAACCATTATCAAGAAAATCATACTACTGATTTTTCTATTCAAGAATTTCTATTTGAGCCATATAATATGGGGGTTTTGAAATTTTACTAGAATCATGAACTAAGTCAATTGAGAATTCCACTTCTCTATCAGGTATGATTCCAGGAAAGTCATTAAGAAAAACATCAAGGTATTCATTTACCATAAGAAAATCATTAATCTGAATAGTTACCTTATTTTCCACAATATTAGAAAGATATCTTTAATTTCCATCTTTCAATAGTTTCCCAGGTTCCAGATATGCTATCAATTGTATGGGTTCATTCATGTATACAAACTGAAACTCTTTCTGAAAAACAACTTCTTTAGCTCTACAATCAATCTTAGCATGATAAACAGAAAGCCAATCCATTCCAAAAATAACATCAAACTCAACTAAGTGTAAAATATCAAGGACTTTAGGAAAACTATTTCTATATACAACAATAAAAATATTATTATAATTCCTATTTCCTATAATATTTTCCCCTGGTGTTTTAACAACAAGTTCCAGTGTCATTTTTCGAGGTGATATTTCTAATTTACCAGAAAATTTCTCAGAGATAAAAGAATGTGTATACCCCATATCGAAAAAAACATTAGAAAAATCTGAGTAAACTAATAGAGTACCTGATATAACTTCATTCGGTGGCCCGAAATCTACTAATGTAGTTTCAAATGATCTCACTACACCTTTCTGGTTATTGTCTGGATTCTTTGTGTCATTCAAATCTCTCTTTGGGAAGACATTTTCATAATTACCCATTTCACCACATTTAAAACACTTTACACATTACTTATCAAGATTAGTATTAGGATCATTTTTATTATAATCTCGGGCCATATTTCCAAACATACCACATTTAAAGCACATCCCTATTTTTGTAAGACATTCCGCAAGGTGCTTCTTGCCACAATTTTCACAAACTGGAAACAATATATTCTTACCATCAGATTTCTTCGATAGATTCTTACCAATCGCTTGCCATATGGAACCCTTATTCTCCTTATTTACAAAATGTACGTGGTCATCAGAAAACTCCATCTCTACCCTCTCAGCACATGGGACAAGTTTCTCATAACTTTTGAATTCACGGGAGGCCGACACCATTCGATACCTTGGCTTCAATCCTAAGTAAAGACGCTTGATTTCTCTATCAAAATCCAGAATAATATTTTGATCATACCTCTCCAGTCGGGTGAGGTTCACTTCATACATAGCCACTTAATCATCCTCCACTCACTTCAATTCAAGGAATTGATTCTCCATCCTATGTTTCACCACCTTAGGAAAATATTTTTCATGGATAAGACTTTTAAATTCATCCCACTATAAGGAATCAATATCCTCTCTATCCCAAATATTCTTTACCATTGACCACCACTGATCATATTCACATTCACAATGATAAATGTAAAGAAATACCTTTTTATTGTATTAACATCCCATAACATCGAATGTCTTTTCAAGGGACTTAATCCATCCTTCAGCTGCTACTGGTTTAGAAGATCCATTGAAAGAAGATGGGTGTTGTCTCATAAAATGTTCTTCTATTGGCAGTATTGGTTGTGGTACCTCTAGTTTTTCTATTCCATGGATGACACAACCATTTATTGTTTGTGTTAGCAGGTCCATTCCTATCACAAACATCTTGGTTCCAATCCCTTCCATTTCGAGCTGTAGATTCAGAAGGATGTCATTCTGTCAGTTCTTATCCTCTTCAGCATCCCTGTTTCTCTTGTGGAAAACCATTCAGAAAAAAAATATCTTAGACGAAGAAACATGGTAATATTTAAGTTCTATAACATTTCAAATTAATCATAGAGTAAAAATAATTTATGGTATTATTTTCATATCATCTGAACCCCTAATGTTATCTAAACCATCCTCGAATACCAACTGTAAGTACCCAGCCTTATTACATTACATAATCTTGAATTTAGTCAAGAATTAACTTCCTTTAGTATTGTTGATCTTTTAATGTTTAGAGTTTTAGATAATTTGGACATAAAACATTCATAAAAATACATATTATTACAGAGTGGACACCAAAAAAATAGTATTCCTTTCTTGATTTTTTTTAAAAAATTTCACATAAAACATGATTTCGTTGACTAATATTCAAACACTTAACTTGGATTCCTTCATTTTCTTACACATCCATATGGACTGTGAAAATCGTTTAAAAAACTGGAGAAGATCACAAAATGCTCAGTAAGGGATGTAAAAGAAGGAAAGATCACATTATTCAATGAATACTTGTAACGTATGAAAACATTTTCGAAAGACATACATGTCACTCATATATACTCACTTTGTGAAACATGATATTTACTCAAGATTTAAACAATAAATAAAGAAAAAATATGACAATAAAGGTATCTTGGGGCATTACTTACATAATCTTGTAACCCTCTCAGCTACCTTATAATTTTTAACCCTCACGGCTACCTTACAATTTGTGTAACCATCATAATTACACATGGAGTAACCATATGTCTCACCTAAAACATAAACATACCTAATGAATTGGAGGGAGATATATGTCCCACCCTTAATCGTAAACAATTCCCATGAACCATAACATAATCATTCAATTTTTTTAATATAATAGATAAATTTCTTTTCAATTCCGTAAAACATAATTTTAAAAGAGGATTTTTAAGAAAACACCCCTTCAAAATATCATATAATTTATCTGAGACTTAATAGAGTGGATGGAATATATATATAAATTTTTTAAATAAAATTAATTAAACATAATATAAACAAAACCCATCACACAAACAATTTTAATACCACATAAATAACTTAGTAGAATGTTGACCCAAAGAATGGAAATTATGTTAAGAATTCCCTTACCTCGCGATTATCATACTTTAAACATTCTTAACTCCCTTTATAATGGTTAAAAGTGTGTTGTTAACATATTAAATGAACATATACATATTTATAATACCTTATATGATCATTTAATTAAATCATTTCACCCTATAATTGTTTTTATTTTGTTCCTTGCACTGTTTTTGGGTGTGTTCTTTACATGATTTTCATGATTTGTTCATGATGGATGTTCTTTTCAATTGGAAGTGAAACTATAGAATTTGAATGTATTGGTATTTAAATATTTCTATAATACATATATTATTCCATTTATCATTTTTAATTCTTACATGAGGATGATTCATAAGTTAAAATATTAACGATGTTTGGTTAGATCATTTTAGTGGTTCTTTGATAATAACGACCTCATTTTGTTTTATAAATTAAAACCATGTGTACAAAATAATTAGATAAACATGGATGAGACACAATACATATATTAAAACCTATTTCAACCATAAAAATGGTTTCATGATCATACTTGAAAGAACCAAAGAAAATTGAAATCACACCATCCATGATGTCGGTAATTCGACACATCATGCACAATGTTTTTAATTCCTTGAATAAGTGGGGGAGAAGAAGAAGATTGATGATTAATTTTCCATGAAAATGAGAATAATCATAATATTAAAATTTCTTTAGCTTTCATTCCTCTTGGATAAGAGGATGTTAGTAAATAATAATAAAAGAAAGGAACTCAAAATAAAAGAGAATTTGAGAAATTCCATACGCAAATTCGGTAGTATAACATCGTCATTTAAATTTTCATAAAATAATTTTATGAAAGAAAACAAGTATCTCTTAATTATTAAATAATATGGGATGTATGGGGGATATGGAATTAAATATCCCAACATAATCCAAAAGGAATGAAAAATAATAACATAAAATTAAAGGAAAGAAAGAAAATGAAAAGGAAGTTTAACTCTTGTTCTCTTCACCTTGAGATCCCTCTTAAGGCCTTTGGTTTTGGCCTTTTGGTGAGAACAAAAGCTCTAGGACGTGGGAATGATCATTGGGATGAGTATTGGGATGAAAATAGTTAAGGAATAAGGCTTGAGAGTTGTGGGAGGAAGAGGGTAATGAGGGTTGTATTTATAGTGGAGGAGAGGAGGAATTAACATTATTTTAATCATTATTATAATATTTTGCTCAAGACTATGAATAATCATAATTAATGTGACCCAAAATAGTAATAATGGAAATTCAGTTCTGTCCTAGTGGGCTTACATCACTTATTATGTCATAAATAAAGTATTTTACTGATAATTTGAATATACTATATTTTACCGTATTTCACTATTCATTGAAAATTTAAGAATTTCAGAAAAATCCCAAAAATTCACCCTTACCATTTCTCGATGTGTATAATTAAAAAATGAATTTCATTTTTTGAAAATAATTATCTAAATATTATTATTATTTTTAAATAAAATCATACTTCATTAAAAAATTAACAATTTGAAAATTGTAACTGCTTTTATATCACATTGAAAAATTATCCAAAATGTCATTCTCTTCTATCCTTAGGAAAATAAAATAATAGTACAATTTACTATTCATTAGGGTCATATAACTATTCATTAGGGTATTTTACTATTCACCACATTAACAAGATAGTTCCATTAGACGCTAAATAACTTACAGAACACAGTTGTAGATGAGCATTTTTCGAAATTCGAAAAATAGAAGTGGAAAAAGTATTTTTAAGGATAGTTATAAATATATATTTAAAAAATGATTCATGCATTTCCATTTTTTTTTTAAATCATGGGATGTTACACCTAGTATATCAACATGTTAAAGTTGAGAGACAAAAGTCTAAGGGTATGTTACAAATGTGACTCATATATGAATGGAAAGGGGAAAACCTCACGATGGATTTCATCATAAAAATACCCAAAATATATAATGACTATAATGATATTTGGGTTAAAGTTGAACACCAGATGAATTAAGAACATTTAATTTCAATCAATTGAAATTTATATCTTGAATATATTTCTAGTATATATATTAAGTATGTGGTATGATTTTATGGAGTACCATATTTTATTATATCTGATAGGGATCAAAGGTTTAACTTCATGTTCTGGAGATGTTTTAGTAATATTTGAATAAGGATTTGAACATTTCACTACATATAATACTCAGATAGAGTTTTAGTATGAGAGGAATATTAAAACACATGATGATAATTTGAGATTATGTTCTATGGATTTCGAAGGTGGTTGGGATCAAAACCTTTCTCTGGTCGAGTTTTCTTACCCGAATATCTTAGAATCAAGTGTTTAGATGGATCCTTCAGAAACCCTCTATAAAAGGATGTGAAAAATTACAATGTGATGGGTTGAAGTTGGAGAATTAAATATATTATGAAATAATATAGCTAAGTAAATATAATAGAAGTTTAGATCTATTCTATAGTAAATCTAGGAAGCTCAGTGAGGATATAAATGTTATACCAACAATCATCAGGGATATCTAGATTTTGAAGTATATTATATGATATTACTTTGAAAATTTACTCTTATTTATATTATGATATTTAGAAATAATGAAAATCTGGGACCTAGATATATTTCTCCTTTAAAAATTCATGGTTGTATTTGTATGTTTTCCTACTACATGACACTTCCACCAAATCTCACTCATGTTCAGGATGTTATCAGCGTATCTTTCCATAGGAAGTACTTACATGATCGTTAAAATGTAATTAACTCAAAGGTCATAAAACTGGAGAATGATATATCTTATGAGAAACAGTAGGTGGATATTTATTATCAAAGATATAAAGTGATGTGGAACAAGTCCACTCACCCAATCAATGTTTTGAGGTGAAACCAAAAAATGGAGGAATCTATATGTAAACATAATTATGTGATCCTGTAGAAGTATCCATAGTTCATAGTATCATAGGGTAGATTTTTTTAGGGAAACGTTTTTATAATCGAGAAGAATATACCTCCCCAATATTTTAAAAAGTATTTATCTTTAAATAAGTTTTTTTATATTCTTTATACACGTAACACCAAGTTTAAACAAATCATAATATACTACTATGATATTATTATTAAATGATACAATTATAACCTACCATTACATTGATGGGTAAAAATTGGACTAAATAAATTATGAAAATTTATTTTTAGAAATTTATAAAACTTATTCTTTGATTATCAGTTGGTTATAAATGAATATAAAATCATTCAAAGGTAAAAAGTAATGTTTATCTGAAAAAAAAATTTTTATGCGCACAATGTGATTATAATATAATAAATTAATTTAATCACAATTTATGAATGATTTTAAGGAATTATTTAGACAATATATTCAATAAAATATTTTAAAATCATTTAATGGTTTTTTAATTGGAAATGAATAATGTTAAACTCAGTTTTATGCATAAATATTTTTCTTCTAAAAATGGTTTTTGTTGAATTTTGTGAACAAATTTTAAATTAAATTTATTACACATATAAAAATTGAATATGATAAAATGGATTAAATAATTTTAGTCATCATTTACAAATTTAGTAATTAGAAGACTTTTTTATCATTATTAATAGAACCCATGGAAAAAATTCACTAATAAGGAAAAGGGTTAAAAAGTTAAATAGGGTTAAACTAAAGAGATAATGGTTAAAATTTATATAAAACATATCTATATCCAACTAATTAATATTTTTTAGACCCAAAATTATCTTATCTTAAAATTTGATCTTTCTTTGTGCCACTTTCACTTGATTATGAATTTATTAAATTTTTTGTTTTATCTATTTATAAGAGTGCCACTCCCCTCAATTTTAAAAGGGAACATCCTATCATATGTTATCCATAAATATTTATCCATTTATCTTGAAAAATATCTAAAACAATAATCTACCAAAATTATTATCCATGACCTTGAGGTTCTTTTCATTCCAAAATACCCATCCATAATTCATTTAGTCCTTTTTAATAATTGATGCCCAAAATAAGAGGTATATTTTCTAACCAATATTTTTCATGTTTCATTCTCCTTTAACCTCCTAAAAATGTTATATAACCATGATAAAATTATGAAATAATTATATTAATTATAATTATATGTTTTATATTAATTTCATATTAATTTTCTAATTGCTTCCCATCCATTGGAAAATTATATTCTCACTCTGGTGTACATGTGGGCTACCACCTCTAAGAAGAGATGTGATTTGTTTTCATTTAAAATTTATATAGTGGTAGTAAGGATATATTAAAAGAATATATATGATATATATGTTATATTTATTTAATTTTGATTATATAAAGGTGAGTTATTATTTACCTTTCTTCTATTGAAACAATCAAAAAGTGAAAACATCACTCACACGTGCGTACAGACTATCATCTCCACAAAGTGATGAATTTCATTTTGAATCTCTAATTTATATGAATGGTAATAAAAATTTATATAATTATTAAATTAGTTACATATAAAAATATTAATATTATTTTGGTTATAAAACCATGAAAAAGGTTCCAAGGCCAGAATCATAAAACTGAACCATGCATGGAAAACAGACAAGTTTTCACCCGAATGTTCATTTTAATGAAGAGTTGTTTACAAAATGAAAATTGGAAATTATAGGGGAATTCTGTATAATAGTATTTATGAAAATATGGTTTTATAATATATTAATAAAAATATTTATTTATTATAAATGAGTTTTCAGTATGGGCAAGCCAAGATGGTACTTGGGGTAACAGTTTATGATACAATGTCATTTATTCTTGGGATTATATATGTTAAATATCCATTAATGGAAATTATATGATCCTTGTTCTTTAACCCAAATCTATTTCCTTATCCTCTGGTTATTCCTATAATTTTAAACTAATTTTAGGATTTTTATATTAACAAATCATTAAATTAATGAGGAAATATTTTTAAGAAAATAGGACCTTGTTTCCCATTTGGTCATTAAACTCAATCTTCTATGTCAATGTTCATAAAATGATTTAAATAATTTCCTTCTCCATAATAAATTATTATTTCACAGAATTTTAAAGAATACATGAATTTTTTTAAACATTTCAAATTTAATATTCATGTTTACTTCTGAATGATGTACATTTGACTTTCTATGAAGAGTATGAAATGAATCATTATTTAAAAAATTAATTAATTAATATAGTTTTCTATCATTATTTATATTTTTTAATCTAAATATTCATTTAGATTCTCCATTTTTTTAAAGAATTTGTTTTTTAATATTTTTTAATATTTTGGATATTTTTAGTTTTTTAAGATACTAAATGAAAATTATATTATAACTATTTTCAAGGAAAATTACATATCCTCTTCTAAATGTATTTTTCATCTATATGAAAATTCATTAAGTATTTATTTGATTCACAAAGTACTTGGTATTATGATACCGCCCACTTTATTTATCTAGGTTTCTTATGATGATGATGATTTATATAGGATTCTATGAGAACCATTTCCATTCCCATGGGTTAATTAAGTTATGTTGAAGTATTTATAAAAGACATTTCTTTTCCATAGTTCATGATATTATAAAATAATAGTTTTTTATGAAACTATTTTATTTTCCATAAGATATTAAATGATGATATGATGAATTTTTTATGATCTTTTGGAAAATATATTTATGCTTTACATTATATGATGTTTGGGCCAACAAATATATATCGCTCTAATTCACTTGGTAATGATTGATATGACATGAAATAATATGAAATGGAATGGGAAGGAAAAAAAGTTCAATAAGAGACACTACCCAATATGATAGTCTTTTAAATAAACCTTGAATAAGGAAATAATGAAATTATAAGTGAACCCAATCGACTATAATAGTTTTTGAAGTGAGCATTGAATATGGAAATTTTTTTCTATGATTCTGTGTATTCCAGAAAAGTTTTTATAATGTTTATGATATGTTCTTATAGATCATGATTGATTATTTATGACTCTAAACTCTTATGAATTATATATTTTATAAAAAATCCATCTTCCATGATTCATGATTAATGATATATGACTGATTGGGTATGAATTCTATAAGTTTTGATAATGTCTTCATATACTTATTATTAACTTATGCTCATTTTTTATCATTGATTGATATCTCCAATGTCTATCTTTACAAATTATTATAACACAACTTTTCATATATTTTTTATTTTCATGAGGTGATGAATAATGGTTTTATGTAGGGTATGTGTAAGAAGGGAACTACGTGAAAAATTATTCATGGGAGATTGTGGAGATCCTTCATGAAATATATTGAATATATATCTTGTCTCAAAAGAAACTAAACCTTTACTACACTGGTGTTTGTATTATTATTATTTTAATTGAATATTAATATAAAATTAAGTATTATTTATTTATTAAATTCTCAAGTGGTCTCAAATATAGTCATTATAGAAGGGTTTAAAATCATTATTTTCTAAAATTATTTGACAAGAACAATGTTATAACACCATATTTGACATACCAGTCCCATGATCCTTTCATAACTCACAGAAACATTATTTAATCATGATAAAATTAAAAAATAGATAACATTAATGATACCTCAGTAGTTCCATGTGATACCATCAGGATTTTCTCATCACGAGATCATCATAACTTGATGTAATAAAATATGGAACCATTATATCATCCACACATGCTAAAAATATCATTGTTCATTATTATTCAATTTTTATGTGACGATATAGGATAATAAATTCCTTTATTATTTCAATTTTATTGAGAGAATAGCTCATGATCGATTCCTGAAATAGTATCACCATGTCTTTGTTTTTCCTTATTGTTTCTCACTCAAAGACTTCTATGAGTGGTGGGAGAGAATAAAATTTATAAAGGGTTATGTATTGATATTTTATCTCTAAAATATACAATTATACATCGTATTAATTTTCCATTAATTGTATTTTGGTCCTTATAAAATCAACACCTTTAAAAACATCCCAAAACAACTCTTTTTTGTGATAGACTCTAAATTTAATTACAAATAATCCTTTAAAATAAGGTTTTTGTGATAAAATCTGAATTACATCATAAAAAACATTTAAAAAGGTTGTTTTCCATGGAATTAAGTTTCTATCAGAAATAAAATTTACAGGAGATGATTATTTGTGAAATAATATAGTTTATCATAGAATGTGCTTGCCTCTATAATATATTCATTGTTACCAAAATATAAGAAAAATATTTATTCTCCAACGCAAATGTTCATCATTGTAAATATTATTTTTTATATATAAATAAATATTTTGGATTTAATCCAAGTCTATAACAAAAGTATGAATATATTATAATGTGGGAGGCCAATAAAATTGGAGCCTTAATAGAGGGACTATGAGAAGTGGATCCTTTATATGAGTGGCTTGGGTGAAGTGGTTCCCTAATATGGGTAGCCTGCATAAAGTGGTTATTTATACATAGATTATGTGGTTCCCTAGGAAGAGAGTCATCAGAAAAGTGATGACCTGGTACATGAGTCATGGGTGAAGGGGAACCCTGTCAATGATGTTATGAGAATAGGAACTATAGTATTGAATTCCTGAATGAACTGTTTTCCCTAATATAGGAGACCTCATAGAATTAGTTCCCTATTATGGGTGGACCAAGAGAAATTTAACCCTATGAGACTCTTCCTGGGTGGTCTGGGAAAATATGAACCCTAGTAGGTATGATCAAGGGAGGCTTGGGTAAATGGAACCCTAGTAAGGTTGGCCAAGGTTGGGGTCTTTCACCCTATAACATAAGGGAATAAATTTTTCCCCATGTTTTGAGTTAAAATATATAGAAGATTCAATTACCGAGATTCTATATTCTTTTTCAATGTTTTGAATTATGGATGCACCCAAAGGTGAAATACTAGGACTATGCATGAACATAAATGAGTTACCTTTTTGGATTTAGATTCTATGTCATTTGTGTAATCTTAACTCATAAAATGGGTAGTATGAGGTTAATTTATTGGTATAAGGAGGTTCAGTCATTTTTCTAAGGTGATAACCACCCATAACTACCATTTTTTACTCTGGTCATATGAAAACCTCACATAAGGATACTTGGGCATAAAATCTTGGCATGTAAGGTCTTGTATAGGGAGATCATGGAACATAATATATGTGTGGATTCCCCTTATATAAGGAGATTGAGCATGGAATCCAAGCATGAGACGCCAATCATTTAAGGAGAACTGGGCACCATGCCCTTAGTGCAAAAGGTTAAAGGTAGAAGGGGCTTGGTGTGACACACAATACTTTTATTGAACATCCACTTCATCCAATTAAATATTATAACCTAAGAAAAATTTATCACTACTAGTGAATAGATATTTCCTAATCATCCAGTCAGCACCATACCCCCAATGACACTGTTGAACCAATCTACATTTACATAAAGATAATATTACATGGTTTTTATCATTTTGAAATGTACATGATTAAATTATAATCATTTAAAATGATCTCATGTCGAGATATGATACACATTATCTTTGGTAAAAGCATCTAACAAAACCAAAAATATGTTTTGTTCTTATAGGCCAGCCAGTTCTCAGGATCTCTAAAAAATAAGATCAATGCATAAAATATTCATTAAAATAAATATCAACACTTATGAGCCCCCCACTTATAATAGTATTAAATCAATGTTTTCCCATTATTATAATTCAACTAGACCACTGAACACTTTTTTTAGATTATTAAAATAATATCTTGAAGTTCCCGTTATAGTTGCTAACTATTATAAACATTTGATACAAGATATAATCTACATACGTTACTATATCTAGTACATATCAATGTTAGGATTCTATATTGTTATTTATGAATCATAAATATATCACATTGTAAGCTTGATTCAGTAATCAAAAAGTAGACACTCAAATTTGTTCTAGGACACTTCTCTCAAAACTGAAAATAAACAAAAGATTAATGAGAAATAGTGGGGGTGAATCATTATTTCAATTATATTTTTAAGTTTCTATTTAAATTTTTTTATATATTGATCAATGTTTTATGTTTTGTTTCAGCCAAATCATCCCAGTGCATAGAAATATGTAGATTTACAAGGTTCATGTTTCAAAATGAAAAGTTAGTCCTTAACATGTTCTTGATTTCAATAAGATCATAAAACTCCCAAGTATCAATATATAGGAACATCATGAAGGGAATATCCTTTTACTAATTCTATATGTCACTATATTGTGTTATAGAGAATTTTCACACAAGTGCATCCAACACTTGAATAATATTGAAAATGTAAATAACCATACTTCCACCAAATAGACTTCTATTGTAATTTTTTATACTGAGTTCTTTTTCTTATTTTAGTATTATATAGTAGTAAGATACCACTTCAATTTACCTATGTAACAAAATATTAAACAACTTACACTACAATATATATCCTCAACAAGAGTAATGTTCTTTAAAATAAATAGAAGTCTCTACTTCCTTGCATGAATGATATTATTTATATCTTATTGAAGAACAAAAAGTTAAAATCGAAATTTGAATTTGAAATAAAAATTCAAACAAATAACATCCTTATACAATTTTCAAGCTCATTTCCCCCAAACACTTCTTATTCTTTTCAAAACTCAATTCCAAGTCATTGAGGCTTTTCAAAACTATTTTTAGTGGGAAAAAGTAGTTACAATAACAACAACTTATTATTCTATATCACGACTACCTTCTTCATAAGATAACCTTATTTTCCATTTTTATGATTAAAAAATACCATTTTCTAATGTTTAAAAAATGAATGAATTCTTGATAATCATCTTAAATAATGAATTATTCAAAATAATTAAATCCCCAATATTATTTCTTTCTTAATATTTTAGCCATATATGATATATTTTGAAGTCCATATTCCCTTAGATGTGTGTAGGGTTCATTTCATCTCATCTTATAGCTTAAAAAGTTTCATCATAGGGTTCATTGTACCCGAAAAAGTATATCTTTCCTTTAGTGTGCCACATAAAGATACTATTTTATGGATTATATACCTTAGAGAGTCTTCATTGTACTATATAAAGGAACTCTATGAAGTTTATTATACCATAATCTCTTCCACTATACCGTGCAAAGGAACCCTATCATGACCCTCTATACATTATGATGATATTTATGTACCTATTAAGGTACATTATTAAATATCTACTCTATAAAGTTTCCATGCATTTTCCGAAATCAACATTAGGGAATACCCTACAAAATCCAATACTAAGGTGTACCCTTTGATGGTCTCCAAAAATTTTCTTCTCAATCTTCACAGACTTCCAAAAAACATAAAATACTTCTGAAAGTGACCTCAATTCTTCTTTTAACTCTTAAATAGGATTCAAATAACATATAAATATTATTTTATGTATGTCTAGAAATGATTTATATACTGAAACAAATCCAAAAAATTATCCAAATCCATCAAAAATCTTTGAGTATCTATTCTATATAGACATTACACATACTAGATTGATATTCTTGTCTCAAAAATATCCTTAGGTACTCAACATCTTCCAAACAACTCGTGGCCTCTATTATATCCCCTATTGGATTTTTTTAAAACCAGGGAACATAAATCATGTTCAAAACAAAACCACATAACCATGAATTAGTATTTAATAACTTTGAAAATACATGAGTTAAATAAATATAGGAAATGAGGACATTGAATAATAAAACCATCCCATCCATAAAATAGTGATTTTATACTCAGTGTTTTAAAACCTTTCATCATCTTGATATCTCTTTGAAAGGTAGTTAATATTTCTAAATATTTGATACTATGAGAAATATAAATTGAGATAACTCATGGGAATCAAAAGATGTATCCACTTCTCTTATCAATTCATATAACCAGTAAATGATAGATTCCTAAAAGCATGCTCTTAGGATCTGACTTAATTATAACACTAAGGGTGGGGGATGAATCATTGATCCTCATTAACTTTTATGAGATATTCCCTTTTGAACTCAACATTTTTATCTCATGAATGTTCTTAATCAAATAAATGGAGTCTTTAATGATTTGATCATAAAAAAAAGAAATGATAAAACATAACACAAAATATTTACAAGGATTTTATCCAAATATTACTCATTTCCATGTTGGTTACCCTCAAAATTTATTATCTACTATATCTAATAAAAATTTGGAGAAAAATCCAATCTATCCCATCAATTCTAAAATACCATAGAGGATATAACTCTCTAGAAAAACTATGATCCAAAAAAAGATAATATTATTATCCAAGGTTTTCCTCACCACTTGAGAATATAATCTTCCTCCATAAGTAGATAGATCAGAAAACTATGCACATGTACTCCTTTAAGATGTTCAAAAATTGGTAAATATGTTCAACCTATTAGCCCTTAATCATTAACCAGATTCTAAACTATGTTGATCATTATATTTCTGAATACCCAAGAAATAGATCTTCTCCTATAATGAATTATTCATGGCTCCACACTCTTTCATTTCTTTACATAATTTCTTCTTCTCTATCTTGTGTTTCTCTCTATTTTCTTACTTACATCTTTTTTTTATTTTATTAAAAATCAACATATAATATTTTTAATAATTTATCATGATTTAATTTAAATAAAAAATTTAAATTCAAATTCAAATCAACAACTTCCTTAATCCACTTCTTTAACATCCCTTGGATCGTCTCTGAATTTATTTTCCCCATCCAATTTTATATAATTGTTACGTGGAGTTAGAGTAACAAACAAAAACGTTTTGTGAATCCACATCATCATGACTATTAGGACTTCCCAAAATATATCCATCAATACACTTATATGTTGTGGGAAGCTGTTATATGGTATGAGGTGGGAAAATGTGTCATAGTGAATTTCTTCGTGGTATTGCCATTTGGTTATTAGTGGATTCTTCTCAAAATTCCTAAGCCATTGTGTGTCATGGTGAATAGGATAAATCTTGGATGGAATCAAATTTATAGATCCACTAATAAACCAACATTCTACTTAGTGGTGTGGTAAAATCACTATGCCTTGGTCCATGCACTAAAGAATTTTCATCCACATTTTCTCTCAATGGATATGCGGAATCTGCGCTAAAGTATATAAGACCTAAAATTTTTATAACCACTTAATATTGACAAAGAATACTCTATGACATGGACCTCCACTACAATAGTGAATATTATGAACGAGTATCCCTATGGGGTGGTCTCTCACTTTGTGTCATGAGATCAAGTATCCACGTTTATATCCCACTAATAAATTTAGAATCTCTATGATTTAGACAATATGTTACAACATAATCCTCTTTCTACATAATTTCTATGGTGTGGTATATGTCTTCCATCATGGTATCTACTTGGAGATTCCTTATTTCATCATGATATTCTTCCATGATATCTAATCACTACAAACTAGTTAAAGAATCAACTAAATTTCATCCTATACCAAAAAAATAGACTCATAATTCAATGACAAAGCTTGTTCTTCACTTCAATTTCTTCTTCAATATATTCAAATCAATAAGGAAATTATAATATTGATAAAAAATAAAACTCACAAAGATCAAATATCCCCCCACCAATATATTTATTAGAAATACCCAAATTAAACAAATCTCAATATATATGACTCAAAGATAAGTTCTACTCCCCCTTATTGATAATAAATGAAAATAAAAGTATGGATAATTATCAAAATCATATTCCTACCTTCTAAAATTTTAGAGAGTGGGTTGATATAACCAGACTCCTAAGTAAGAATCCATTGAGTAATCCACTCTAAGTCTACTTGGGGAAACCAAAAATAGGAAATAAGAGATATTTTAACCAGGTTTTAGATTATATATATAATAACTTATCATGCTATAACATTATCAGAATCTTAATAGAGGGGCTTCAAAAAAATCAAATCAATCAATAAAGGAATTATCTGTCATGCACATCAAAAAACTCATCAATACATTTCATTTAAAAGACAAAAAAATCCCATTTTTTTCATTATTTGATCAACCAACATACCCCCTTCATAAATATATTTAATATAGTCATAATAATGGAGTGTAAGGATGATTATCATACAAATATTCTAGATTTCATGGAGTTTTCCAGATTGTCAAGAATATTTTTCATAATAGGTTCTTCTCAAAAATTTCTCCCCGCCAAGGGATATTTTGTTTTTTATTTATCATCGAGTAAAACTCAATTCAAAACTCATCCTACTTTATATACATATATGATAACTTTAAAAAAAATTAATTACATATGAGTTAGAAAAAATATAAAAAATTAATAGAAAACAAAGTGGTACAACATTATTCCTTAAAAATAACACTCAGGATGAGGGTTTTCTCTCACCAAAAGACACACTTTTACACCCAAATCAATACTTTTTCTATCAAAAACATCAATAATTTATTTACTAAATTTATTATATGAAAAAAATTAACTTGTAGATTATATTTATACACATCAGAAAACATATCATGAACCTTTAACTAATATTATTAAACCTTTTTATTTTCTATATCATTAGTAATTTCAATCTATTTAGCCACTTTTAGTTGATCTCGATAGATTATCAAGAACTATTTATTGATAATTTTCTTATTCTTAGCATTTGACTTCATGGCTTAATCATCATTTCCTGAATTTTATTTAACTTCATTCATATTTTGAAAATTATTTCTCCACACACCATAAGAAATCTCTGCTTATATTATTTCCATTTAAATCTCAGCCCAGTGACCCCCTTAACCACATATTCTATATTCCATATTAAGGAATTTGAATACCTTTTGAGTAGAAATATTTTATATTGACATATTCAATTATTGAATTTTTTGAGATTTTATCCTTTTTTTATCAGTGAAGAATCCACTTTTTTATTGCCTCTTTCTAATTAATGACATGCTAAACCATAAAATTGAGTTTTTATGCCCATACCATGCCCAATAATAGACTTAAGACTCTAATAAAAGATCTTCTAGGTTGAATCAATTTTTATATAAATTTATACTAATGTTTTTATTCTAAATTATTTTCCTTATTTTACGTAAGGAGCAATGGTTTTCTTGATTTCACCACTTCCTTTGATGGGAAAGATTATCTCTCAATAACATTCTTGGTCAAAACTTGTGTACATTTGTTTTAGAAATATATTATCCTTTATAGTAGATATTTATTGAGAAATAAAATTACCATATTTTACTTGATATTTAGAACCCTTCATCTCAATTGGTTGAAAATATTCTCTATTAACTTACAATAATTTATTATATACTTTTATTACCTTCTTTAACTCATTTTTACTTCAACACATATAGATTATATTTCAAAAAAATCATATTCTATAGAATAAAATGTCTTCAAGGTAAAATATTATTTCTTTCATGCTAAAAAATCATCAATGTGTGGGTATTAACCTCATAAATATATGTGGCATACTTCTTAACATACTCTTAAATTTCAGCAACATCCCATTTCTTTCTATTATCAAGATTCTTATTCTATTTTATAAGGTATTGTACCAATACCATGCAAAATTTTATGTTTTATTTAAACACTCACTCCAAATATATTCTCTCTTCTCCATCATCACCACTAAATGGTTATTTTTATTTATTATTTGTATTAGAAATTATAGCAACATAATCATCCATATAAATAATTGATATTAAATCATGATATCTATTGAAAATAAAATTCTTCGTATTATAATTGATCTTCTCCTGCTTCTTATTCATTTTCTTCCTTAAACAACATTATTCTTCCCCATCCTACTCATTTTACTCAACCCGTTTATTTGGAAGAAATATTAGAATATAAATAAGATCATGGTAATTTAAACAACTATGAAATTTCATAAATTTTCCATTATATTTACCCTTCAAGTATATATTTGATAAGAGATAAAAAATATGATTTAAATATTCATAAACCTTGAAATTTGAATAACTGAAATCAGTATTCACTTTACCTTTTCCTCTTCTCATGGATTCAATGTATATCTCATAATTATTCCATATTCATGATTACTAGTTATTTCCTAATTTCATAATCGGTCAGAAAATTGCAAAGCTCATCAAAAGAAAAATCCTCCCTATCTTCTAAAGCTCAATGTTTGGGATCAAATATCTCTGTAAAATTACTCATAATATTTTTGAAAATAGTGAATTCCTCTAGATTTTCTCCCCATCCATGAATATTTACAACTATCTCATACACCCTATTGGAATAGTCATATATATTATCGTCATTATCCTGTTAACAACTTCAAATATACTCCTCCATACTTGTGGATTTTCTTCCTTCACTTTAATATTTCCTTCCAAATTGCTTCTCAATTTGTACAAAATATCTTTTGAAGTTGCAAGAACCTTTAAATTGGTGTAGAAATTATCTGATAAAGACATCAAAATTACATTTTTTACCTTTTAATCCATATCTTTATTTATTTTATAATAATGATCCATATGAAAAATATCATGAATGGGTTAAAATCACACTATATAAATTAATCTTAGTTCAAGGCCATGTGAAAGGATGTTGGGCATCATTATATTCCTCATAATGTGATAGTTTATACCATTAATTATAGGAACTCCTTATATGTTCAAATGAGTAACATTACCTTAATCAACAAAAAATTATTTTTTATATTTAGAGGTAACCTAATTTAATACCACTTGTTAGGATCAAAATTTATTAGATCACTGAGAGGGGTAAGGTGTGATCAGTGATACTTTTTATATTTGATGTTTTTATCCATTTTTAACCGATTCTCTGAACATGTGAATATTCTTGATCCAATTAATTGAGTCTCTCAGTCATGAATCATATGAAGAAATAAATGATAAATCACAACAAATGATATTTTCATGTTTAAGATCTAAATAATACTCATTCTGTTTTTACTTATTCCCACCTACACTGATTCTTTAGTATCTCTAATAAATATTTTAAAACAACGAATCCACTATGTTATTCCACTTTTTGAATCTAGTGTAAGATACATCTATCTATAATAATAATTATCCAACAAAGATATCTTCTTCTTCTCATAGGTAAACCATCCACCACCTAGGAATATAATATTAATCCATGATCAGATTGATCAAAAAACTCTACACTCATACTCCTTCAGGATTTCCACTAGTTGATGATAATGATTAAGAAGATGGCCTTAAAACATTACCCAGATTATGAATGATCTATATTCTCAATATTCATAATAAATAGGAACAATATATTTTCTATTTAGGAATTATATATTGGATTCATGCTCTTTGCACTCTTCTCACATGTTCTTATTCTCTGAATTATGATTTTTTCTATTTTATCACTTATATCTTCTTTTTTATATTAACATAAATATCTAAAGTATATTTCAAATAATTATTCAAATTTTAATTTTAATTTTAATTTAAATTTCAAATCATCAACTTACATCAAACATTTCCTTAAAATCCATTGGCCCATCTCTCAGTTTTACTTCACTATAAATTCTTAAATAGCTAGTGTGTTGAGTTAGAATAACCACCAAATAATTTCTATAAATCCAAATCAACATAGATATTGGGAATACCAAGAATCTTCCCAATATATACATCAATAACATGGCCGTATATTATATAGTGTGATGATTAGAATTACGACGTGATGAATATCATTACGGTGTAGCCATCTGGTTGTGGTTGTTTTTCTCACCTTTCATGGGCCATTGTGACATGGTAAATCATTTATGGTGTGGAAGATATCAAATTTATATATCCACCAATAAAAAATCCTAGACTTCAATGTGGCATGGTCTATGCATTATGATGTAGTATTCCACATTCTCTCCAGAATGAGATTTCAAATTTTAGTTATGGCATAGAGGACCTAAAATTTCAATAGCCACTTGTAATTGAAATAGCCTTTTTTATGGGTGGGTATTTCATTACTGTGTGGAATAATCTGATCTAATCTTCCCTGTAGTGTGGTCACTCACTCTAATATGTAAGGTCTTATAGAAAAGTTTACATGCCACTGCAAAATTTATCATCTCTATGATGTAGAAAACATGTTTTTCCATAAGAATACTTCCTCTTCATTTCTATGATATGATATATAGATTTAATTATGCCCTCTAATTCTAGTTTCCAGCTAGCATCATGAACATCTATAGATATATCTAATCACTATACACTTGTCAAAGCATCTTATAAATTTCAAACTATACCAAAAAATGTATTGTCTTTGTTCAACATTTAGTCTTGTTCTTCACTTCAAGATATTCTTCAACATATCAACATCAACAAATAACTTATCACATTAATCATAAATAAAACTCATAATGTGAGATCAAAAGATGCTCACAAAACTATTATAATATATCATGGGTTATAGAAAAATTTCATAGATTCAAGATTCTATAAATAGATTTTACATATTCATTTTTTGTAACCAAATTCCATAACATCACACACTAAGACATTACTAAATTCTCATATTAAATTTTTTAATAACTCTATCTAATTATATTCTCCCCCTAAATTTTATATATCTCCATATTTGAAATAATACATATCCATGGATTAATTGTCAAAATAGTTCACTCAAAATTTGTAAATATAAAATTGAATAAGTAGATTTATGTTAGATTTTATATTTCTCCCCCTTTGGAAATGAAAATACCAAGAATAAAATGAGAGAGTGGAATGATTCACCATGCCTTATCCTTGAGAGGAATGAGTCTAAACTCCCATAATCAACCATAATATTTGTAAATAATACTTTATCAATGGATTAGTGAAAATATCACCACTTTATCCTTAATATTAATAAATTACAATTTCAAAACATTTCATTCAAAAGTATATTAATATCCTGATATTTGTTTTCAATGTAAATGGATCGTTAATGATGAATTGGATTCATTGAATATTTTATAAGACTTTTATTATCACATCCAACAAGAAGAGGAAACTTCACTTCAACCTTTACAACTTCCAATTAGGTCCTCGTTCATATCCACCAAGGAATGTAATGGGTTGAATCAATATAATATAGTTATAAAATGATCAAGGTGACCAAAATTTTCTTCCTAGTGTTCTAGAAAACAAAATGTTCACCATGAAAGAAAACCCTATTAGATATTGATTTTATGTCATCAACACTTCCATCCCATTTTTTAGCAATAAAACTAAATAGTTCAATATTTCCATTACTATAAAATTTTAATAAAAAATATATTTTTCCACTGGTCTACATTATAATACTCTTTATAACACTAAAATTAGACTCTTATATTCTTTTATCCTTGGATCAATTTGTGATAACATAGACTATATCCATTTAAAAAGATGTCTAGTATAAAAAACTACCAATCTGAGTTAATAAATCTATTTGATTCCATTACTTTAATTTCTCATCTTTAGAAAACCTAGTTCCCATTGAAATTGGGGTGGAAATTGACTTTATTTACGTATACCTATTTTTTGGAGAATCTACCTTGTATATTTTTCATGAGAATGAAAGTTTGATTTCTCTATTGAGAAATTTATAATACAAGAATGTATTAATCTATTAAAGAATGAACATTTCAAATGGATTCTACATCTCCATGTAAACTTCATCAAAACACTGTAATCATTTATCATAAAGATGGTGTTATCTATATAAATAATAAAAATGGAAGATTCTTATTTTTCATCATTAATATAGAATTTAATTTCAACTCCTCCTTTTATAAATTTCTACTTCTTCATATAGGTAACCATATTAGAAAACCAACATCTTGGGGCTTGTTTCATCCCATATAAATCATTCCTCAATAAAAAGAATATTTTCCATCTTCTAAAATTAAAAAACATAAGGTTTCTCAATGTATAAATCCTATTCCAACTCACAGTTCTTGTATGGGCACGAAATACCATGTTTTATTCTTCTCAATATGGTCCAATTATTAATTCATAGAATCAAACCACTCTTAATTCTCTAAATACTCTACATGGTCTCTTGGTTTCACTTATAAAAATAGTGGGCTACTTTTTTTGTCTCAAAAGTCCCCATGGTTTGAACTTATAGTCTTCAATTTAAAATAATATTTTTGGCATCCAACTATCTTCTCAGACTTATATTAGATGAATGTGTTGGTTC